>CM059274.1:32499039-32622604 GCA_030347295.1 Setipinna tenuifilis | reverse complement strand
GAAGAAGACCCATACAGGTCGAAACGTCGCGACGGGCTAATACCCAAGCCAATTTTTTGAACCCTGGCTGGGCTTAGGCCCGGCCACATAAATACTAAAGGCTATTCAGCCAATGATTAACAAACACTATGTGCTAAAGCAGGACCCTAAAATAATTTTTTTACCTATGGAACGAACCTAATAGGTGGAGAAACTTGGCTGGGGTACCGAGGACAGGCCAGTGCATAACGTGGGTCCCGGCAAATGTAGGGGCCCCGGTATTTAAAAGTTCCTAACCCTAACCCTAACCCTAACCCTAACCCTAGATCAACCTGCAAAGGAAAAGAAGCGAAGGAAGAATAAATAACCCTTTTAAAAGAATTCTCATTTCACAGTATAAATATCTTTAAAAAACAATCCTACTTACCTTGAAATCCTAATCAGAAATGGAAAGGAACTCTTAAAACTAATTGGAACGTCCTATTTCAACTTGGCAAAGATGAGAAAATACTTACTTGCAATCCAGAAAGACACGGAAATACAACTACAAAGACAACCTTATGACAATTGGAGTATACAACAAAAGACAGAAATATTGTTTAAATACAATTTATAATTCCAGAAAATATACATTGGAACGGTTTTCTTACTGAGAAATAATAATATACTTCAAGAGGAAAAATATTACCAAAAGGAAAATAACCTAAAGAAAACAACCAATAGAAGCGGAGGCCACGCCCCCTACCATATAAAAGGCTGTGCACAGCACTGTAGAGCTCATTCTTGCTTTGGACTTCGACGGAGAAACAGCTCTTAACACTCACTGTGCTTGTTAAGCTAACTAGTTAGCAATTTTCTAACAGTTTTTGACTGTAGTGCTAACCAAAGACACTAGCATTGGCTAACAACGATTAGCATCGTATGCTAGCGATTAGCATCGGATGCTAACGCTAATCTAACGCTAACCCAACATAATTTGGAGTTCTTTAACATCATAATCAACCTTTTTCTGAAAAACTTCATTTCTACAGTTCAAGCTAAATAAAGCCTGATGAAGATACTGTAAGTATCGAAACGCGTCGCGACGTTTAGCTTGGACAATTTAGACGTGACAACTTACCGAACAGAACAACTTTAGCTAACAGAACTGTTTATTAGCACAATGATGGAAGATGAATGGACAAGAGTTCACTATAGAAGAGGACGAATGGTCCCATTTAGACTACAACCTACCGGATTTGACAGACCCACTTACAGGCGCTCCCAGGATGGTAGAGGATACCCTCAATTCTCCCAGACTGGTAGAAGGTATGCCAGGACTTGGGGCCCAGGATTTGAACATCTTTCCGCTTGCCCCACCACTAGAGATGGAACGAGGTACGATGGAGCCGCACACTACCAAAATGCGGATTGCGAGGACACTAGGTACAGAGATTATTCTCCCATGTCCTATGCGAATGTGGTAAAACGACGCCCTAGACCACGGGATAGTACATATCACTCAAATGAACGCTCCGAATACCGTCCTCGAGTCTCCTACAACGAAACGAGACAAAAACAACAACCTAGGAGACCACTGAATCAACAACAACCTAGGAAACCATACAAATCAAGAAAAAACGCAAACGAGGCACCAATTGAATATGAGTTTCTTCCGGCTGACCCTCAATTGAAGAGACAAATTCAAGCAATCTACAAACTCATACGGCTGACACACCACTTGGAGAAAATAACACCGGAACAGGATAGGGATTTACCAGCCACCTTTTTACGCTTGGAAACCTACTTAACTAATGTCATTAGACCAGCCCTCCCTTCTGATGCAACGAGGGACAACATTGTTGGAAATGCTAAAAATTGGATTAATACGACTAAACTACTACTACAGGAACATTATAAAACCACAATACAACAGATACTGGACGAATTCATCCCTATCATTGGAGAGGATTGGCACCTAGCTCTGGATATTGCTGACAAATGGGCACATCGCCATTTAGGCAATAGATTACACCCGGACACAGTTTCCAGGGTTGAAGCCCTAATAGTGGCATTGATCGAACCCCTGGACATGGAGCCCGGGAAACCCGATACCCCGCTAACACGGACCACACAATTGAAACCTAAACCTCAAGGACCCAATCGTCAGAATCCATGTGCAACCACGGAGGTAGTGATGGAAATTACCCCATCCCCGGAGCCAGACAACACACCTTCCTCGTCACCACGACCAACCTTGGATCCAACACCCCCTAGAAAAGTTAGCCGCCAACCACCCATGATTTCGGGTGTACAACCCCCAGAGAGTTCAACGCCCAAGGTATCCACTCCGCTCGTAGTCCACAATTTGGTCCAACTTGAACCAGAGGAACATCCTCTGCCTTCACCAGTGAGCCACAGCGCATCGACTGTGATGACCCTTACAAGAGACCCAAATAAATTCCCTCAAACAACCAAGGCAATACCGATGGTCAAACCAACCAGACACATGACTACGCCTAGTAGGTCGTCTGCATGGAGTTTAATAATTAGAACGAAGTGGCTGATTATGGGAGACGCCAATGTGTCCCTATTACCATCGCATCCAATCACGGATCTACAGATTGATAGCTTCCCTGGGGCTAATTTCCTAGACGCGGAAGCCCTAATGAAGAAGGCCGGAGTGTTCGCCAAGGTAGAGAAAATGGTTCTTGCGTTTGGAATTGATTATAGATCCCAAGAACATAGATGGACAGCTACCCAACAAATACAAAATGCAATTCATGCAGCTAAATTTAGATGTCCCAAGGCGGAGATATGGATACCTCAAATAAATATCTATCAAGGCCTATCTTTAGACGAACAATCCATGTTGGAAAAAGTTAATGCATATATTAAAAAGAACGAGGCTAATGGTAGCATTCCTCCCTTACGACCAGAAGAATTTCAGGTGAGGAAGGACGAGGACGGCATTCATTGGACCCCGGCCACGGCAAAGGCCATGCTGGACCATTGGGTCAATTATTTAAACTTAACTCAATAAAGTTGACGATAACTGTCTGAAGAGGGATGGCCAGTGCCCAACCTTGTCATGGCCGCTGGGGGGAGAGAGAGGACCCACACCCTTACCCTGAACTCAACCCTTACCTGTTCCTCACCTCAACCCCTACCCATACCCATTCCTCACCCCAACCCCTACCCCAACCTCAACCCCTAATCCTAACCTCAACCCCTACCCTAGCCCTTACCCCAACCCCAACCCCTACCCTTACCCCAACCCAACCCCTACCCCTATCCTAAACCTATCCCAAATCCCACCCCCCAACCCTGATCTGGCCCAAAACCCACCCCCTACTTACCTCTCCTTACCTTTCCTGGGTCTCGATCGATCCTCTCGGAGGGCTAGACATTGAAAATTTCCCCTAACACGCCAGTGCCTCCCTCAACGGACAAACCTGCAAAGAAAAGGATATTAAGTAAGGAAAAGGACCACTAAAACTCCCAATTTACAGTTTAATAATCCTTAAAATAACCATACTCACCTGGAAATCCCAAAGAGAAATTAATACCTCTTTTAACGGATCAACCTGCAAAGGAAAAGAAGCGAAGGAAGAATAAATAACCCTTTTAAAAGAATTCTCATTTCACAGTATAAATATCTTTAAAAAACAATCCTACTTACCTTGAAATCCTAATCAGAAATGGAAAGGAACTCTTAAAACTAATTGGAACGTCCTATTTCAACTTGGCAAAGATGAGAAAATACTTACTTGCAATCCAGAAAGACACGGAAATACAACTACAAAGACAACCTTATGACAATTGGAGTATACAACAAAAGACAGAAATATTGTTTAAATACAATTTATAATTCCAGAAAATATACATTGGAACGGTTTTCTTACTGAGAAATAATAATATACTTCAAGAGGAAAAATATTACCAAAAGGAAAATAACCTAAAGAAAACAACCAATAGAAGCGGAGGCCACGCCCCCTACCATATAAAAGGCTGTGCACAGCACTGTAGAGCTCATTCTTGCTTTGGACTTCGACGGAGAAACAGCTCTTAACACTCACTGTGCTTGTTAAGCTAACTAGTTAGCAATTTTCTAACAGTTTTTGACTGTAGTGCTAACCAAAGACACTAGCATTGGCTAACAACGATTAGCATCGTATGCTAGCGATTAGCATCGGATGCTAACGCTAATCTAACGCTAACCCAACATAATTTGGAGTTCTTTAACATCATAATCAACCTTTTTCTGAAAAACTTCATTTCTACAGTTCAAGCTAAATAAAGCCTGATGAAGATACTGTAAGTATCGAAACGCGTCGCGACGTTTAGCTTGGACAATTTAGACGTGACAACTTACCGAACAGAACAACTTTAGCTAACAGAACTGTTTATTAGCACAATGATGGAAGATGAATGGACAAGAGTTCACTATAGAAGAGGACGAATGGTCCCATTTAGACTACAACCTACCGGATTTGACAGACCCACTTACAGGCGCTCCCAGGATGGTAGAGGATACCCTCAATTCTCCCAGACTGGTAGAAGGTATGCCAGGACTTGGGGCCCAGGATTTGAACATCTTTCCGCTTGCCCCACCACTAGAGATGGAACGAGGTACGATGGAGCCGCACACTACCAAAATGCGGATTGCGAGGACACTAGGTACAGAGATTATTCTCCCATGTCCTATGCGAATGTGGTAAAACGACGCCCTAGACCACGGGATAGTACATATCACTCAAATGAACGCTCCGAATACCGTCCTCGAGTCTCCTACAACGAAACGAGACAAAAACAACAACCTAGGAGACCACTGAATCAACAACAACCTAGGAAACCATACAAATCAAGAAAAAACGCAAACGAGGCACCAATTGAATATGAGTTTCTTCCGGCTGACCCTCAATTGAAGAGACAAATTCAAGCAATCTACAAACTCATACGGCTGACACACCACTTGGAGAAAATAACACCGGAACAGGATAGGGATTTACCAGCCACCTTTTTACGCTTGGAAACCTACTTAACTAATGTCATTAGACCAGCCCTCCCTTCTGATGCAACGAGGGACAACATTGTTGGAAATGCTAAAAATTGGATTAATACGACTAAACTACTACTACAGGAACATTATAAAACCACAATACAACAGATACTGGACGAATTCATCCCTATCATTGGAGAGGATTGGCACCTAGCTCTGGATATTGCTGACAAATGGGCACATCGCCATTTAGGCAATAGATTACACCCGGACACAGTTTCCAGGGTTGAAGCCCTAATAGTGGCATTGATCGAACCCCTGGACATGGAGCCCGGGAAACCCGATACCCCGCTAACACGGACCACACAATTGAAACCTAAACCTCAAGGACCCAATCGTCAGAATCCATGTGCAACCACGGAGGTAGTGATGGAAATTACCCCATCCCCGGAGCCAGACAACACACCTTCCTCGTCACCACGACCAACCTTGGATCCAACACCCCCTAGAAAAGTTAGCCGCCAACCACCCATGATTTCGGGTGTACAACCCCCAGAGAGTTCAACGCCCAAGGTATCCACTCCGCTCGTAGTCCACAATTTGGTCCAACTTGAACCAGAGGAACATCCTCTGCCTTCACCAGTGAGCCACAGCGCATCGACTGTGATGACCCTTACAAGAGACCCAAATAAATTCCCTCAAACAACCAAGGCAATACCGATGGTCAAACCAACCAGACACATGACTACGCCTAGTAGGTCGTCTGCATGGAGTTTAATAATTAGAACGAAGTGGCTGATTATGGGAGACGCCAATGTGTCCCTATTACCATCGCATCCAATCACGGATCTACAGATTGATAGCTTCCCTGGGGCTAATTTCCTAGACGCGGAAGCCCTAATGAAGAAGGCCGGAGTGTTCGCCAAGGTAGAGAAAATGGTTCTTGCGTTTGGAATTGATTATAGATCCCAAGAACATAGATGGACAGCTACCCAACAAATACAAAATGCAATTCATGCAGCTAAATTTAGATGTCCCAAGGCGGAGATATGGATACCTCAAATAAATATCTATCAAGGCCTATCTTTAGACGAACAATCCATGTTGGAAAAAGTTAATGCATATATTAAAAAGAACGAGGCTAATGGTAGCATTCCTCCCTTACGACCAGAAGAATTTCAGGTGAGGAAGGACGAGGACGGCATTCATTGGACCCCGGCCACGGCAAAGGCCATGCTGGACCATTGGGTCAATTATTTAAACTTAACTCAATAAAGTTGACGATAACTGTCTGAAGAGGGATGGCCAGTGCCCAACCTTGTCATGGCCGCTGGGGGGAGAGAGAGGACCCACACCCTTACCCTGAACTCAACCCTTACCTGTTCCTCACCTCAACCCCTACCCATACCCATTCCTCACCCCAACCCCTACCCCAACCTCAACCCCTAATCCTAACCTCAACCCCTACCCTAGCCCTTACCCCAACCCCAACCCCTACCCTTACCCCAACCCAACCCCTACCCCTATCCTAAACCTATCCCAAATCCCACCCCCCAACCCTGATCTGGCCCAAAACCCACCCCCTACTTACCTCTCCTTACCTTTCCTGGGTCTCGATCGATCCTCTCGGAGGGCTAGACATTGAAAATTTCCCCTAACACGCCAGTGCCTCCCTCAACGGACAAACCTGCAAAGAAAAGGATATTAAGTAAGGAAAAGGACCACTAAAACTCCCAATTTACAGTTTAATAATCCTTAAAATAACCATACTCACCTGGAAATCCCAAAGAGAAATTAATACCTCTTTTAACGGATCAACCTGCAAAGGAAAAGAAGCGAAGGAAGAATAAATAACCCTTTTAAAAGAATTCTCATTTCACAGTATAAATATCTTTAAAAAACAATCCTACTTACCTTGAAATCCTAATCAGAAATGGAAAGGAACTCTTAAAACTAATTGGAACGTCCTATTTCAACTTGGCAAAGATGAGAAAATACTTACTTGCAATCCAGAAAGACACGGAAATACAACTACAAAGACAACCTTATGACAATTGGAGTATACAACAAAAGACAGAAATATTGTTTAAATACAATTTATAATTCCAGAAAATATACATTGGAACGGTTTTCTTACTGAGAAATAATAATATACTTCAAGAGGAAAAATATTACCAAAAGGAAAATAACCTAAAGAAAACAACCAATAGAAGCGGAGGCCACGCCCCCTACCATATAAAAGGCTGTGCACAGCACTGTAGAGCTCATTCTTGCTTTGGACTTCGACGGAGAAACAGCTCTTAACACTCACTGTGCTTGTTAAGCTAACTAGTTAGCAATTTTCTAACAGTTTTTGACTGTAGTGCTAACCAAAGACACTAGCATTGGCTAACAACGATTAGCATCGTATGCTAGCGATTAGCATCGGATGCTAACGCTAATCTAACGCTAACCCAACATAATTTGGAGTTCTTTAACATCATAATCAACCTTTTTCTGAAAAACTTCATTTCTACAGTTCAAGCTAAATAAAGCCTGATGAAGATACTGTAAGTATCGAAACGCGTCGCGACGTTTAGCTTGGACAATTTAGACGTGACAACTTACCGAACAGAACAACTTTAGCTAACAGAACTGTTTATTAGCACAATGATGGAAGATGAATGGACAAGAGTTCACTATAGAAGAGGACGAATGGTCCCATTTAGACTACAACCTACCGGATTTGACAGACCCACTTACAGGCGCTCCCAGGATGGTAGAGGATACCCTCAATTCTCCCAGACTGGTAGAAGGTATGCCAGGACTTGGGGCCCAGGATTTGAACATCTTTCCGCTTGCCCCACCACTAGAGATGGAACGAGGTACGATGGAGCCGCACACTACCAAAATGCGGATTGCGAGGACACTAGGTACAGAGATTATTCTCCCATGTCCTATGCGAATGTGGTAAAACGACGCCCTAGACCACGGGATAGTACATATCACTCAAATGAACGCTCCGAATACCGTCCTCGAGTCTCCTACAACGAAACGAGACAAAAACAACAACCTAGGAGACCACTGAATCAACAACAACCTAGGAAACCATACAAATCAAGAAAAAACGCAAACGAGGCACCAATTGAATATGAGTTTCTTCCGGCTGACCCTCAATTGAAGAGACAAATTCAAGCAATCTACAAACTCATACGGCTGACACACCACTTGGAGAAAATAACACCGGAACAGGATAGGGATTTACCAGCCACCTTTTTACGCTTGGAAACCTACTTAACTAATGTCATTAGACCAGCCCTCCCTTCTGATGCAACGAGGGACAACATTGTTGGAAATGCTAAAAATTGGATTAATACGACTAAACTACTACTACAGGAACATTATAAAACCACAATACAACAGATACTGGACGAATTCATCCCTATCATTGGAGAGGATTGGCACCTAGCTCTGGATATTGCTGACAAATGGGCACATCGCCATTTAGGCAATAGATTACACCCGGACACAGTTTCCAGGGTTGAAGCCCTAATAGTGGCATTGATCGAACCCCTGGACATGGAGCCCGGGAAACCCGATACCCCGCTAACACGGACCACACAATTGAAACCTAAACCTCAAGGACCCAATCGTCAGAATCCATGTGCAACCACGGAGGTAGTGATGGAAATTACCCCATCCCCGGAGCCAGACAACACACCTTCCTCGTCACCACGACCAACCTTGGATCCAACACCCCCTAGAAAAGTTAGCCGCCAACCACCCATGATTTCGGGTGTACAACCCCCAGAGAGTTCAACGCCCAAGGTATCCACTCCGCTCGTAGTCCACAATTTGGTCCAACTTGAACCAGAGGAACATCCTCTGCCTTCACCAGTGAGCCACAGCGCATCGACTGTGATGACCCTTACAAGAGACCCAAATAAATTCCCTCAAACAACCAAGGCAATACCGATGGTCAAACCAACCAGACACATGACTACGCCTAGTAGGTCGTCTGCATGGAGTTTAATAATTAGAACGAAGTGGCTGATTATGGGAGACGCCAATGTGTCCCTATTACCATCGCATCCAATCACGGATCTACAGATTGATAGCTTCCCTGGGGCTAATTTCCTAGACGCGGAAGCCCTAATGAAGAAGGCCGGAGTGTTCGCCAAGGTAGAGAAAATGGTTCTTGCGTTTGGAATTGATTATAGATCCCAAGAACATAGATGGACAGCTACCCAACAAATACAAAATGCAATTCATGCAGCTAAATTTAGATGTCCCAAGGCGGAGATATGGATACCTCAAATAAATATCTATCAAGGCCTATCTTTAGACGAACAATCCATGTTGGAAAAAGTTAATGCATATATTAAAAAGAACGAGGCTAATGGTAGCATTCCTCCCTTACGACCAGAAGAATTTCAGGTGAGGAAGGACGAGGACGGCATTCATTGGACCCCGGCCACGGCAAAGGCCATGCTGGACCATTGGGTCAATTATTTAAACTTAACTCAATAAAGTTGACGATAACTGTCTGAAGAGGGATGGCCAGTGCCCAACCTTGTCATGGCCGCTGGGGGGAGAGAGAGGACCCACACCCTTACCCTGAACTCAACCCTTACCTGTTCCTCACCTCAACCCCTACCCATACCCATTCCTCACCCCAACCCCTACCCCAACCTCAACCCCTAATCCTAACCTCAACCCCTACCCTAGCCCTTACCCCAACCCCAACCCCTACCCTTACCCCAACCCAACCCCTACCCCTATCCTAAACCTATCCCAAATCCCACCCCCCAACCCTGATCTGGCCCAAAACCCACCCCCTACTTACCTCTCCTTACCTTTCCTGGGTCTCGATCGATCCTCTCGGAGGGCTAGACATTGAAAATTTCCCCTAACACGCCAGTGCCTCCCTCAACGGACAAACCTGCAAAGAAAAGGATATTAAGTAAGGAAAAGGACCACTAAAACTCCCAATTTACAGTTTAATAATCCTTAAAATAACCATACTCACCTGGAAATCCCAAAGAGAAATTAATACCTCTTTTAACGGATCAACCTGCAAAGGAAAAGAAGCGAAGGAAGAATAAATAACCCTTTTAAAAGAATTCTCATTTCACAGTATAAATATCTTTAAAAAACAATCCTACTTACCTTGAAATCCTAATCAGAAATGGAAAGGAACTCTTAAAACTAATTGGAACGTCCTATTTCAACTTGGCAAAGATGAGAAAATACTTACTTGCAATCCAGAAAGACACGGAAATACAACTACAAAGACAACCTTATGACAATTGGAGTATACAACAAAAGACAGAAATATTGTTTAAATACAATTTATAATTCCAGAAAATATACATTGGAACGGTTTTCTTACTGAGAAATAATAATATACTTCAAGAGGAAAAATATTACCAAAAGGAAAATAACCTAAAGAAAACAACCAATAGAAGCGGAGGCCACGCCCCCTACCATATAAAAGGCTGTGCACAGCACTGTAGAGCTCATTCTTGCTTTGGACTTCGACGGAGAAACAGCTCTTAACACTCACTGTGCTTGTTAAGCTAACTAGTTAGCAATTTTCTAACAGTTTTTGACTGTAGTGCTAACCAAAGACACTAGCATTGGCTAACAACGATTAGCATCGTATGCTAGCGATTAGCATCGGATGCTAACGCTAATCTAACGCTAACCCAACATAATTTGGAGTTCTTTAACATCATAATCAACCTTTTTCTGAAAAACTTCATTTCTACAGTTCAAGCTAAATAAAGCCTGATGAAGATACTGTAAGTATCGAAACGCGTCGCGACGTTTAGCTTGGACAATTTAGACGTGACAACTTACCGAACAGAACAACTTTAGCTAACAGAACTGTTTATTAGCACAATGATGGAAGATGAATGGACAAGAGTTCACTATAGAAGAGGACGAATGGTCCCATTTAGACTACAACCTACCGGATTTGACAGACCCACTTACAGGCGCTCCCAGGATGGTAGAGGATACCCTCAATTCTCCCAGACTGGTAGAAGGTATGCCAGGACTTGGGGCCCAGGATTTGAACATCTTTCCGCTTGCCCCACCACTAGAGATGGAACGAGGTACGATGGAGCCGCACACTACCAAAATGCGGATTGCGAGGACACTAGGTACAGAGATTATTCTCCCATGTCCTATGCGAATGTGGTAAAACGACGCCCTAGACCACGGGATAGTACATATCACTCAAATGAACGCTCCGAATACCGTCCTCGAGTCTCCTACAACGAAACGAGACAAAAACAACAACCTAGGAGACCACTGAATCAACAACAACCTAGGAAACCATACAAATCAAGAAAAAACGCAAACGAGGCACCAATTGAATATGAGTTTCTTCCGGCTGACCCTCAATTGAAGAGACAAATTCAAGCAATCTACAAACTCATACGGCTGACACACCACTTGGAGAAAATAACACCGGAACAGGATAGGGATTTACCAGCCACCTTTTTACGCTTGGAAACCTACTTAACTAATGTCATTAGACCAGCCCTCCCTTCTGATGCAACGAGGGACAACATTGTTGGAAATGCTAAAAATTGGATTAATACGACTAAACTACTACTACAGGAACATTATAAAACCACAATACAACAGATACTGGACGAATTCATCCCTATCATTGGAGAGGATTGGCACCTAGCTCTGGATATTGCTGACAAATGGGCACATCGCCATTTAGGCAATAGATTACACCCGGACACAGTTTCCAGGGTTGAAGCCCTAATAGTGGCATTGATCGAACCCCTGGACATGGAGCCCGGGAAACCCGATACCCCCGCTAACACGGACCACACAATTGAAACCTAAACCTCAAGGACCCAATCGTCAGAATCCATGTGCAACCACGGAGGTAGTGATGGAAATTACCCCATCCCCGGAGCCAGACAACACACCTTCCTCGTCACCACGACCAACCTTGGATCCAACACCCCCTAGAAAAGTTAGCCGCCAACCACCCATGATTTCGGGTGTACAACCCCCAGAGAGTTCAACGCCCAAGGTATCCACTCCGCTCGTAGTCCACAATTTGGTCCAACTTGAACCAGAGGAACATCCTCTGCCTTCACCAGTGAGCCACAGCGCATCGACTGTGATGACCCTTACAAGAGACCCAAATAAATTCCCTCAAACAACCAAGGCAATACCGATGGTCAAACCAACCAGACACATGACTACGCCTAGTAGGTCGTCTGCATGGAGTTTAATAATTAGAACGAAGTGGCTGATTATGGGAGACGCCAATGTGTCCCTATTACCATCGCATCCAATCACGGATCTACAGATTGATAGCTTCCCTGGGGCTAATTTCCTAGACGCGGAAGCCCTAATGAAGAAGGCCGGAGTGTTCGCCAAGGTAGAGAAAATGGTTCTTGCGTTTGGAATTGATTATAGATCCCAAGAACATAGATGGACAGCTACCCAACAAATACAAAATGCAATTCATGCAGCTAAATTTAGATGTCCCAAGGCGGAGATATGGATACCTCAAATAAATATCTATCAAGGCCTATCTTTAGACGAACAATCCATGTTGGAAAAAGTTAATGCATATATTAAAAAGAACGAGGCTAATGGTAGCATTCCTCCCTTACGACCAGAAGAATTTCAGGTGAGGAAGGACGAGGACGGCATTCATTGGACCCCGGCCACGGCAAAGGCCATGCTGGACCATTGGGTCAATTATTTAAACTTAACTCAATAAAGTTGACGATAACTGTCTGAAGAGGGATGGCCAGTGCCCAACCTTGTCATGGCCGCTGGGGGGAGAGAGAGGACCCACACCCTTACCCTGAACTCAACCCTTACCTGTTCCTCACCTCAACCCCTACCCATACCCATTCCTCACCCCAACCCCTACCCCAACCTCAACCCCTAATCCTAACCTCAACCCCTACCCTAGCCCTTACCCCAACCCCAACCCCTACCCTTACCCCAACCCAACCCCTACCCCTATCCTAAACCTATCCCAAATCCCACCCCCCAACCCTGATCTGGCCCAAAACCCACCCCCTACTTACCTCTCCTTACCTTTCCTGGGTCTCGATCGATCCTCTCGGAGGGCTAGACATTGAAAATTTCCCCTAACACGCCAGTGCCTCCCTCAACGGACAAACCTGCAAAGAAAAGGATATTAAGTAAGGAAAAGGACCACTAAAACTCCCAATTTACAGTTTAATAATCCTTAAAATAACCATACTCACCTGGAAATCCCAAAGAGAAATTAATACCTCTTTTAACGGATCAACCTGCAAAGGAAAAGAAGCGAAGGAAGAATAAATAACCCTTTTAAAAGAATTCTCATTTCACAGTATAAATATCTTTAAAAAACAATCCTACTTACCTTGAAATCCTAATCAGAAATGGAAAGGAACTCTTAAAACTAATTGGAACGTCCTATTTCAACTTGGCAAAGATGAGAAAATACTTACTTGCAATCCAGAAAGACACGGAAATACAACTACAAAGACAACCTTATGACAATTGGAGTATACAACAAAAGACAGAAATATTGTTTAAATACAATTTATAATTCCAGAAAATATACATTGGAACGGTTTTCTTACTGAGAAATAATAATATACTTCAAGAGGAAAAATATTACCAAAAGGAAAATAACCTAAAGAAAACAACCAATAGAAGCGGAGGCCACGCCCCCTACCATATAAAAGGCTGTGCACAGCACTGTAGAGCTCATTCTTGCTTTGGACTTCGACGGAGAAACAGCTCTTAACACTCACTGTGCTTGTTAAGCTAACTAGTTAGCAATTTTCTAACAGTTTTTGACTGTAGTGCTAACCAAAGACACTAGCATTGGCTAACAACGATTAGCATCGTATGCTAGCGATTAGCATCGGATGCTAACGCTAATCTAACGCTAACCCAACATAATTTGGAGTTCTTTAACATCATAATCAACCTTTTTCTGAAAAACTTCATTTCTACAGTTCAAGCTAAATAAAGCCTGATGAAGATACTGTAAGTATCGAAACGCGTCGCGACGTTTAGCTTGGACAATTTAGACGTGACAACTTACCGAACAGAACAACTTTAGCTAACAGAACTGTTTATTAGCACAATGATGGAAGATGAATGGACAAGAGTTCACTATAGAAGAGGACGAATGGTCCCATTTAGACTACAACCTACCGGATTTGACAGACCCACTTACAGGCGCTCCCAGGATGGTAGAGGATACCCTCAATTCTCCCAGACTGGTAGAAGGTATGCCAGGACTTGGGGCCCAGGATTTGAACATCTTTCCGCTTGCCCCACCACTAGAGATGGAACGAGGTACGATGGAGCCGCACACTACCAAAATGCGGATTGCGAGGACACTAGGTACAGAGATTATTCTCCCATGTCCTATGCGAATGTGGTAAAACGACGCCCTAGACCACGGGATAGTACATATCACTCAAATGAACGCTCCGAATACCGTCCTCGAGTCTCCTACAACGAAACGAGACAAAAACAACAACCTAGGAGACCACTGAATCAACAACAACCTAGGAAACCATACAAATCAAGAAAAAACGCAAACGAGGCACCAATTGAATATGAGTTTCTTCCGGCTGACCCTCAATTGAAGAGACAAATTCAAGCAATCTACAAACTCATACGGCTGACACACCACTTGGAGAAAATAACACCGGAACAGGATAGGGATTTACCAGCCACCTTTTTACGCTTGGAAACCTACTTAACTAATGTCATTAGACCAGCCCTCCCTTCTGATGCAACGAGGGACAACATTGTTGGAAATGCTAAAAATTGGATTAATACGACTAAACTACTACTACAGGAACATTATAAAACCACAATACAACAGATACTGGACGAATTCATCCCTATCATTGGAGAGGATTGGCACCTAGCTCTGGATATTGCTGACAAATGGGCACATCGCCATTTAGGCAATAGATTACACCCGGACACAGTTTCCAGGGTTGAAGCCCTAATAGTGGCATTGATCGAACCCCTGGACATGGAGCCCGGGAAACCCGATACCCCCGCTAACACGGACCACACAATTGAAACCTAAACCTCAAGGACCCAATCGTCAGAATCCATGTGCAACCACGGAGGTAGTGATGGAAATTACCCCATCCCCGGAGCCAGACAACACACCTTCCTCGTCACCACGACCAACCTTGGATCCAACACCCCCTAGAAAAGTTAGCCGCCAACCACCCATGATTTCGGGTGTACAACCCCCAGAGAGTTCAACGCCCAAGGTATCCACTCCGCTCGTAGTCCACAATTTGGTCCAACTTGAACCAGAGGAACATCCTCTGCCTTCACCAGTGAGCCACAGCGCATCGACTGTGATGACCCTTACAAGAGACCCAAATAAATTCCCTCAAACAACCAAGGCAATACCGATGGTCAAACCAACCAGACACATGACTACGCCTAGTAGGTCGTCTGCATGGAGTTTAATAATTAGAACGAAGTGGCTGATTATGGGAGACGCCAATGTGTCCCTATTACCATCGCATCCAATCACGGATCTACAGATTGATAGCTTCCCTGGGGCTAATTTCCTAGACGCGGAAGCCCTAATGAAGAAGGCCGGAGTGTTCGCCAAGGTAGAGAAAATGGTTCTTGCGTTTGGAATTGATTATAGATCCCAAGAACATAGATGGACAGCTACCCAACAAATACAAAATGCAATTCATGCAGCTAAATTTAGATGTCCCAAGGCGGAGATATGGATACCTCAAATAAATATCTATCAAGGCCTATCTTTAGACGAACAATCCATGTTGGAAAAAGTTAATGCATATATTAAAAAGAACGAGGCTAATGGTAGCATTCCTCCCTTACGACCAGAAGAATTTCAGGTGAGGAAGGACGAGGACGGCATTCATTGGACCCCGGCCACGGCAAAGGCCATGCTGGACCATTGGGTCAATTATTTAAACTTAACTCAATAAAGTTGACGATAACTGTCTGAAGAGGGATGGCCAGTGCCCAACCTTGTCATGGCCGCTGGGGGGAGAGAGAGGACCCACACCCTTACCCTGAACTCAACCCTTACCTGTTCCTCACCTCAACCCCTACCCATACCCATTCCTCACCCCAACCCCTACCCCAACCTCAACCCCTAATCCTAACCTCAACCCCTACCCTAGCCCTTACCCCAACCCCAACCCCTACCCTTACCCCAACCCAACCCCTACCCCTATCCTAAACCTATCCCAAATCCCACCCCCCAACCCTGATCTGGCCCAAAACCCACCCCCTACTTACCTCTCCTTACCTTTCCTGGGTCTCGATCGATCCTCTCGGAGGGCTAGACATTGAAAATTTCCCCTAACACGCCAGTGCCTCCCTCAACGGACAAACCTGCAAAGAAAAGGATATTAAGTAAGGAAAAGGACCACTAAAACTCCCAATTTACAGTTTAATAATCCTTAAAATAACCATACTCACCTGGAAATCCCAAAGAGAAATTAATACCTCTTTTAACGGATCAACCTGCAAAGGAAAAGAAGCGAAGGAAGAATAAATAACCCTTTTAAAAGAATTCTCATTTCACAGTATAAATATCTTTAAAAAACAATCCTACTTACCTTGAAATCCTAATCAGAAATGGAAAGGAACTCTTAAAACTAATTGGAACGTCCTATTTCAACTTGGCAAAGATGAGAAAATACTTACTTGCAATCCAGAAAGACACGGAAATACAACTACAAAGACAACCTTATGACAATTGGAGTATACAACAAAAGACAGAAATATTGTTTAAATACAATTTATAATTCCAGAAAATATACATTGGAACGGTTTTCTTACTGAGAAATAATAATATACTTCAAGAGGAAAAATATTACCAAAAGGAAAATAACCTAAAGAAAACAACCAATAGAAGCGGAGGCCACGCCCCCTACCATATAAAAGGCTGTGCACAGCACTGTAGAGCTCATTCTTGCTTTGGACTTCGACGGAGAAACAGCTCTTAACACTCACTGTGCTTGTTAAGCTAACTAGTTAGCAATTTTCTAACAGTTTTTGACTGTAGTGCTAACCAAAGACACTAGCATTGGCTAACAACGATTAGCATCGTATGCTAGCGATTAGCATCGGATGCTAACGCTAATCTAACGCTAACCCAACATAATTTGGAGTTCTTTAACATCATAATCAACCTTTTTCTGAAAAACTTCATTTCTACAGTTCAAGCTAAATAAAGCCTGATGAAGATACTGTAAGTATCGAAACGCGTCGCGACGTTTAGCTTGGACAATTTAGACGTGACAACTTACCGAACAGAACAACTTTAGCTAACAGAACTGTTTATTAGCACAATGATGGAAGATGAATGGACAAGAGTTCACTATAGAAGAGGACGAATGGTCCCATTTAGACTACAACCTACCGGATTTGACAGACCCACTTACAGGCGCTCCCAGGATGGTAGAGGATACCCTCAATTCTCCCAGACTGGTAGAAGGTATGCCAGGACTTGGGGCCCAGGATTTGAACATCTTTCCGCTTGCCCCACCACTAGAGATGGAACGAGGTACGATGGAGCCGCACACTACCAAAATGCGGATTGCGAGGACACTAGGTACAGAGATTATTCTCCCATGTCCTATGCGAATGTGGTAAAACGACGCCCTAGACCACGGGATAGTACATATCACTCAAATGAACGCTCCGAATACCGTCCTCGAGTCTCCTACAACGAAACGAGACAAAAACAACAACCTAGGAGACCACTGAATCAACAACAACCTAGGAAACCATACAAATCAAGAAAAAACGCAAACGAGGCACCAATTGAATATGAGTTTCTTCCGGCTGACCCTCAATTGAAGAGACAAATTCAAGCAATCTACAAACTCATACGGCTGACACACCACTTGGAGAAAATAACACCGGAACAGGATAGGGATTTACCAGCCACCTTTTTACGCTTGGAAACCTACTTAACTAATGTCATTAGACCAGCCCTCCCTTCTGATGCAACGAGGGACAACATTGTTGGAAATGCTAAAAATTGGATTAATACGACTAAACTACTACTACAGGAACATTATAAAACCACAATACAACAGATACTGGACGAATTCATCCCTATCATTGGAGAGGATTGGCACCTAGCTCTGGATATTGCTGACAAATGGGCACATCGCCATTTAGGCAATAGATTACACCCGGACACAGTTTCCAGGGTTGAAGCCCTAATAGTGGCATTGATCGAACCCCTGGACATGGAGCCCGGGAAACCCGATACCCCGCTAACACGGACCACACAATTGAAACCTAAACCTCAAGGACCCAATCGTCAGAATCCATGTGCAACCACGGAGGTAGTGATGGAAATTACCCCATCCCCGGAGCCAGACAACACACCTTCCTCGTCACCACGACCAACCTTGGATCCAACACCCCCTAGAAAAGTTAGCCGCCAACCACCCATGATTTCGGGTGTACAACCCCCAGAGAGTTCAACGCCCAAGGTATCCACTCCGCTCGTAGTCCACAATTTGGTCCAACTTGAACCAGAGGAACATCCTCTGCCTTCACCAGTGAGCCACAGCGCATCGACTGTGATGACCCTTACAAGAGACCCAAATAAATTCCCTCAAACAACCAAGGCAATACCGATGGTCAAACCAACCAGACACATGACTACGCCTAGTAGGTCGTCTGCATGGAGTTTAATAATTAGAACGAAGTGGCTGATTATGGGAGACGCCAATGTGTCCCTATTACCATCGCATCCAATCACGGATCTACAGATTGATAGCTTCCCTGGGGCTAATTTCCTAGACGCGGAAGCCCTAATGAAGAAGGCCGGAGTGTTCGCCAAGGTAGAGAAAATGGTTCTTGCGTTTGGAATTGATTATAGATCCCAAGAACATAGATGGACAGCTACCCAACAAATACAAAATGCAATTCATGCAGCTAAATTTAGATGTCCCAAGGCGGAGATATGGATACCTCAAATAAATATCTATCAAGGCCTATCTTTAGACGAACAATCCATGTTGGAAAAAGTTAATGCATATATTAAAAAGAACGAGGCTAATGGTAGCATTCCTCCCTTACGACCAGAAGAATTTCAGGTGAGGAAGGACGAGGACGGCATTCATTGGACCCCGGCCACGGCAAAGGCCATGCTGGACCATTGGGTCAATTATTTAAACTTAACTCAATAAAGTTGACGATAACTGTCTGAAGAGGGATGGCCAGTGCCCAACCTTGTCATGGCCGCTGGGGGGAGAGAGAGGACCCACACCCTTACCCTGAACTCAACCCTTACCTGTTCCTCACCTCAACCCCTACCCATACCCATTCCTCACCCCAACCCCTACCCCAACCTCAACCCCTAATCCTAACCTCAACCCCTACCCTAGCCCTTACCCCAACCCCAACCCCTACCCTTACCCCAACCCAACCCCTACCCCTATCCTAAACCTATCCCAAATCCCACCCCCCAACCCTGATCTGGCCCAAAACCCACCCCCTACTTACCTCTCCTTACCTTTCCTGGGTCTCGATCGATCCTCTCGGAGGGCTAGACATTGAAAATTTCCCCTAACACGCCAGTGCCTCCCTCAACGGACAAACCTGCAAAGAAAAGGATATTAAGTAAGGAAAAGGACCACTAAAACTCCCAATTTACAGTTTAATAATCCTTAAAATAACCATACTCACCTGGAAATCCCAAAGAGAAATTAATACCTCTTTTAACGGATCAACCTGCAAAGGAAAAGAAGCGAAGGAAGAATAAATAACCCTTTTAAAAGAATTCTCATTTCACAGTATAAATATCTTTAAAAAACAATCCTACTTACCTTGAAATCCTAATCAGAAATGGAAAGGAACTCTTAAAACTAATTGGAACGTCCTATTTCAACTTGGCAAAGATGAGAAAATACTTACTTGCAATCCAGAAAGACACGGAAATACAACTACAAAGACAACCTTATGACAATTGGAGTATACAACAAAAGACAGAAATATTGTTTAAATACAATTTATAATTCCAGAAAATATACATTGGAACGGTTTTCTTACTGAGAAATAATAATATACTTCAAGAGGAAAAATATTACCAAAAGGAAAATAACCTAAAGAAAACAACCAATAGAAGCGGAGGCCACGCCCCCTACCATATAAAAGGCTGTGCACAGCACTGTAGAGCTCATTCTTGCTTTGGACTTCGACGGAGAAACAGCTCTTAACACTCACTGTGCTTGTTAAGCTAACTAGTTAGCAATTTTCTAACAGTTTTTGACTGTAGTGCTAACCAAAGACACTAGCATTGGCTAACAACGATTAGCATCGTATGCTAGCGATTAGCATCGGATGCTAACGCTAATCTAACGCTAACCCAACATAATTTGGAGTTCTTTAACATCATAATCAACCTTTTTCTGAAAAACTTCATTTCTACAGTTCAAGCTAAATAAAGCCTGATGAAGATACTGTAAGTATCGAAACGCGTCGCGACGTTTAGCTTGGACAATTTAGACGTGACAACTTACCGAACAGAACAACTTTAGCTAACAGAACTGTTTATTAGCACAATGATGGAAGATGAATGGACAAGAGTTCACTATAGAAGAGGACGAATGGTCCCATTTAGACTACAACCTACCGGATTTGACAGACCCACTTACAGGCGCTCCCAGGATGGTAGAGGATACCCTCAATTCTCCCAGACTGGTAGAAGGTATGCCAGGACTTGGGGCCCAGGATTTGAACATCTTTCCGCTTGCCCCACCACTAGAGATGGAACGAGGTACGATGGAGCCGCACACTACCAAAATGCGGATTGCGAGGACACTAGGTACAGAGATTATTCTCCCATGTCCTATGCGAATGTGGTAAAACGACGCCCTAGACCACGGGATAGTACATATCACTCAAATGAACGCTCCGAATACCGTCCTCGAGTCTCCTACAACGAAACGAGACAAAAACAACAACCTAGGAGACCACTGAATCAACAACAACCTAGGAAACCATACAAATCAAGAAAAAACGCAAACGAGGCACCAATTGAATATGAGTTTCTTCCGGCTGACCCTCAATTGAAGAGACAAATTCAAGCAATCTACAAACTCATACGGCTGACACACCACTTGGAGAAAATAACACCGGAACAGGATAGGGATTTACCAGCCACCTTTTTACGCTTGGAAACCTACTTAACTAATGTCATTAGACCAGCCCTCCCTTCTGATGCAACGAGGGACAACATTGTTGGAAATGCTAAAAATTGGATTAATACGACTAAACTACTACTACAGGAACATTATAAAACCACAATACAACAGATACTGGACGAATTCATCCCTATCATTGGAGAGGATTGGCACCTAGCTCTGGATATTGCTGACAAATGGGCACATCGCCATTTAGGCAATAGATTACACCCGGACACAGTTTCCAGGGTTGAAGCCCTAATAGTGGCATTGATCGAACCCCTGGACATGGAGCCCGGGAAACCCGATACCCCGCTAACACGGACCACACAATTGAAACCTAAACCTCAAGGACCCAATCGTCAGAATCCATGTGCAACCACGGAGGTAGTGATGGAAATTACCCCATCCCCGGAGCCAGACAACACACCTTCCTCGTCACCACGACCAACCTTGGATCCAACACCCCCTAGAAAAGTTAGCCGCCAACCACCCATGATTTCGGGTGTACAACCCCCAGAGAGTTCAACGCCCAAGGTATCCACTCCGCTCGTAGTCCACAATTTGGTCCAACTTGAACCAGAGGAACATCCTCTGCCTTCACCAGTGAGCCACAGCGCATCGACTGTGATGACCCTTACAAGAGACCCAAATAAATTCCCTCAAACAACCAAGGCAATACCGATGGTCAAACCAACCAGACACATGACTACGCCTAGTAGGTCGTCTGCATGGAGTTTAATAATTAGAACGAAGTGGCTGATTATGGGAGACGCCAATGTGTCCCTATTACCATCGCATCCAATCACGGATCTACAGATTGATAGCTTCCCTGGGGCTAATTTCCTAGACGCGGAAGCCCTAATGAAGAAGGCCGGAGTGTTCGCCAAGGTAGAGAAAATGGTTCTTGCGTTTGGAATTGATTATAGATCCCAAGAACATAGATGGACAGCTACCCAACAAATACAAAATGCAATTCATGCAGCTAAATTTAGATGTCCCAAGGCGGAGATATGGATACCTCAAATAAATATCTATCAAGGCCTATCTTTAGACGAACAATCCATGTTGGAAAAAGTTAATGCATATATTAAAAAGAACGAGGCTAATGGTAGCATTCCTCCCTTACGACCAGAAGAATTTCAGGTGAGGAAGGACGAGGACGGCATTCATTGGACCCCGGCCACGGCAAAGGCCATGCTGGACCATTGGGTCAATTATTTAAACTTAACTCAATAAAGTTGACGATAACTGTCTGAAGAGGGATGGCCAGTGCCCAACCTTGTCATGGCCGCTGGGGGGAGAGAGAGGACCCACACCCTTACCCTGAACTCAACCCTTACCTGTTCCTCACCTCAACCCCTACCCATACCCATTCCTCACCCCAACCCCTACCCCAACCTCAACCCCTAATCCTAACCTCAACCCCTACCCTAGCCCTTACCCCAACCCCAACCCCTACCCTTACCCCAACCCAACCCCTACCCCTATCCTAAACCTATCCCAAATCCCACCCCCCAACCCTGATCTGGCCCAAAACCCACCCCCTACTTACCTCTCCTTACCTTTCCTGGGTCTCGATCGATCCTCTCGGAGGGCTAGACATTGAAAATTTCCCCTAACCCTAACCCTAACCCTAACCCTAACCCTAACCCTAACCCTAACCCTAACCCTAACGGCGAGGAAGGGTAGAGGGATGGACAGTGCCAAATCCCCTGCTTCACACCATGCGAGGCAGTGTGTGTGGCAACACACACAGGCCCGCTTTACTGTGTTGTCAGTTTACCTTTACCTAACCGGCCAGTTATCCTCCCCAACCCGAACCCCTTGCCTAACCCCAACCTTTCTACCCTCTCATTCTTAACCTAATATCCCCCTAACACTACACTATGCCCTAATCATAACCACACGTCTCACCTTAACCCCAGGTCTACACTAACAACTACGGCCTAAACCTAACACCATGCCTCAACATAACCCCAAGACCCCCTATAGGACCCAAGAAATGGACACAACACACAAAAGGATTTTATTTTACAGAAACAACAATAACAAACCAGAAAAACAAAGGGCTGGTATTTATTTATTTGGAAACAGAAAACAGAACACAACCTACAATAAATACTTACCATACAGAAAAGTAACAAACCTGTGGAAAAAGACACATAGACAATCATAACCATACTTACCTACTGAACAGAAAAGCAATAACCTGTGGAAAAAAAACATACATAAACATATTACAGACGCAAACATAGACAAGATGGAAACAGACAATAGGGTAACGCCTTTGGACACATACTCATTTATCTTTTACTGATAACATTTACACTGCATTACAAAAGAGTGAAAACCTGTACACTCACCGGGTAGCATCTACACTGACAAACATTAACTGACTTTTGCAACATATGACACAAAGCTAAATCCCTTGGAGTACATCGACATGAACATATCACATAAAAACATAAAACTACTACTAAAAAATTAAAACACACAACCTAACAACATTTATCTGGAAACACAACAATAAACAATACTTCCATACTCACCTCTATCGATAAAAACTACAGTACATCGAACTTG
Source organism: Setipinna tenuifilis (assembly GCA_030347295.1). Taxonomy (NCBI): domain Eukaryota; kingdom Metazoa; phylum Chordata; class Actinopteri; order Clupeiformes; family Engraulidae; genus Setipinna; species Setipinna tenuifilis. Next base: position 32,598,850 of record CM059274.1, on the reverse strand, counting down.
GGAAACCTAACAAGAAAAACACCAGCTTTGAAGGGGCGGGACCAAGGCCTATATAAGGGGTCCACCACCCAGGGCAGTTGCCATTATGAAGCCCTCGCCTGATGAAGAGCCACAAGGGCTCGAAACGCGTCGCGACATGGGCTAGCAACACTACACACTAAAAGCTAATTATGGCTAATTTTTTGAAACCCGGCCAAGCTTCGGCTTGGCCACAAGTACAACTACACTGACTAGCAACATATACACTTACCTTACATGATGGGATGGGAAGATGGGAGTGGGAACCTGGTATGGGACGGCGAGGAAGGGTAGAGGGATGGACAGTGCCAAATCCCCTGCTTCACACCATGCGAGGCAGTGTGTGTGGCAACACACACAGGCCCGCTTTACTGTGTTGTCAGTTTACCTTTACCTAACCCTAACCCTTGAAAACCTATATGGGGATGGGGGGAGACAGAAATAAACATGAAAGGAGAAAGAAACATTCATAAAACGAAAGAAATAAGAAATAAAGACTCAAACACAATGATATGAAACAAGTTTATTGATGAACAAAGGAGAAAGAAATACAAATAAACATGAAAGGAGAGAGAAGCACTCATAAAACGAAAGAAATAAGAAATAAAGACTCAAATACAATGGAAAAGAGAAAGAAACATTCATAAAACGAAAGATATAAGAAATAAAGACTCAAAAACAATGTTATGAAACAAGTTTATCAGTGTACAAAGGAGAAAGAAACATAAGACAATGGAAATGACCTTGAAAACGAAGGAGACCTGAAATAAAATATAAACAGAAGTAATAATTAAGAAAACACAATTGAAACACAATGTTGGAACATAAAAGAAGAATTATATACATTTAAACTAAACTTACTTACCCGGGAACTTGCCTGGATGACCTTGAACCTGAAAAATAAGAAAGCGATTATTAGACACACTGAGTATAAAAGGGAGGAACAGGGCAGTTTCACCTCAGTTGTAGCCCAAGCCTGATGAAGGACAGATAAGGTCCGAAACGTTGCAACAGGGCTACAATAAGAAACATACTTACTGGACTAGTCACATTTACCAACTAAGGTGAATAATTTTTTGAAACATGGCTGGGCTTCGCCCAGCTAATTTACCAAGGCTAATTAGCCACTTCTGTGGACACTGGGGAAAGGGGACATTTAAAGCTACATTAGAGCACAGTAAAGTCACAATATGATTACATTTATGGGTGCACGGTGTGGGTGATGTGTTTGGGGAGTGTTGTCCTTCTTGGACATGTATGGGAGGTGAACTGTGGAGATGTTGATGCGTCTCAGGGGGATTGTGACCGTGGGGGGATGGCCAGCCCCTGGGGGGAGGTGAACCATGGTGTATGGCCCGTGCACAACGCACCTACAATCTGCTGGTCAGATAAGGTCGGATTCCTTTACTCCTAACCCTAACCCTAACCCTAACCATATAAAAATCCTAAACACAACCGGAAACTACCTCATACTTACCGGACGATAACGACGATACCTGCAAAGAAAACAATAAGCATAAAAATCTATACTCACCTCAACCAGCAGAAAAGGAAATACCTACAAATACAACCTGCAAACAAAAACAAAAAACTGTAAATTAAACACACTTGGAATAACATCATACTTACCTGAATCCTACAACCTACCATGCTAACGATAAAAGTTTAGCTAACATCGTGCTTGGGATCCTAGAAAAACATCTGGTGTCAGGGGGCGTAGCCAGAGGGTATAAAAGGGGCCAACACTCTGGGCTACCTGCCATTGCAAGCAAGCCCTCGCCTGATGAAGAGCCCTAAGAGGCTCGAAACGCGTCGCGAAAGGGCTGGCACACGCATGCTAACTAAAAGCTATTCATGGCTAATTTTTTGAACCCCGGCCAAGCTTCGGCTTGGCCTACACTACATTTACACTGAACCTACAACACATACATCTACACTAACCTTACATTTTCACGCCTTTAAGCTATATGTGATGGCTAATTTTTGCAAAACCCGGCCAAGCTTCGGCTTGGCCACAACTACATCTACACTGACTTTGCAACACATACACTTAAACTTACCTGAACACCACGGGATGGGGAGATGGGAGTGGGAAAGATGTGATGGGACGGGATGGTGAGACGGGGTAGAGGGATGGACAGTGCCAATTCCTGCTTCACACCATGCGCGGCAGTGTGTGTGGCAACACACACAGGCCCGCTTTATTGTGATGTCAGTTTAAAATTTCCTAACCCTAACCCTAACCCTAACCCTAGATAGCAATACAACACAATAAACCACACACTGGAGGAATTTGTTTATTTGGAATTAACAGAAAAATAAAACACAACCTGGAACAGAAAGACAAAAGTTAACCTAACGTCTCAACATAACCTCTAACCCGGAACTGGACTTACCTGACAGAAAAGTATAAACCTGTGGAGAAAACACATAGAAAACCATGACCATACTCACCTTCCACACAGAAAAAGAACCTGTGAAAAAAAGAAACATACATAAACATATTACAGACGCAAACATAGACAAGATGGAAACAGACAACAGGGTAACGCCTTTGGACACATACTCATTTATTTTTTACTGATAACATTTACACTGCATTACAAAAGAGTGAAAACTTGCACACTCACACGGTAGCATTTACACTGACAAACATTAACTGACTCTTGCTAACATATGACACAAAGCTAAGTCCCTTGGAGTACATCGACATTAACATACATATTAAAACATAAAACTACTACCATAAAATTAAAACACACAACCTACAAAATATTTTTCTGGACACAAAATAATGATCAAATACTTACCTGGATCCACTATTGCTAACATTGATAAAAACCATCTGAAATCAACCTTGGGAACCGACTACAAACTAAAAAACCAACTAGTTTTCCAGGGGCGGGGCCTGGGACATATAAAAAGGGTCACCACTCTGGGCAGTTGCCATTGCAAGCCCTCGCCTGATGAAGAGGCACAAGGCCTCGAAACGCGTCGCGAAAGGGGCTAATCCTACACTCACTTAAGCTAATCTAATGGCTAATTTTTTGAACCCTGGCTAAACTTCGGTTTGGCTAACTCAACATCTATACTAACTACAACAGGAACATCTACACTAAATATTTTTAAAGCTACAACGTGATGGCTAATTTTTGAAAACCCGGCCAAGCTTCGGCTTGGCCACAAGTACATCTACACTGACTAGCAACATGTACACTTACACTTACCTTGCGCCATGGGATGGGAAGATGGGAGTGGGTAATGAGTGATGGTATGGGACGGTGAGGAAGGGTAGAGGGATGGACCGTGCCTTAACCCCCTGCTTCACACCATGCGAGGCAGTGTGTGTGGCAACACACACAGGCCCGCTTTACTGTGTTGTCAGTTTACCTTTACCTAACCTTAAATAAAGAATTAACCACACTTTAACTAAATTTGGTCCACAGTTAACCCCAATTGTAAGCTACTGCCCGATTAGCTAAACTTACCCTCATTTTGAGAAAGAAATATACATAAAAAGGAGAAAGAAACATTCATAAAACGAAAGAAATAAGAAATAAAGACTCAAACACAATGATATGAAACAAGTTTATTGACCTACAAGGGAGAAAGAAATACAAATAGACGTGAAAAGAGAGAGAAACACTCATAAAACGAGGGAAATGAGGAATGGAGACTCAAATACAATGGAAAAGAGAAAGAAACATTCATAAAACGAAAGAAATAAGAAATAAAGACTCAAACAAAATGATATGAACCAAGTTTATTAATGTACAAAGGAGAAAGAAATACAAATAAACATGAAAGGAGAGAGAAGCACTCATAAAACGAAAGAAATAAGAAATAAAGACTCAAATACAATGGAAAAGAGAAAGAAACATTCATAAAACGAAAGAAATAAGAAATAAAGACTCAAAAACAATGTTATGAAACAAGTTTATTGATGAACAAAGGAGAAAGAAACATAAGACAATGGAAATGACCTTGAAAACGAAGGAGACCTGAAATAAAATATAAACAGAAGTAATAATTAAGAAAACACAATTGAAACACAATGTTTGAACATAAAAGAAGAATTATATACATTTAAACTAAACTTACTTACCCGGGAACTTGCCTGGATGACCTTGAACCTGAAAAATAAGAAAGCGATTATTAGACACACTGAGTATAAAAGGGAGGAACAGGGCAGTTTCACCTCAGTTGTAGCCCAAGCCTGATGAAGGACAGATAAGGTCCGAAACGTTGCAACAGGGCTACATTAAGAAACATACTTAGCAGACTAGTCACATTTACCAACTAAGGTGAATAATTTTTTGAAACATAGCTGGGCTTCGCCCAGCTAATTCTACCAAGGCTAATTTAGCCACTTCTGTGGACACTGGGGAAAGGGGACATTTAAAGCTACACTAGAGCACAGTAAAGTCACAATATGACATTTGTGGGTGCACGGTGTGGGTGATGTGTTTGGGGAGTGTTGTCCTTCTTGGACATGTATGGGAGGTGAACTGTGGAGATGTTGATGCGTCTCAGGGGGATTGTGACCGTGGGGGGATGGCCAGCCCCTGGGGGGAGGTGAACCATGGTGTATGGCCCGTGCACAACGTACCTACAATCTGCTGGTCAGATAAGGTCGGATTCCCTTACTCCTAAATTAACCTACCAATTAGGAAACATGTTAAGCTAAAATAAGCTAACACTTACCTGCAGGACTAAACTATGTTCGTGCTAAGCTCAAGGTGAGCAATTTTTTGAAATGCAGATGGACAAACATCCACTGCTCATTAAAACCAAAAAGGAACATCATGGAAGGACAAGGGTCGGACGGGGGCATGAACCATTGTATGGCCCGCGCCTAACTTGAGCTCCACCTCGGTGGGCTCTTGAATATTTACCCTAACCCTAACCCTAACCCTAACAAAACCACAACACATTCATTCAGCCTCATTCATACAGCAACACCTCTATAAGGCCTCCCACTGTACCCCTGGCGACATGCCCTCAACCCAAAGGCCCTTCGTTAACACCGCAAGGTATCCAGGCCCCTGGGATCAGACAGTCTTGCTCAGGACAGTAGCTGACTAGTCAGACTTTGTATTAATAAAAACAGTGCTCAAACTCATGCAACCCTTTTCACCACTTGGACCTTGCCAACTCCTTTGTAAAGATTAACTACAACATATACTACAAACGCATGCTTCATGGTGTGGTGTGCATCATCAGTTTAGTGTTTGAACTTTGTGTGAGGGGCTTATTCATTCACAATCTTTATCCTCATTCACAACCACAGTAGATCTACAGAAACTCAGTCATACTCTAGAGACAAATTAAGTAATGAAGAGAACGAAATTTGGAAAATGTAAATCAATGCGTTCAGAAATGTGGTCTTACAAATTCGGTTGAGCTCCAAAAATTGGTGCGGCTCATTAAGTTTAAAATAATTAATTAATAATACCTGCTGGGATAACGTGTTCTACATGACTTTCAACTTACATGTTTTTCACAATTAGTAAATTTTGGTATTCGGCTCATATTCAAATCTAAAACAATTGGTTTTGTAACTGTAAGGGCCCAATCGGCATGTTGATCAGTGTGTCTGGTTGGGTAGTGTCTGGTTGGGTAGTGGATTGGATGGGTAGCATGGGGCCCTCTAGTCTCGGTTTGATTTGAGGTGGCGGACTCAGATTTTCACCTTATGTTGGTCATTGACCTAAATAATATGTGGCCCAATCATCATAGTCCTTCCTCTTTTCTCAACCCAGCTGACAATGGGAACTTTTGAGGCGGCCCCTGCTCCATTTGATTTTTCAGAAAGGTAACTCCAGGTCAGGATTAGTACAAGATATAAATGTATTGGTAATCTGTAACTTTTAGATGACTATAGGAGTAGTTGTCGAATGTATGGGCGGAAGGCTCGAGGTGGCTATTGGGAAAGAATCAAGAACTTCGGCAGGTGTTGATGGTTGGGGGGAGGAGGCCACATCCAAGTGTAAGCTCACCGATTGACAGGAGGCCACATCCAAGTGTAAGCTCACCGATTGACAGGTTGGACACAGTCTAAAGTACTTGGGAGTACTTCAGTAAGCCTTTGGGGGGTCTCTATTACCTACTCAAGCTGTGATAATGGAGTAAAGTCCTCCTGAGATTACCTGGGCCACTACAGATTGTTGTTTGGGCCTGATTGGAATAGTGGGAGATGGGTTCCGGGGCCACTGTTTCAATAGAAGAATTGGTAAATTTCTGTTTGCCCATGTGACCGCTTTAAAGGCCTCACAGTGATCCTCCTTTGTCTCCAATGATGTTGAAATTAAGAGACACTGTCATTTGAGACACCGTCAGATGTATTGGAATTTGCAGAGGCCTGTTTAATAAATTTCGTTAACTTAGAAGACCTTGCATTAAACAGTACATTCTTAGGACGAATTGGATGTATACAGTTTTGGACATTTCCTAAAAGTGCATAAATCTTTGACAACCCCCAGGGCTGTCCTGTAATGACCCAGATTTGCTATTGGCACCTCTGTCTGAGTTTGTTATAATCGAGCTCTACCTACACACTTCATAAGTAACATCTCGTATTTTGGCCTATTTATAATTGCCTCCCTTGATGTCTTAAAACTGGTTATGAAAAGAACAAGAGCATGCACTCCCTGCTGTTACAGTGCCCATGCAGTAAGTAGTTGTGCAATACACTGCCGTTTTTGTTGGATAGGCCGATAACCCCTTCATATTATGCTACCCCTGCAAAAAGGCCATTGTATTGCACACCTACTCCAAAGCTACTCTAACATCATGGGGGGCATACTTTCGTGGTTTTCATGGGAAGGTTGGGAAAAGATAATCTGGCAGGTGTTGAACTATACAAAATTGATGCCTTTATCTTTTTCTGTTCTTAAAATGTTTAATCTAACCCATCCCAAGCTTCCTTTATATTTTTGGCACCCTCTGTGCTTACAAGCGGAGCACTAAATACAATCGCACACAATTTGCAATGAACTGGGCTCATCCTTTTGCACTCATTTAAAAACAACAAAAATACGCCAATTAACAAAAAGTCTTATTGTACATGCAGAAAGCAGAAATTCTGACAAAATACCATTTTAAAGTAAAGTGGGAATAGCAAGCCACAATACAGGGCAGAAACAGCTCCACCTGCCATACATTTACATCTCGTAGCAGATAACACCAACAGCTCACAAACAGGGTAAACCAACACTGCAGAATTAGCAGTCATTTTAAAGAATTCACAGACTAACTGGGCATTATTAGTTTAAGTTTCTTCCCCAATCACATAAGCAGACTGAATGCCTTGTGGCAGAACTTCAGCTGTCCAAATTTGGTCTTCCGTTCCAGAGTTCTGCTATAAACGGTCAAAAGCTCCAGAATGTTGGTTTAAACTGAGATCTCTGAGATCACTGAGATCCATCTATGCAAGTCTGTTCTGAGTCACAGTGGTCCAGACCAAAGTTTTTAGGCAATAAAGTGCTGTTGCTATTTGCGATTGGCATCTCTGTCCAAGTTTGTTATGTCAGACCCTATGTACGTACACCGCCTGGCTACACAAAAGACTACAGACTCAATACGCAATATCTTGTGTTTTGGCCCATCCATAATCGCCTTTCTTGTTGTCGTTACACAACCTGCCTATGAAAACATCAAGAGCATGCTCCCCATGCTGTTACAGTGCCCATGCAGTCAGTAGCTGTGCAATGCGAGGTTGTTTTTGCTGGATAGGCCAATAATCCCCCGTCATAGTATGCTACCCCTGCAAAAAGGACCTCGTATTGCACACCTACTCACTACACAGGTACTCAAACACCATGGGAGGCATACTTTCGTGCTTTTCATAGGAATGTTGGGGAAAGGCAAAGGTAGCGATTTTGGATAGTCAAATTCTTTTTCCATTTTTAAAATGTACCTAGTCAAACCCATCCCAAGGTTCTTTTCTATTTTTGGCACCGTCTCTGCTTACAAGTGGAGCAATGAATGAAATCAGACACGCAACCAATTTGCAATAAACTGGCCTCATCCTCTTGCGGTCATTCAAGAAAATTACAAAACAAATATTCTAATTAGCCAAAAAGGTCTGACTGCAGAGGACACAGGAAAGGACACATTCTGACACTATACCATTTTAAAGTAAACTGTAAAAAGCAAGCCACAAAACAGCACAGAAGCAGGTCCAGTTGCCATACATTCACATCTCGTAGCAGATAACACCAACAGCTGACAAACAGGGTAAAACACTGAATTCATGAAAATGGTTGCAAATTCTGCAGACCAGCTGTGCATTACTAGTTTTTCAAGGTTCTTCACTAACCACAACCAGATAAAACGTTCTGGAGTTCTGCTATAAACTGTCAAAAGGTCCTCAATGTTGGTTTCAACTAAGATCTCTTGGATATTTAGTCTTAGTCACAGTGCTCTGGAGCAAAGTTCAGGCAACAAAGTGCTGTTGCTATTTAGCACCTCTGTCCGAGTTCATTTTATAACAAATCCTATGTACACACTGCCTGGCTACACAACACACTACAGACTTCATAAGTAACACTGTTTTGGCCTATCCATCGTCTTCCTTGATGTCTTTACACAACCTGCCTATGAACAGAACAAGAGCATGCTCCCCACACTGTTACAGCCGCCATGCAGTGAGTAGCTGTGCAATACAAGGTTGTTTTTGTTGGATAGGCCAATAACCCCATCATATTATGCTACCCCTGCAAAAAGGACCTTGTATTGCACACCTACTCACTCCACAGGTACTCCAACACGCTGGGGGACATACTTTCGCACTTTTCATAGGAATGTTGGGAAAAAGACAAAGGTAGCGATTTTGGATTCTCTTTCTATTAATAAAATAGTCAAACCCATCCCAAGGTTCTTTGCTATTTTTGCCACCATCTCTGCTTACAAGTGGAGCATTGAATGAAAGACACACAACCAATTTGCAATGAACTGGTCTCATCCTCTTGTGGTCAATCAGGAAAAGTACAAAAATACTCCCAACTTCAAATGACACAGGAAAGGACAAATTCTGACACTATACCATTTTAAAGTAAACTGTAAAAAGCAAGCCACAAAACAGCAAAGAAGCAGGTCCAGTTGCCATACATTCACATCTTGTAGCAGATAACACAAACAACTGACAAACAAGGTAAACCAACACTGCAGAATTAGCAGCCATTTTGATGAATTCATAGACCAACTGTGCATTATTAGTGTTTCCAGGTTCTTCACTAATCACAACCACATAAAGACTGAATGCCTGGCGGCAGAAAAAAAAAGAAGTTCTTACCTTATGAAGACTTTGGCTGCCCAAATGTGGTCCTCTGTTCTCGAGTTCTGCTATAAACTGTCAGAAAGTCCTCAAATGTTGGCATCACTCCCCTCCAGGAAACACGCAAGACAAGTTCTTCAATAATACTGATGGATTTATTTTCTTCTTTAATCCACCGTCAAACGTTTTTTTCTAAAAGCAGCAAATTAACACAATAGCTATTCAATCACACAAACAAAGGACCAAATAAATCGAATAAATGAAACATAACACACACATACCTTGCTGGCTGCATATCAGAGAAGAATGAGTACAAAAGGTGCAAACGAACTTCGCACTCATCGGCAGGCCGGCATTACCGCCACGAGTCGGCTTCTCAGATTCAACTCGGTCAGGTGAAGCGTGCCAAAGTTCAGGCAATGAAGTGCTGTTGCCATTTGCACCTCTGTCCGATTTCATTGTTAAGTCACACCATACATACACACTGTCTGGCTACACAACACACTAAAGACTTCATAAGTAACATTTTGTATGTTTTAGCCTATCCATAATAGACTTCCTTGATGTCCTTTCCATTTTTGGCACCCTTTCTGCTTACAAGTGAAGCATTAATTAAAAATCACAGACAACCAATTTGCAATAAACTAGCCTTGTCCTCTTGCACTCATTTAGCCAACAAAGTCTAACAGCAGATGACACAGGAAAGCAGAAATTGAAAATTACATTTAAAAAAAAATCTGGAAACAGCAAGCCACAAAACAGGGCAGAAGCAGGTCCAGCTGCCACACATTCACATCTCATAGCAGATAACACCAACAACTGACAAACAGGGTAAACCAACACTGAATTCATCAACATGGCTGCCAATTCTGCAGACTAACTGTGCATTATTAGTGTTTCAAGGTCCTTCACCACCAGATAAACAGACTGAACGCCCGTTGGCAGAAGTAAAGAAAAAAACCCACAGTTCTTCCCTTATGGCTGTCCAAATGTGGTCTTCTGTTCTTGAGTTCTGCTATAAACTGTCAAAAGGACCTCAATGTTGGTTTCAACCAACATCTCTTGGACATTTAGCAATGCCATGTATGCAAGTCTGAGTCACAGTGGTCCGGACCAAATTTCAGGCAACGAAGTGCTGTTGCCATTCGCAATTGGCAGCTTTGCCAGAGTTTATTGGCATGTCGGACCCTACGTACACACACTGTCTGGCTACACAACAGACTTCATAAGCAACATCTTGTGCATTTTGGCCCATCCATAATCACCTCCCTTGATATCTTTACACAACCTGCCTATGAAAAGAGCAAAAGCATACTCTCCATGCTGTTACAATACCTGTGGATTGGGCAGCTGTGCAATACGAGATTCTTTTTGCAGGGGTAGCATATTATGACAGGGGTTATTGGCCTATCCAACAAAAGGGACCTCGTACGACATAGCTACGCACTGCACGGGCACTGTAACATCATGGGGAGCATGCTCGTTCTTTTCATAGGAAGGTTGGGAAAAGACGGTAGCAATTTTGGATAGTCCAATAGCACGTCAGATTATCTTTTTCTATTCCTAAAATGTACTTAGTCGAAACCATCCCAAGGTTCCTTTCTATTTTCGGCACCCTCTATGCTTACAAGTGGAACATTGAATAAAATCATACACAACCAATTTGCAATGAACTGGCCTCATCCTCTTGCTCTTCTTCCAAACACTACCAAAACAAATAAACCAATTAGCCAAAAAGGTTTGACTGCAGATAAAACAAACGCAGAAATTCTGACAATACACCATTTTAAAATAATCTGTAAACAGAAAGCCACAAAAGACGGCAGAAGCAGCTCCACCTGCCATAAATGTACACCTTGTAGCAGATAACGCCAACAGCTGACAAACAGGGTAAACCAACACTGCAGGTCTGACTGCAGAAGAGACAAGAAAAAATTCTGACAAGACATGATTTTAAAGTAATCTGGAAACAGCAAGCTACAAAACAGAGCAGATGCAGCTCCACCTGCCATACATTTATATCTCATAGTAGATAACGCCAACAGCTGACAGAGTAAACCAAGACTGTAGAATTAGCAGCAATTCCATTTTGATTCTTCACAAATTACAACCACATAAGCAGACAGAATGCCGGGCAGCAGAATTAAAGAAAAAAACCCACAGTTCTTACCTTACGAAGACTTCGGCTGTCCAGATGTGGGCTTCCATTCTAGAATTCTGGTATAATCTGCCAAAAGGTTCTCAATGTTGATTTCAACTCAGATCTCTTTGACATTTAGCAATGCAATGTATGCGAGTCACAGTGCTACAGAGCAAAGTTTTCAGGCAACAAAGTGCTGTTATTCGCTTTTGGCACCTCTGTCCGAGTTCATTGTTATATCAAGCCCTACATACAGACACTGCCTTGCTACACGACACACTATACACTTCACAAATAACATCTCGTGTGTTCTGGCCCATCCATAATCAGTTCCCTTGATGCCTTTACACAACCTGCATATGCTGTTACAATACCTGTGGATTGAGCAGTTGTGCAACCCGAGGTTCTCTCAGAGGGGTAGCATATTATGGCCAATACAGGGGTTATTGGCCTATCCAACTAAAAGGACATCGTATGACACAGCTACTTACTGCACGGGCACTGTAACAGCATGGCGAGCATGCTCTTGTGCTTTCCATAGGAAGGTTGGGAAGAGACAGCAAAGGTAGCGATTTTGGATATTCCAATACCACCTCAGATTATTTTTCTATTCTTAAAATGTATTTAGTCTAACCCATCCCAGAAATTCTGACAATATACCATTTAATCTGGAAACAGCAAGCCAGGAAACGGGGCAGAAGCAGCTCCATCTGCCATACATTTACATCTGGTAGTAGGTAACAAAGGTTAATCAACACTGCAGTATTAGCAGCCATTTTGATGAATTAACTGTGCATTAGTAGTATTACGGGTCTTCCCAAATCACAACCAGATAAGCAGACTGAATGCCCGGCAGCAGAAACAAAAAAAGAAAAAAAAAAAAAAAAAAAAAACAGTTCTTACATAATAAAGACTCCGGCTGCCCAAATGTGGTCTTCTGTTCTGCTATAAACCGTCAAAAGGTTCTAAACATTGATTGAACGAAGATCTCTTAGACGTTTAGCAATGCCATGTATCCAAGTCACAGTGCTCCGGAACAAAGGTTTCAGGCAAGTGCTGTTGCTATTGGCACCGGTCAGTGCGTTGTTATACCACCTCAAACAGGGTAAACGCCAGTGCAGACAAAAAAAAAAAAAAAGTTCTTACCTTATGAAGACTTTGGCTGTCAAAATGTGTTCTTCTATTCTGGAGTTCTCCTATAAACTGTCAAAAGGACCTGAATGTTAATTTCAACTAAGATCTCTTGGACATTTAGCAATGCCATATATGCATTATATTCGCTATTGGAACCTCCGAGTTCATTGTTATATCAAGTCCTACATACCCACACTGCCTGGCTACACAACACACTACAGAATTATTAACCAACATGGTGTGTGTTTTGGTCCATCCGTAATCGCCTCCCTTAATGTCTTCACACAACCTGCCTATGAAAAGAACAAAAGCATGCTCCTCATGCTGTTACAATACCTATGGTTTGAGTAATACAAGTGCAATGTACATGTGCAATACAAGGTTCTTTTTGCAGGGGTAGCATAATATGGCAGGGGTTACTGGCCTATCCAACAAAAAGGACCTTGTATGAGACAGCTACTCATTGCATGAGCACTGCAACAGCATGGGGAGCATGCTCTTGTGCTTTCCATAGGAAGGTTGTGAAGACACCAAAGGTAGCGATTTTGGATATTCCAATACCACTTGTCAGATTCTCTTTTTCTATTCTAAAATGTACATAGTCAAAGCCATCCCAGGGTTCCTTTCCAGTTTTTGCACCCTCTCTGCTTACAAGTGGAGCATTGAATACACACACACAACCAATTTGCAATGAACTGGCCTCATTCTCATCCGAATAAAAAAAAACTACAAAACAAATACGCCAATTATCCAAAAAGGGGAAATTCTGGCAATACACCATTTTAAAGTAATCTGGAAACCGCAAGCTACAGAACAGAGCAGCAGCAGCTCCACCTGCCATATATTTATATCTCGTAGCAGGTAACACATACAGCTGACAAACAGGGTAAACCAACACTACAGAATTAGCAGAAAAAAACCCACAACTTACCATGTGAAGACTTGTGAAGGCACTCCAAATGTGTTCTTGTGTCCTGGAGTTCTGCTATAAACTGTCAAAATGTCCTGAAGGTTGCAAAACAGCCCTCCGGTTTATAGATTAAGCAGATATTTTTTAATTTGGTAAGGCCACACAGCATCCTCAGTGGTACCTGTGTAATACAAGGTCCCTTTTGTTGGACAGGCCAATATCCTTTGTCAGATTATTCTACCAAAAAGGACTTTGTATTGCACAATCAGTTATTTCACAGACACGTTTAGTGAGTACTGGAGAAATACGAAAATTCGGAGACGCTTATGTATACAAAAACTCCAACAACTGGAAAATTAGACAAGGGCTTTATTGGATGATGGAGAGAGAGACTCATTAACTGCTCCCCAGACCTCATGCTGCTCATCATTGAGCAAGGAACCTTAAATTTGCCTGCATAAACCGGCTGGGACAAGACATCAAGGGTAGCAATTTTGGATAGGCCAATACAAGACTATGCTACTGAAGTGGTGTTTGAAGACAGTACTAGCATCTTTTGCAATCTTTCAGAATAAATATAACTTGTACCTTTTTTAGAAGGATGCGTACGGATAGATGGAGGTTCATCTCCAGCAAGACAAGCAGATGGCTGCATGGACAAATGAAAAGCTCTAAAAAAAATCCAGTTTCACAAGATGGTTAATCAGCATATGGTTAAGAAGGCACAAAGTATGTCCAAGAAAATCAAACTAAATATTTTCAACCTCCAAAGCTTGTAAAGTACAATATGCCACTACAGTCTCCAAACACAATTCCTTTGTTCTTCTAATCATCAGGTGAGCATCAGACATTTTAGGTGTAAGGCCATCTCACTGGATACCACAGCAAAGGTCATGTCCAAAGAGTCACAGCTACCAAATATGGGCCACTTTGAGCACATTAACCATTTTACCATTTACCTAAAATGGCTCGCACAGCTACTCTTACAAAAGGACCTAATATTACAGACCTACACACTCCACAGGCACAGTATCAATACAGAGCACATGCTCTCATGGTTCTCATACACAGGTTGGGAAAAGACATTAACTAGCATCTTTGGAAATCTTTGAAAATAAATGTAACGTGTACCTTTTTGAGAAGGGTGGATATTGATGAATGGAGATCCAGCCAGGCAGGTCGACTAGCAGGCAGGAAAAGCAGAGGAGTAGGTAGGCAGGCAGGCAGGCAGGCAGCCAAGCAGATGGGTGCATTGAAAAAAAATTCAGTTCCACAAGATGGTTAAGAAGGCACACATATCTAAGAAAATTAAAGTAAACATTTTTAAACTCCAAAGTTTATAAACAACTATATTACTACACTTTAGGGTTAGGGTTTTTTTCAAACTCCAAAGCTTGGAAAGAACTATATGCCACTACGGTCTCCAAACAATTCCTTTGTGACGTTACCTCCAACTCTGCTTCAATGCTTGTGTCGAAAAATGGAACTAGCGCAAGTTAAAGCAGTGTATTGGAGCTTGATTCGCTGGCTGGTGATCACATGATCAGTGATGGCTGAAGCTTTAATTGAGCGCACCTGTACATAACAATTTGATGTTTAAGTAACTTAATTGAGTGCACTTGTGGGTTTGTAGTAAAGGTGTGAGTTATCACTGTGTTAAGAGTATATTGGCGTATAATAATTAACAAATAATGGAACCTGTGCCGACGCTCCAAAATGCGGCAGCACTTCAATTTGATTTTCCCCAATAAAGTGTTGGATAGGGCATTATTTTATTGGTGTTAGATTTTTAATTTTATTTGCATGTGTATTTGTGTGTGTGTGTGTAGAGGGGGTGGGGTTCAATTGGATTTGCCTAATTAGGTGTGGGATAGGGTTCAATTTGATTTGCCTAATTAGGTGTGGGGTAGGGCATGCATTATTTTATTGGTTTCAGATTCTTGTATTTTTTTGCATATGTATTTGTGTGTGTGAAGGGGGTGGGGGTTATGCTTTGTGAACACAGCTTTCCACAGTATGGGAAGTTATCAAACATATGGGTTAGTCTGCACTCATAGTAGTGGTAAACTGTGACTAAGCAAGGGTTTTTAAATCCGCATGTCAGCCACCTACAACATCTGGTGTTTGCATCTAAGCACAATGATGGCTTTTGAATGATTATAAGCCAATTAGCACCAGAAACATCTTCTGATGCCCCTACCACTACTGAGCCATCAGGTATGCTACTTTGGTCAATCGTTTCATGCTTTTTTACAATACATGAAGAATGTTGTTCAAATGTGATAAGGTAAGCACCAGACACATCACAGCCATCAACATCTTCTGATGCCACTACTGCTACTGAGTTCTCAGGTGTGTTGGTTAATAGTTTTCCTGTTTTGTACAATACATATTTTAATGCATTTTCATATCATTACCATTTTAGGATTGTGGGACCTGTTGGACAGTGAGGTCTCAGAAAAGGAACGCAAGAAGTGTGTCTGCAAGTGCTACTGTGGAGATAACTAGATATTTGTCTGAACCAAACATCCTCTGCAGTATTGGGCCTATATCCAAACTTCTACATCTTGGCACGCAATGTACTTTGCATTGCTGCATCTTCCGTTTCATGTGAAGAAGTTTTTCCTAAAGCTGGGGAAGTGGTTTAAAAACAAATGAACACATTAAATCCAAACACAGTGGAGCAAATATTTTTTTAAGTAAAAACATGTTACTTCATACACAATTGCACTCTCTTTTCTAAAAGCAGTTATATTCTACAGCAATAGGAGTCCTGTGGAAAAAATACAACATACCTTTTCTAGCAACCCTTGGATCCCCAAAGAGAGTCTCGATTGATGCATAAGGTGTCTTTTATTTTAGTTGCAGCAGAATCATCATGTTCACCATAGCACCGTGAAAATTGTGTGTCAGGGTATACAAACATAAACAAACAACAAGTCACCATACAGTCTTCACAGTACAATATTCAGAATTTGTGCATCACTATAAATACTAAAACATTAAAGAAGCATTCATATGCTCAAAGAGCTCCATAGTACACATTGATACAAAGGTTACCAATATCTTTTCTGTTATTTAAAACAGGCGTCATAGAGTCCTTTTTGTGCAAATAAGCAATGGAGTTAAGCTGGAGCCTGGAGAGCAAACTTTTGGGCTCAGTCTCAAACAAAGCAGCTCCTCTAATTACTAACACCTGTCTCTCTACCTTTACAGGTCTCCCTCTTGTGGAGCTATGGTGTCACTTGAGGGAAAAACTTCAACCACAGATGACACGCATACAACATCACTCACAACTTCATATCAACTGTTTTAGAGCACATACGAAAATAGAAAAAATAATTTGATCAAATGTTAGGCCTATATTTGTAGAAAAAAACAATGTAAACAAGACACATTTCGGTTGTTTAGTCCTTGTATGTGTTTTTGTTTGTCTGGATAGTGTGGTCCTTTACACCTTTTATAAATCACAGACACGTGGGGAAGGCAATGTTTTTATTCATACAGGAATCCATTATGTAACAACTTTTTAGTTCACACTGCAACTCAACTTCACCAGCAGAGGTCATCATGCAGCTTTAAAGTTTCAAAACAATACAATTAGAGTGAAAGCTTCCAGGCCTCAAAAAGCTTCACTTTGTTGTCACTACTGGTAATCAAAGTAAAAGTCATGTCAAGAGTCACAACTAACAAATATGGCCAGCCTTGTAGTGCACATTTACTATTTTACCATTTACACAAAATGGCTCTTACAGCTACAACTACAAAAGAACCTCATATTACAGACCTACACACTCCACGGGCACAGTAACAGCACAGGGAGCATGCTCTTGTGCTTATGAGCAGGTTGGGAAAAGACATCAAGGGGAGCACTTTTGGATAGGTCAATATCCCCCATAAGACTATGATACTGAAGTTGTGTTCAACATATGTTTGAAGACAGTACTTGCATCTTTGACAATTTCTCAAATTTAACTTGTACCTTTTTGAGAAGGATGGATATGGATGGATGTCCAGCCAGGCAGGCAGAGTCCGGTTGCCCGGTCTCTTATGTTATGAGGTCCTGCAAGTATTTTATTTAAGGTTGGACTTCGTAACATGCTTAATAGGTCTTGAACCTGGGTTAGGGTTAGGGTTAGTTGGGACCTGTGACAATCCCCCAGACCATCTCAGTGTATGTTTCACAAAGACAAATAAGTAAAATATTCTCTTAATGTCACAGAAATCCTATTAAGGCAATAGATACTTTTCTTTCAGATGAACCTTGTATTCAAATTACATTACATTAAATTACATTACACTTAGCTGACGCTCTTATCCAGAGCGACTTTATTGTTGTTATGTTATTTACAGGGTTTCAGTTACAGTCCCTGGAGCAGTGTGGGGGTTACATGCATTGCTCAAGGGCATTTCAACCATGGGTAGGGTGGGATTTGAACCTGCAACCCTCCAATCCAAAGGCAAGGCCAGGCAAATACAAGGATCCAAATCCAATAGTAGGGGAAACGCAAGGCTAATCAGGCAGGAAACCACCACTGCAGAGAGACTGCAAAGTCACCAGTGAATTTAAAAAAATACAAAAGATGTTGCACCACAAAGTGTTCCAAAAAGATTCACTCTAATGTGCTTCAATTCCCAAATGCATTTTAAAAAAACAGCAAATAGCAAAAAAGAAGCCATTACCGAAGTGTTACAGGGCAAGGATCTCTTGTAGACAGCCATGTGCTAGCCATGTGCTTGACAAACAATTCAAATCAGTCCACCAGATGCAGAGCTTGACAATCCACTGAGGACTTAAAAATCCACTGAGGACTTGTGTGAGAGTAAAAAAAACTCCAATTTGTTTAAAGTCTGAGTAAAAGAAGTTCAGCAAAGGTCTGATGTGTTGTGCCTATTGACATTTCTTCAGAGGCAACAAAGGGGCTGCTATTAGCTAAAATGCTAAAAATCCATTTTTACTCAGAGGAAGGAAGTGGAAACTAAGAGGAAGTGTTCCATAAGGTGGGGCTAGTTCTACCAAAATAAAAGTTAATAAGAAGAATACACTTAAAAACATTAAGTGTGAAAAGGTGATATTTTAAAGAAATAAATTAGGAAAGAGATAAAGAGCTGAGATTTTGAGCATAAAAAATAAGGAGAAAGAAAGTCTCACCAGTCCAATGCCTAGCCATATCAGATAGAGATCTTTTTTTGTTATGAAGCCCATATCTACTATGTATCTTTATTAAGGTATTAATTTTCCATCAATCCCCACACAAAGGACAGACTAGGTTGGGGGAAGTGTACTGGTTACATGCACAGGGAAGACGAAGTAAGACTAATTTTTTGGACATGACAGGAATTGAACTCCAGCTATCTGCTTGGCAGGTTGGTAACATACCACAAGGCTATCACCTCCACAGAGGACTCAAGACTTCTTAGACAAGGCATCAGACCAGTAGACCCAACACTGAGCCAACAGTCCTTAAATAGAATACAGACCAGGGGTGTGTTTCCCAAACAACGACGGATGTCAGCATTTGAACCACCGTTGTCCGTAGTAGGTTCAAACGACACAACAATCCGATTCCGACTGTTTCCCAAAACTCTCCAACTACCTACGTACAACGTAAGTCTGAACTATGTTAGTTTGGACTTCCGTCGTTGAAACTGCAAAGTATCCAGATGTGTCGGAAGTGCTCGGAGAGTATTCGGATGCATTCGTTGATGGCAGACGACAGAAACGACAGAACAACCGACAGAAACAACAGAAACGGATCATTTCAGTTTATCCGGTATGTGATCTTTAGCAATTTCAGAAAATGTCCGTCAACACAGTCATGTTCCTCACTCATTAAAAGAAATTACTGATTTCAGTTTGTATCATCAATTATATCAAATTATATTCTACTATAAATATACCTAATACCTCTGCTATTTCCGTGTAATGTCGTGGTTGAGCGGTAAGCGCTTGTACATGCAAGTTCATTTTGGGGATAACAATCTCGATCGACAGGTTCGAATCCTCCTCAAGGCATACTCTTAAACATTTTCGGATCTAATGTCGATTTTAGAGTTTTGTTTTTGCAATTGTGTAATGATTTCACCTTACTCCTTGCAACTGGTAGTCACAGAAATACACCTACAACGATGTTATAATAAAATGTCATGGTCATTATTCAGTCGTACATTCACTGCCTTAATTAACGATGTAGGCGTTTCGAAGAAATTTCAAACACGTGGAAATAGGATAATGGGATAATGGAATAATGTCTTCATTGTTGATTCCCGACATTATATAAACCCAAATTAGCCAGTCAGGTAATAGACCCAACAAAGAAGATGGCGAGAAAACCGCAATTTACTGCGCAGGAAGTGAATGTTTTAGTTGACGAAATGGAAAGGCGGAGGATAGTTCTCTTCTCCAAATTGAAGAACTCTATAACAAATGCGGAGAAGAAGGACGCATGGAACGCCATAGCTGACCGTGTGAACTCCGTGGGCATGGGCTATCAGAAGAGTGGGGACAACGTAAGGAACAAGTGGCGCGACTTCTCTAGTGTGGTGAAGTGCAAGGCTTCTGCACTGCGGAGGGAGCAGCTGAAGACCAGTGGTGGTAGGAGTGCTGCTGCTGGCCTCACACCCCTAGAGGAGCGCGTCCTTGGAGTTCTTGGGCCTGGGGCAGTAGAAGGAGTGCTGGGGCAGTAGAAGGAGTGCCAGGAGGGATCGACCTGTGTGCCATGTGCAGGATGCCCCAAACGCCCCGGCAATCTGAGGCATCAGCCTCAGCTCCTTTCCCTGCCTCTTCACAGCCCCACTCACTGTCTGGTGAGCCCTCCACCTCTGTGTCTGTTCAGGCCCCCTCCCTGTCTGTTCAGGCCCCCTCTGTGTCTGGTCAGGCCCCCTCCCCATCTGTTTGCTCCCCCTTCCTGTCCTCTGTTTCTTCCCGGTCTTCCCCTTTTCCCAGTCCTCCCTTACAGCCCCCCTTGTCTCCTGGTGGCCATCACTTTGCCACTCCACCATCCCCTGTGCCCCCGGAATCCCCTCAGTCCAGGGGAAGCCTCAATGAAACGGCAGTATCCCCGCAGTATGCACAGAGGACCCAGTGGCGTCGCCGTCGGGACCTCCAGTGTGACTGCAGTGAGGCCCTCCTGAGGTCTGAGGAGGAGAAGATCTCAGTCCTCAGGGACATCAGACACGAACTGATGGCCCTGAGGGAGCAGCGCCAATGCCACCACGAGGAGGTGATGGCATACAGGAGGGACAGCCGAGACGGTGCCAACCCAGAGGGTAAGGAAGCTATGACTTTTGCAAACACTGTATTTATTTGTTGACCTAAAACACTGATTTGTTTTACTTTCACAGGCCCTGAGTGATGTGCCACATTCCGCCACCCCCACCCTTTTTTTTTCCTTTTTTTTTTAAGGCCTTGCTAGGCTTCCATGCCTCCCAAAGTCCAACCCCTCGTCCTTGCCGTGGCAGGTGGAAACAGACAGGAGTCTGGCTAACGGGGCCCTGGTGAAGCAGTGATTTTTAAGTGATGAAGGCAGCACATTATGGATTCCCATTCATTAAAGTATTTGAATATCTGATTGTGTATTATGCAGACATCAGCTGATGACATAACTGCATTGTGACTAAGCACCTCCATTATGGCCTGTTTTAGGTGTGTGGGTTCTACAATTGTAATAGATTGGTATATATTGACTACATTTATTTAGTACATAAATACTTATATACTACTTTATATCAGTATATTTACTATATACCTATCTACATTACTTTGCATAGTCTGTAGCTTCATGTGGAGCGTATGGCTAAAAGTGTTGCATCCTTAAGTAAACATCCTTAAGTAAAGTAAATCACTGAAATTCAAATGTCAAACTAGGCTTTTGTCACTGTCAATGACACACTTGATTAAGCATGTAGCCTTCCACATACACACATGACAACTCCTTGCTTGCATTATGCAATAACAAAAAATACTGTGTGAAATGTATCGTAGTTATAAGATAATAAGGCTAATTAATGTTTGAGTTTGAAGTAACCAGGGATTAAATTGGGCCGGGGCTAGCCGGGGCTGAGCCCCGGCACATAAGCTCGGAGCGGATGGCATATGAGGATCACGCGCACACCAAAAGCAACAAAACCCTTTTCACGATTTTCAGTTCTGAATAATTAAATGTTGTTTTATTAATCAATAAACCCATGACTTTTATGAGATAGATCATAGTTTTTTCCTGATAACAAGACGACCTGTCAAAACTATTTAGAACAGACTTGCGATAAGAGATTCTGGTTTCCGGAACGCTGCGTGGGTTGGGTTGCCAGTTCCGCTTTTTATAAGGGACTGTGGGGTTTCTTTTTTGTGAGCTCGCTTTTAAAAAAATCAGAAGACATGGTTTGCAGGTTTTGGGGCTTTTATTTCAGCGTTGTGAATTGTTTATAACTTCCCCCGTAGGCCTACGCCGTCTCCCCTTTTTACCTGCGTATGCACCAGGCACACAGTGCAGCTCTGGCAACGCGCGGCAGAGAAACTCGGAGGGAGGATGTCGTAGCAGCCTTTTTCAGCCCGTTTCCATATAATGATAACTTTCTGCGCTGCGTGCTTTGCTTGACTAGGACAGAGTCGTTGAACTACAAGGACAATCATTTTATTCTAAAGTAGCCTAGTCCTTAGTATCACTTTGCAGTTGTCATTTTACAAGTATTTATCAAGGTGATGCAACTGACAAAGTAAGCTGAATCAGAATGGATTTTCCATTTGATATGTGAAACAGCCTACCCAAAATGCACTAGAATGCAGGAAATTGCATCTAAGTAATCCAAAAATCCACACATAGGCCTACAACACATAGGTAAGGTGTATATCATACACCTACATCACATATAATGTGCAATATGACATGGTTATCAAATTAGAGGGTTATTTTCCAAAAAGTATATTGGGGCAGGGCGGCGGGGGCAGGGGCGGGTACGAGGCAGAGCCCCCCCACATAACCAATCCCAATTTAACCCCTGGAAGTAACTATGAAGTATCATTATCAATCAATAAACTGACCATGGTAAGAAGTTATTAGTGATAATATAGCAATAATGAGTACCCAATACATTGTTCAAGACTTTATTGGCAATTCATTATAATTTGATACAAATTAGGCCTGAAGACCATACATAATTTAACATTACTCCTCATTACCTTCCAACAACCTACAGGCAGTGTAAACTGTCTGCCAACCAATGACAAGCAGCTAGATGATTGCCTGCCTCCTATAAATGCTCTCACTCTCTCTATTGGGGTGAGGGAGAAGGAGAAATGGCAGCGTTACAACGCATTATACAGTTGAATAGGCGCCGGAGGCGCCGCCGTAGTGAGGTCACGTATGTGCATGCATACATCAGGGATCACTTTAACCCCCTGGAGGTGCTCTCTGATGAGGCTCTAGTAAGGAAATATAGACTTACTAGGCCACAAATCAGAGAACTGCTGGAAGTAGTTCACCAGCACTTGGTGAGACCCACCAGGCGTAATTTTGCTTTGACGCCGACTGTGCAGCTTCTGGCTGCACTGCGATTTTACGCCACCGGCAGTTTTTTTGAGGTGTTGGGGGATGGCCTGGGGATGAGCAAGGCCTCCATCAGCCGGTCGGTGACAGCTGTCACCCAGGCATTGCTGCAGCTGGCTGACAGGATGACCTTTCCATCCACACAGGAAGACATCGCCAAGAGCACCCAGGGCTTTTATGGTGTCGCCGGTCTTCCCCGGGTCATTGCCAGGCCCTCAGACAATGAGCCCATCTATGTGTCAAGAAAAGGCTTCCCGGCACTTAACGTGCAAGTGGTGTGTGACCACCAGGGTGTCTTCACTGACATCGTGGCAAGGTGGCCAGGCAGCACCCACGATGCCTTTGTGTGGGCCAACTCTGCCCTGTGTCAGGTGGCAGAGGGTGGTGGCTTTGGGGGCTGCTGGCTCCTAGGAGACAGTGGCTACCCTTTGCGCCCCTATCTGCTGACCCCCATCCAGCAACCCAACAGAGCGGCAGAGGCGAGGTACAACAGGGTACACATAGCAACCCGTGCCATTGTGGAGAGGGCCATAGGGGCGTGGAAGCAGCGGTGCCGTTGCCTGAGCAAGACGGCGGGAGGGGTGCAGCTTCACCCAACGAAGTGCTGTGCCGTGGTGGTGGTGACGGCGCTGCTGCACAACATGGCACTGAGGGCAAATGTCCCACTCCCAGAAGAGGACATGGCGTTGGAGGCAGATGTGGCAGGTCTCCCTCTTGAAGATGCCAATCCTCAAGGCCTGGAAGTGAGGAATCAGTTAGTGCACCACATGTTTGGCCCCTAAAGCACCTCCCCACACCCCCAGCTTCATTTCCCCCCTTTATTTTACTTTGGACAACACATTTGACCTTTTTTGGGTTATTTTCTTTGACCTCTTTTTATTCTCCCCTTTTATTCTTTTAGTTTGTTGTTTTGTGTTTTTTTTTCTTTATGTTTGCCTTTCCCCCTTTTCCCCATATGTTGCTACCTAGCCTATTCTTTCACTTATACACATAGTGATTTCTATCCTATTCACCTTCATTTACCAAAGACGTCAGCTATAGACTACATGCTGTAAGTAGCAAGGCGATAAGCAGCCTAGGTTGTCACCAAGTGATCCATGCAAAGACAAAACACACGCGGGCATTGCAGTTGGCTGATCTCAAACTTGGAAACTGTTAATAAACCTGACGTTACTGTAAGAATAAAACCATTTTAGGCAAAGCCACTAAGGCTGTTTCAACCGATTGCTGCATTCAACCGATTGCTGCTCACATTGGTTACTATAAGATTAGCGTCAATAGTAAAAATATCAAGTAAATGATAATCACACTATTTATTAAACTAACTCACTACGAGTGGTACGCAAATCTGAATCTCTTGCTTCGCAGGCTGGAACGATTGCAGTACTCCAAGGATGCCTGCCTGAACTCGTACATGGCCATGGCCATACTGACCTTATGCTAGAGTGCACATGACTATACTTCCTCCTCCAACCTCTCTTTAATATGTTAATAATGTGGAATGTGGAATATTGACAATGTAATGATGATGAATCATACATTTAGTTGGCCTATGTTGAGCAACCGAACACAAATTCCGTGGGCATCCATCACAGTATTACAAAACGAAAATCACTCACGTAAATTTCCTGTAATCCAACCACATTTTGCTACAGCTTCATTTGTGTTATTGGATGTATCTGGCATTGCCGGAACGAAATGGAAGTGAATTAAAGTAAGATCATCCATGCGGTTGGTGGCGGTAAAGCGTAGAATGGTGCCTAATTTGACCCAAAAGTGACGAGCAAGACGTCACGTGTACAGAAACCGACATAAACAATGGTCTAACGACAGGTCCATGCTAATCGTTCAAACTATACAGTTTAACGATGGAACTTCCGATGGATCGTCCAGACTTTGCTGTTGGGAAACACCTGCGTCATTGAACGATCCATCGGACTAATGTTGTTGTAAACATCCGTTTTGTTGTGTCGTTCGAACGATGCTGTTGGGAAACAGTAGTGTCGTTAGTCCATCGTTCAAACCTACGAAGTTGCTAAGGAAGTTAGCAACAACGGTTTTGGGAAACGCACCCCAGGGTAAGAGTTCAACTACAGAGCATAATTGAGAGCTTTTTTGGGGGGAGAACACATATTTCCTTAAATTTGTCTGAGATTGAACCCCAGTCTCTCCTATACCAATCCAGTGATAATCCCCTGAGCCATTGGCCAGAGTTAAAGAAAAGGATTAGGTTTGGGGGTTGGGGGTGAAATGGAAATAAAAAGAGAAAAAACTTGACCAAATTAATGAATTCTTGACAAAGCCAGTCCTTTACTAAGGGTCAAGGTAAGGAAAGCATTCGGGTCCAGGTTCACACTCAGGGATTGAACCCAGGTCTCCCGCATAACAGGATAGTGTTAATCCATTTTGCCACTTCCTCTGTAAGCTGAGGGTTGCGGTTAGGGTTAAGAAGATGACTAAAATAGAGTTAAATTATGATAAAATATGAAAAGAGGGAGGGCACCCTTAACCGCATGAGATAATTCTGGACCAAAAAACCCTTCACTAAGGGTTAAGAAAGGGTTCAGGTCCAGGCTCACATTGAGAGAGGGTACGTGACTGGAATTTTGTCTTTAGGCTCAATGGGTCTTAAACCCGAATCACCTTAGTGGGACACCATCTCCCTAACTTAACAAAGAAAGACAGTTAATGTGTTCGGTTAATGTCACATCAGTAAAATCCTAACAAGGCAAGATGTATTTTTCTTTTTTAGATGAACCATGTGTTCAAATGACATAGGTGGAGGCTATACAAGGTTTTTTTGTATGAGTTATTTAAAAAATCTCAACAAAAAAAATTAAACACATTTTAAGACAAAATATTTTTAACCCAAGTTATATTACACCTTTTATAAGTATACCCCTCTGAGCAAAATATTTATATACCTGTACTTTGTTAACTATAAAGTAAAATGCAGTATAAGAGTTTGCATGGTATCAACATTCCCATATTGTCACAAGGCAGGGACCAGGAAACAGACAGAATTACGGACCTGATGTGTAAAGTGTCAAACAGAATAGTTTTTATTGAGGGATAGTGGAATGGGAGTAAAGTCCAGACCCGCAGAGGGGGCCTGGTGAAGCTGGGCTGAGTGGGGCTCGAACCCACAACTCCGGGGGTTGTAGGCTGCTGCTCTACCGCCTGTGCTGGTGGCCATGGAGGCTATCTGGAGCCCCGGAGGGGACTCGGTGTTGCTGGGCTGAGCGGGGATCAAACCCACGACTCGGGGGGTGGTAGGCAGCTGCTCTACCGCCTGAGCCGGTGATGGCGGCGTCGTTGGTGGCGAACCAGATCGGGGATCGAGGGCAGCAGACAAGGCGAAGTCAGGGAGCAGGTCCTGGGTCAAAGCCGTGGGCAGAAGACAAAGCGTTGTAGAAGAGCAGGTCCGAGTCAAAGCCGTGGGGAGGTCCGGAAGAGTACAGGGGAAACTGGGGAAACAAGTATGCTCTTGTGATTTGTAAGACAACTTCAAGCATAACAAAATTGGATAGGCCAAAACCTCCTATCAGATTATGCTGCCCCTGCAAAAAGCATCTCATATTACACAGTTACTCACTCCATGGTCACTGTAACAGCATAGGGAGCCTGCTGTCACGCTTTTCATCATTGTAAAGAGACATCAATGGTATTGATTTTAGATCGGCCAAAATCCCCCTTCAGATTATTATACCCCTTTACAAATACTGCATCTCCAGGATCCTGTTTTGTACAGCATAAAAGTGATAACACTCAAGCATGAGTGGCATACTGTGGTTTTAGTAAAATTCATAATCTTGTTTTTATTCTTTTAAATACTTGTCATATTTATACAGATAAAACCAGTTAAATCAGTTAAATCATGCTTAGCAATCAAGACCCCCCATGCCTAGCTGTCAGTGTGTGTGCATCACTCAAACTGCTGCACCCAACATACTCTGGCAGCTGTCTAGGCATGGGTGTGGCCTTCTGTGCATGGGTGTGGCCTTCTAGGCATGGGTGTGGCCTTCTGAGCACCGCCACCCCCCGGAACCCTTCAGCTGCTCTTCTCTCTGGGTTCTCCAGACTCCTTCCTCTTAGGAATGCGAAACCGCCCCTTCTGAGAGTACAGTAGGTTCCTACTGAAGAGCTTTGGGATGTGACCCATGTACACGAACAAAGCTAGAGCCATACCTGTGGACCAACAGAATATGCCGGTGTTTAAAATGAATCATAAAGTCGTTACTTTGCACATGAATATTTAAAACACGCACTTGTTTAGCATGAATATGGACGTGATTATGGATATATGTCTTCAAGTCACTAAAGGTTCCCCACCATCACCACTTTAACTCCAGCTTGCCCTCTTCCTACTGTTCTCCCCCCCCCACACACACACACCATTATCACATATACATCTGACATTTACCATGAATACGCACATAAATACACACACAAACACACATCACAGGTTGATAGTGTAATTGATAAATAATCATCTTTTAACCAAATAATTATCACAGTAATAATTAGCATTTTTACACTTACTTACTCGTTTTTGTATAGTATTTTGAATATAGAATTTATTTATTTTGTTATAGCTTGTTACCAGGTATACGAAGAGGTTACATTTGCATGTTTATAGGCAAAACATTACCATATAGAAAGCTGATATTGGAGTTGCTGTGCATTGCATTACCAGTATGTACTGTAAGCCATATATACATATACATGGTCGTTTGTCAAGGTTTGTTTTTGGAGTGATGTCTTTTTTGTTTGCATGATTGTGCATATCATATGTGCTGTTCACACACACACACACACACACACACACACACACACACACACACACACACACACACACACAGGAAGCTTGTGAACACCTTGCAGTATATGGAATGTTATGTTCATGTTATGTAACACATGGAATTATGCCCCTTTGCTCCTCACCAGTAACCACGACTCATTTGAATACCATGCAATCAACTCCAATCAGATGCTCAGTCATTGTCATCTACCGTCCACCAGGACCTCTGGGTGACTTTGTCAATGAACTAGACACTCCTCCATCCCGGAACTTTACTGCCCGCTGCTGGTTCTTGGTGATTTCAACATCCACCTAGATTTGTGGATAGGAAGCCGCACTCTCGGTTGTAGTTCTTGTTCTTGTTTAATGGGTTAGCATGAAGACAGACGTTTCGGCCCAGCGTCCTTCCTCAGTGTCTTACAGAGGATGTAGGCAAGGTGTGCTTTTTTAAAACAAAAGCCAGTCATGACGTCAGCTAATTGCCACGTAAGCATAGAACAAAGTGCAGTATAAACATTAAGTGTGATAATAGTGACAAAAGAAAAAGAACAAAGAAAAAAAAAATATATATTTATATATATAACAATCATGGACGTTAATCAGTACCATATAAAACCCATAGGTGATATATACATAAACATGTCCTTATCACATATAAAGACCTGACTCAAAGGAAACAATTTAATTCCAGTTCTTCATTAAGACCACTAGGGTGCACCATCTGGAGCGTGAAGATCCAGAATGCTTCTCTCTGTAATAAAGTGCGTTCCCTGTCGCCCCCCCGTCTGTGCTGGTTAACCAGTTCAAGGCCCTGGAATTTCAGGCTGCATATATCATGACCCATGCCATTGAAATGACGTGCAACAGGGGATGTTTCACATTTACGCCTTATGCTGCTTTTGTGTTCAGTAATCCTCAGCCGAAGTTCTCTGTTCGTTTTACCCACGTAGCACAGGCCACAAGGGCATTTTAACATGTATACGACTGAGGGTGTGCGGCATGTAATTCTCCCCTTCACCTTAAACACTTTGCCAGTGCGTGGATGCGAGAAGGTGTCGCCTTTTGTCATAGCATTACAATTAACACAGTTTCGGCAGGGAAAGTTACCAGGGGGGAGGTCTCGTAGCCAGTTGTGAGGTGGCGTGTATGTGTCCGCTTTGACCAATGAATCGCGCAGATTATTTTGTCTTTTGTAAGCGAATCTTGGAGGGTTAGAGAAAGATGGTCCTACGGTTGGGTCACTTGATAGAATGTGCCAGTGTTTTTTGACTATGTTTTTTATGTCGTTGGAGAAGGGGGAAAATGTGTTGACCAGAGCTATACGTGGTTCTTCATTTTTGCGCACCTGCTTTTCCAATAGGGTACTGCGCACCGATTCGCGCGCTTTCATCAGGCATGTGTTTAAATTATCAGCACTGTAGCCTTTGTTAATGAAGCGTTCGTAAACAATTTTTGCCTGATTTTCAAATTCGTCGTCGGTGCTACAGATTCTCCGCACGCGTAAAAATTGACTATAAGGCAAAGATCTCTTCATGGCCGGTGGATGGTGGCTACTGTGCTTTAGAAGGCTATTTCTGTCTGTTGCCTTGCGATAGACTGAAGTCTCTAAATTCAGGCCGGTTCTGTTAACCTGCACATCCAGAAAGGGAATTGTATCAGTGTTAAATTCTAATGAGAATTTGATGGATTCAAGCCTGGTGTTAAGGTACCCATGGAATGCATGTAACGTCTCAACAGACCCACTAAACACAAAAAAGCAATCATCAATATAACGAAAAAAGCACTTAAGATATTGACTGAACTCGTTGTTGTTATACACAAAGTCTTCTTCAAATTTACCCATAAAGAGATTGGCATAATTTGGGGCAAATGGAGAGCCCATAGCTGTGCCCTTTATCTGATGATAAAAAGTGTCCTCAAAGAGAAAAGTGTTCATGGTGAGGATGGTGTGGGCCAGATCCCACAACAGTTTGGTCGGGGGTTGGCTGTTATCTCTAGTCTTTAGGTAATAGTCCAGAGCATCCAGACCTAAATCGTGAGGGATGTTCGTATAAAGGCTGGTTACATCAGCAGTGCACAGCAAATCAGAATCACATATGTTTACTGATTGAATTTTGTTAAGGAAGTCAGTAGTGTCCTTTAGGTATGATGGCAGTGCGCAAACGAGTGGTTTGATGTGGTAATCCACATATTGCGAAATGGGTTCTGTAAGGGACTGGCAGCCTGCAACAATCGGCTGCCCTGGGATGTTATCTCCTGATCGTTTATGAACCTTAGGTAACGTGTAAAACAATGCTCTAATGGGATGTTCTTGATATAGAAAATCAAACTCATCCTTGTTGATCTCACCACTCGTTAGTGCAGCATTCAGTGTTCGTTTTATCCTACTTTGGAATCTGATTGTGGGGTCAGTTGGCAAGGCAGTGTAGAATTCCGTGTTATCCAATTGTCTTTTTATTTCCCGACGATATGTTTCATTGTCTTGGATAACAATGGCTCCACCTTTGTCCGCCGGTTTTATGACAATTGAATTGTCCGCCTGCAGGGTGCGCAATGACGCGCGCTCTTGTGTGGATAGGTTTGGGTAGAATTTGGTGTCTCCGGTGGAGCTGAATAAACAGCTCACTTCCTGGTCGACTAAACGGCAAAATGTTTGAACCGATGGGTTAAAAGTTGGAGGCATGAACGTGCTTCTCGGTTTAAAGCATCGCTGTTGTTCAGCTATCTGTTGGCCATCAGTGGTAATGATTTTGTCTTTTGTAAAAAAAAGCCTTGAGTTTTACAGATCGGAAAAATTTGAACAGTTCGATTTTGGTAGCGAATGGGTCCGTATTCTTGGATGGCACAAACGACAGTCCTTTTTGTAACACTGAGATCTCATTGTTGTCTAATGATCTTTTAGAGAAGTTTAAGACATTGGATATTTCCGTGGTTTGCCTCTGTATCTTGTGTTTCCTGCCCCCTCTCCGCGTTGGCCTATGTCTCTGTCTCTGTCTCTGTCTCTGTATTGTTGTGGACGACGTCCCCTTTCCCGTCTGAATAAAAAAGGCGCAGATGTATTACCTGCAGCAGCAGCCTTAGGTCCAGATTCGTCTGTGTCCATGCCACTCGAGGAGATATCCGTCTCGACATTGTAGTTTGATCGTGGCCTACGCCTAGGGGCGGACAGCCAGCGGCAGGGCTGTAGTCAAGTCCACCTTAGTCGAGTCCAAGTCAAGTCCGAGTCCAAAGGGGTTCGAGTCCAAGTCAAGTCCGAGTACAAAGGGGTTCGAGTCCAAGTCAAGTCCGAGTACAAAGAAGTTCGAGTCCGAGTCAAGTCCGAGTCCAGGACAGCAAATATAAGTCATATACTTGGAGCATCAAGATAATAACTTTGGGTTATTACTAACACTTTGTCACAGTACTTATGGTTTGTGTTTATATACAAACAATAGCTTGTACAATATAGCTTTAATCATACAGTAAGTGTGATGAACTATTACCAGTATTATACTGTAAGTGTGTACCTGTGGTTAGAGTATGCCTTGCCTGAAAAAAAACTACATGCCGTGAGTGTAATGAAATAAGTAATTTTTATTTGAGCATTAACTGTAACCCCCCCCATAAAATCATTTGTCAACATTAATCAACAGTCTCACTCACTCTCTCTCTCTCTCTCTCTCTCTCCCTCTCTCTCTCTCTCTCTCTCTCTCACACACACACACACACACACACACACCTCAAGAGGGTGGAGCAAAATGAACTGCATTCAAGGGGTGGTTTTAACAAACAAAAAGCAACAACAATTTATACAGGTACAGTATGTCACAGAAGTGAGTACACCCCTGACATTGTTTTCCTTTTTTTATTATATCTTTCCATGGGAGAAGTCTAAAGATATAATATTTTTCTACAATGTAAAGTAGGCAGTGTACAGCTTATATAACAGTGCAAATTTGCTGTTCCCTCAAAATAACTCAACACACAACCATTAATGTCTAAACCACTGGCAACAAAAGTGAGTACACCCCTAAGTGAAAATGTCCAAATTGTGCCCAAAGTGTCAATATTTTGTGTGGCCACCATTATTTTCCAGCACTGCCTTAACTCTCTTGGGCATGGAGTTCACTACAGCGTCACAAGTTGTCACTGGAATCCTCTTCCACTCCTACATGACGACATCACAGAGCTGACCTTGAGCTTGAGACCTTGAGCTCCTCCACCTTCCATTTGAGGATGCCCCACAGATGCTGAATTGGGTTTAGGTCTGGGGACATGTTAGGCCAGTCCATCACCTTCATCCTCACCCAAGGCGTGGTCGTCTTGGAGGTGTGCTTGGGGTCGTTACCATGTTGAAATACCGCCCTGCGGCCCAGTTTCAAAGGGGGGGCATCATGCTCTGCTTCAGTATGTCACAGTACATATTGGCATTCATGGTTCCCTTAATGAAGTGTAGGTCCCCAGTGCCGGCAGCACTCATACAGCCCCAAACCATGACTCTTCCTCCACCATTCTTGACTGTTAGACAACTGTGTCCTGCTAACAGTCAAGCATGGTGGAGGAGGTGTCATGGTTTGGGGCTGTATGAGTGCTGCCGGCACTGGGGACACACAGGGCTAATGTCCCACTCACCAGCACAGGGGTGTGTGTGTGTGTGTGTGTGTGTGTGTGAGGGTGAGGGTGAGGGTGTGTGTATAGAGTGTTAACTGGTGGAGTGCTTCTCTTGTCTGATTAAAATGTTACACACGAGACAGAGAAGTGTATATGTGTGTGTGTCTGTCTCATACAGCCCCAAACCATGACCCTTCCTCCACCATGCTTGACTGTTAGCAGGACACAGTTGTCTAACAGTCAAGAATGGTGGAGGAAGAGTCATGGTTTGGGGCTGTATGAGACAGACACACACACATATACACACACACATTCTGATAAATATCACTTTGACTCTCTGTGGGGCTCACCCAGGGAGTCAGAGCATTCCAGCTCTCCTCTGTCTCGTGTGTAACATTTTAATCAGACAAGAGAAGCACTCCACCAGTTAACACTCTATACACACACCCTCACCCTCACACACACACACACACCCCTGTGCTGGTGAGTGGGACATTAGCCCTGTGTGTCCCCAGTGCCGGCAGCACTCATACAGCCCCAAACCATGACACTTCCTCCACCATGCTTGACTGTTAGCAGGACACAGTTGTCTAACAGTCAAGAATGGTGGAGGAAGAGTCATGGTTTGGGGCTGTATGAGTGCTGCCGGCACTGGGGACCTACACTTCATTAAGGGAACCATGAATGCCAAAATGTACTGTGACATACTGAAGCAGAGCATGATGCCCCCCCTTTGAAACTGGGCCGCAGGGCGGTATTTCAACATGGTAACGACCCCAAGCACACCTCCAAGACGACCACGCCTTGGGTGAGGATGAAGGTGATGGACTGGCCTAACATGTCCCCAGACCTAAACCCAATTCAGCATCTGTGGGGCATCCTCAAATAGAAGGTGGAGGAGCTCAAGGTCTCAAGCTCAAGGTCAGCTCCGTGATGTCGTCATGTAGGAGTGGAAGAGGATTCCAGTGACAACTTGTGACGCTCTAGTGAACTCCATGCCCAAGAGAGTTAAGGCAGTGCTGGAAAAAATAATGGTGGCCACACAAAATATTGACACTTTGGGCACAATTTGGACATTTTCACTTAAGGGTGTACTCACTTTTGTTGCCAGTGGTTTAGACATTAATGGTTGTGTGTTGAGTTATTTTGAGGGAACAGCAAATTTGCACTGTTATATAAGCTGTACACTGCCTACTTTACATTGTAGAAAAATATTATATCTTTAGACTTCTCCCATGGAAAGATATAATAAAAAAAGGAAAAAAATGTCAGGGGTGTACTCACTTCTGTGACATACTGTAAATCAAGAGAAAGTAAAGGAAGGCAAGTCTACCATCTCTGCTATTAAACCAACAATGTCCATCATCACCAAACATGCTTTTTGCAGACAGACATCTCTAAAGAAGAGATTTGTTGCATTTCAAAAACATGAGCGAGGAGAGCATTTCCGCTCCAAGACTGGCCCTATGGGGCCTCATAATCAACCCTCCAGCACTGAACACTCTTTCTACTGGCGCAGAAGAAGCGGGTACGGAAAGCACTTTTAAAGCTAGGGCATGCAAATGGTGGTATCTGTCCTTGTTTTTGCACCAAAATGCAAGAGCATCCTCCTCTGCAGAGTAGTTTTCGATGTCTTCCAGGTAAGATTGTACCTCAATGTTGACATTTTGATAACCAAGGGCGGAGTGGCTCCTGTTTTGAACTTGGTATTTCCCCAGGAGCCGTTGGATCTTCGCTTTCGGGGGAGACTCTTCCTGGGTAGGTTCTGGCAGCTCACAGTCCATTTTCTTGGCCTGACTAATCAAGCTGCCTGAAAACACACACACGTACAGTACAGGCAGACAACCATCATTACTTATTATAGCAGACAACCATTATTATTTCACTCCAGGTTCTACTTTAAGTTTTTTATGCATGTCACAAATGAAACTCACCCCTCTCTTTATATTTGATTCATATCTTCCACTGTAATGAAAATGCAGCATAATGCCCTTTAAGGAGGGGATTTTGGAATACAAAACATACCTGTTAGTGATCTTTGCAGCTCAGTCTTTGCACCATCACTGGTTTTAACATCCATTTCCACCCACTTCAATCCAAACTGGGGGTCCAGCATTGCTCCATGCATGTATACATCCTGACTGAATGGCAGATCAAGGCCCTGGTCGTCTGACAAGCCAACCCTAACAAAGATGCCAGCAAATCTTCTTTCAAGTGAGGCTCTGAGAGCCCTTGTCAGCAACCTACACAGTCTCTTTTCTCCATCCATTGCTGTAAGGTGGGAATGAAGCTCCAGGACAGTCGGTACAACCATGCTGATCGTAACAAGTTTGTCACCCTGGGTCAAATCAGTGGCCTCAGCAAAAGGTCCGAGAATTTCTCCGAGTTCTTTGCATTGTGCCCATTCACGTGAGTTGAGGATCACATTCTCAAAGTCAACGGCACACATTTGTGTGAGTGCAGTATGGTCCAGATCAGTCACTGCCTGTACCTGCCTGAATTGTGAGCTCCACCTGGTTACACTTGACACAGGGATACTTTTGCCACTCCCAAAGACAGACTCAAACTTGTCCTTAAATACTGTGCTGGTATGGAGCAGACTGGCAAGCTTGGTTATTTTTGAGATTGCCCGTGACATTGCTTTCAGCTCTCTCATTCCATCCCCAATGACCAGCTGTAGGCTGTGTGCAAAGCATGACAACCGCTGACGGGAACCAAGAAGACATTCTGTGTCCAGCTGTGCCCCATCCATGTCCTCCTCATCTGAGCTGCTGCCATCTTCAAAGTCATCAGAATGGTCTGACATCTTCACTTTGAATGCTTTTTTCATGTTGGCTGCATTATCGGTGATTATAAAGTCAACCTTCTCACTGATGTTATATTCATCTAGTATTTCATCAAATGCTGCAGAGATATTTTCAGAGCTGTGGCGGCCCTTGAATCTCCTGCAGGCAAGCAGGTAGGTCTGAAGATGGGGTTCATAGGTGCTGTTCAGCATGTGAGCTGTAACTCCCAAATAGGACCGCATTGTGCGGTCGGACCAGATGTCTGCTGTGACGGACAGGGAGCGCTGCTCTTCCAGCCTTGATTTGATGACCTCTTTCAATGTTGCCACTAGTTGAGGGATGTGTCTTGTGGTAATGGTAGCGCGTGAGATTGGTGTGTACTTGTTATCCATGACGTGGAGGAAATGACGGAAGTTTTCATTTTCCACGATGGATAATGGCAGGCAGCACCCGATGATTAGGTCATGAATAATTGACTGGCTGATCGCCTGTTGCCTCGAAGAAGATTCCTTATATACTTGAACAGGCAACTGCCAAAATCCTGTGATAGCTGGTTGATTTTCGTGCCGTTGTCGTTGGCGATACTCCTGCAGACTAGAGATGGAAACACAAAAGCATATGAGTGTTAGAACTAAATAACATAGATATCAAGCCTCATTATAAGGGAAGTAAAATCTGTATTCTCAGTCCTACATTTATGTCCATAAAACTAAAATGAGTTGCCTAGCCAAATCAAACCTAGCCAATGTCTCTGATTATTTAATAAATGCCATGTCACTGAAATAACATTCAGAGACATAAAGGAAGTCATGTTTGCCGTTTTATTTAACTAAGGGACACGCCATTTCTTTGCAATTGCAACTAGCCATTCTACTCACTAGAGGGAGCCATTTAAAATGAAGCCATTGAAGTGGAAACTCGGTTCTGCGCACACATGAAACAGCGCGGTCTATGACAAATAGTTGGTTGACATGGAAGGGGGCGTCTTTTTTCATTGTAAATGGATTAAGTTTTCCTTGGTTTTCCTGGACATTTCCACAAAACCAAGACAATTTCCCAGACGACCGTAAGGTAAGTAATGAGTGTATAACTTTATTTAAGCTTGCATAATATCTTGAACACATTTAAAGAGCTATGTTTTGGATGGCATTTCCAATGTACGGTAAGTAAATGGAAGTTGCTATGCTTGTCTAACTAAGCTACTTGTGGCCAGTGACTGAAAGAGAGGCTTAGGCTACGTTCAGACGTGATGTTTTTTTTTTTTTTTTTACAGACGTCGGTGGATGGTTTACCTTATTTTCCTATGGTACAGGGTGTTTTTTCAAAAAAACATCCTGGGTGGATTTTAAAACGCCGCCGCTGGTGCTTTTTTCCACCCACCCCGGATGGTTTTCAAGTTGAGAAATTTGAACTCGCCCCGAAAAACACCCCCACCCAGGTGCTTTTGTGACAGCTGACCAATGAGCGACTGAAAGTCTGTAGTTTCAAAGAAGAAACATGGCAGCGAAAACAAAGTCTCTCAAGTCAAACAAAATTCCAACCGAACAACTGGCGGTACTCATAAGTAAGCACACAGAGCTATATGACATGGCAAATAAATTATACCACAACGTCTACCACAAGCAGACCGTTTGGAGATCGATTGGGGCACTTTTGGGACACAACTGTAGGTATTAATTTCAGTTGTTTTCATCCGCTCACACCACAAGCTAGGCTAACCATTAGCGTTTACGGTCTATGATGGGGCTGCTGCTAGGCATCGCCCCCGCGCTTTTTTTGGAAGATTTTTTTTCTCTCTTCGAAAACCACCCGGGGCAGGTGTTTTCTGTTATAAAAAACCATCACGTCTGAACGTAGCCTTATACACAATTTGAGGATGGTTCGGACGTGATACAAGATAGGTGAATGGGCATTTCAAATTGAGTTTTCAAAATGGGGTGACATAAGCGAGAAACAAACTAAACACGTTACATTAGTCAAACCTTATGCGCACAGACGTTAACGCCTGAGGTAACTGAAGTAGCATTCCCAAATCAGGCACAACCACAAACGTCACCTAAAACTACGCTGCACGTAGTTAATATTGTAACTTAATCCTCATTTAGCATCTAACGTTTTACCTGATGAAAAATACTAACGTAATGAATTGGAAAAAACGTACGTAAGGAATTGTACAGTCGTATCTGTACTGTATCTTCCATTGGCCAGTGTTCGCTACTGTTAGCACAAGATAAAGCTAAGCAACTGTGCATCTCGCTTACCTTGCTGGGTGGTTCCTCTGCAGGTGCCTGTTAAAATTGGACGTCGTCCCAAGCGTGTCTGAAATTGTTTTTTTGCAGAATCTGCAGTCTGCTCGGTGTTTCTTTTTCCGATCTCGATCTGTGGTTGAAAACTCTTGGTGATTTGTGTAGGCGAATTTAATTATCCCCGAATTAGCCGACATCTTCACGGTGTAGTGTAGGCTGTGTGTGACTGAGAGAAAGCGTGGGAATGAAGGTTGCGTGGGAAGATAATGACACACATAGAATCTTTAGAATGTTAAAGTAACAACTTCAAGTGTGCGACTCTACCATTGGTTGGCGGATTCCTTGCTGGACTTGACGAGTCCTGCAGCTATATTTAGCGAGACCACTGGGGGAGTCCGAGACAAGTCAAGTCCAATTACAAGCGAGTCCAAGTCAAGTCCAAGTCCATAAAAAAAACGTCTCGAGACGGGGGAGACGAGTCCGGACTCGAGTACTACAGCCCTGGCCAGCGGTATACCTGGTTGTTTTTGTAATCCAGTGTATCGCGTCGATATTTCCGCATTTTCATCTCAGTCAGTTCTGTTTTGTATTTCTCCAACATGCTTTTACACCGATCCGAGATGGTTTTCAATTGCACCTCGTCAAACTGTGCAGACAGTTGATTTTGCAGATCTGTCATTTCCTTGCGCGTTTTCAAAAAAGACTGTAACATCCACCTAGACAAAGCATGCGCCACGGACTTCCTATAACTCGTCAACTTGTTTGACATGCAACTGGTCTACACCCCCCCCAACCCACAAAAGCGGCAAACAACTCAGATCTCATCTTAACAAAAAACTGCAAACCTGATGACGTGATGGTCACTCCTTTACATACATCAGACCACTTTTTCATCCACCTCATGGTGTCCCTACCGGAACTACCTCCCACCCCTCCACCCATGGTCACCTTCCGCCGCAATCTCCGCAACTTGTCTCCCACTCACTTTTCCTCATTTGTTGCTTCTGCCCTTCCCCCTCCCAACAGTTTCTCTCCACTAGATGTCGATGCTGCCACAGAATCTCTCAGCTCCACACTAGCCTCCTGTTTAGATACCCTGTGTCCTCTCTCCACCAAACCCGCACGCTCCACCCATGGCTAACTGATGCCATCCGCTCATCACGCACCACACTCAGAGCTGCAGAACGCAAATGGCACAAATCCAACAACCCCGCTGACCTAGAGACCTTCCAACCTGACTCACGCAAACTCTTCTCTGCCTTCAAGTCGCTCCTCAACCCTCCCCCACCCGCACCTGCCACCAACCTCACTGCTGACAGCTTCGCCTCCTTCTTCACAGACAAGGTTAAGGCTATCATCAAACAATTCTGTGACCCCCCCACTCACAACCCACAGGACAACAGCGCGAAACTCTCCTCGTTCTCCCCTCTCTCAGAAGAGACAAACTTATTACGAACAATCACCCCACTACATGCCCGCTGGACCCAGTCCCCTCTAAACTCCTGCAAGCTATCGCCCCTACGGTAGTCCCACCGATCACCTCCATGATCAATACCTCATTATCCTCTGGCGTATTTCCTGCTGCCTTCAAACAGGCCAGAGTTACACCACTCCAGAAAAAGTCCACGCTTAATCCTGCCCAGGTCGAAAATTACCGACCGGTCTCACTGCTTCCCTTCCTCTCAAAAACAATTGAGAGGGCGGTCGCTAAACAACTCACTAGCTTCCTTGCCCATAACCACCTATTCGACCCAAAACAGTCTGGCTTCAGGAGCGGCCACTTCACTGAGACGGCTCTCAAAACAGCCAGATCACGCGGTCAGTCATCTGTGCTCATCCTTCTGGACCTATCAGCTGCCTTTGATACAGTCAATCACAACATTCTGCTATCCACACTCACCAACATGGGCATTGTAGGCACTGCCCTCTCCTGGCTCAAATCTTACCTCACTGGGCGCTCCTTTAATGTGGCCTGGCAAGGACGTCTGTGATCGACTCACATCCTCTCCACAGGGGTTCCCCAGGGGTCAGTCCTGGGCCCCCTTCTGTTTGCTATCTACACCACCTCGCTGTCTCATGTAATCCGCTCACACGGCTTCTCTTATCACTACTATGCCGACGACACACAGCTGTACTTGTCATTCCAACCAGACGACATCACGGTCTCCACACGCATCTCCGCCTGTCTCTCGGACCTATCCTCCTGGATGAGAGATCACCATCTCCAGCTTAATCTGTCTAAAACAGAACTCCTGATCATCCCTCCCCATGAGTCAATCTGCCCCGACATCACCTTGAATATTGGCGCTTTCACTGTTGCCCCGAACAACATGGCTAGGAACCTAGGTGTCATATTAGACGACCGTCTATCTGTCTCTGATCACATTTCTTCCGTAGCGAGATCATGTCGCTATGCATTATAAAATATTAGAAAAATCAGACTGTACCTGACCCAATATGCCGCCGCTCAATTGCTAATACAGGGGTCAATCACCTCGCGGCTCGATTACTGTAACTCTCTCTTAGTCGGTCTACCTGCCTGTGCGATCAAACCATTGCAAATGGTCCAGAACGCTGCAGCGCGACTGGTTTTCAACCAACCCAAAAGGACACATGTTACCCCACTCTTCAGAGACCTTCACTGGCTGCCAGTAGCTGCCATAATTAAACATAAGACTCTGACACTAGCCTATAAAGTCATTTCAGTTTCCGCCCCCGCCTACCTCAATGTCTTACTAAAGGCTCATGTCCCATCCAGGGCGCTGCGTTCCGCTCACACAAATCGTCTATCGGTACCCTCACCTCTCACAAAGCGAGGTCACTCTAAACTCTTCTCCGTGATTGTCCCCAAATGGTGGAATGACCTACCAGTTGCGACAAGAACAGCAACATCCCTCCCTATCTTTAAAAAGCTCGTAAAAACCCTTCTTTTCCGAGTTTGCTTCCCTTCCTAACAAAACTAACATAACTAACAAACACTAAACCAACTCTCTCTCTCTCTGTCCCTATGCAGAAGTATGCCTGTTATGTCCCTACTCTGTGTCCTTTTACACCTCTGTTGCTTATGTCCTCCTTTTTTGTAAGTCACTTTGGATAAAAGCGTCTGCCAAATGCAATGTAATGTAATGTAATGTAATGTAATGTTCATCCCTTCCACTAGGTGGAGCCTGGTACTACTTGTGTCAGAGCTGTGTAAGGAGAGGATAGCAGTACTGTTTGCCAAGGGTACACGTGTTTTGATGCTCTCATGCATGCGTTTATTTTATATGAATAAAAGTATGTTTGTTTACAACCACTTGTGATCCTTTACGACACAACACACCTCCCCTTGCCTAGATGGCAGACATGTGTATGTGTGCTAATTGTTGGCATGTCAGTGTTGGTAGATGGCAGACATGTGTGTGTGTGTGTGTGTGTCCCAGCCTGGGCAACCTCTCATGGCTCATCCTTCTAGTGTGTGTGTGTGTGTGTGTGTGTGTGTGTGTTGTAGTCTGATGTGTCCCAGCCTGGGCAACCTCTCATGGCTCATCCTTCTAGTGTGTGTGTGTGTGTGTGTGTGTGTGTGTGTTGTAGTCTGATGTGTCCCAGCCTGGGCAACCTCTCAAGGCTCATCCTCCTAGTGTGTGTGTGTGTGTGTGTGTGTGTGTGTTTTGTAGTCTGATGTGTCCCAGCCTGGGCAACCTCTCATGGCTCATCCTCCTAGTGTGTGTGTGTGTGTGTGTGTGTGTGTTGTAGTCTGATGTGTCCCAGCCTGGGCAACCTCTCATGGCTCATCCTCCTAGTGTGTGTGTGTGTGTGTGTGTGTGTGTGTGTGTGTGTTGTAGTCTGATGTGTCCCAGCCTGGGCAACCTCTCATGGCTCATCCTCCTAGTGTGTGTGTGTGTGTGTGTGTGTGTGTGTGTGTGTGTGTTGTAGTCTGATGTGTCCCAGCCTGGGCAACCTCTCATGGCTCATCCTCCTAGTGTGTGTGTGTGTGTGTGTGTGTGTGTGTGTGTGTGTGTGTTGTAGTCTGATGTGTCCCGGCCAGTGGCGGAACAAGTCAGCGCCGGGCCGGGGGTGGGGCAAATGACCGGGCCCTTTATTAAAGCTTATCATAACATCATTTTAAGCTACAAAATGTCGGCAACTACGGTCTTTACCAATTTCAACACTACCGGGTGCAACTATGTTATTTAGTATATAAAGTGCTTTGTGAAGGTATGAGTGACCTTTGCGACGCAGACAGAAAGTTTATTATTGGTTTTGATTTTACACGAGTTTCTGCAGACGGGAGATTAACCTGACTAGCGCAAAACTCCGTCAGCAAATTCATATTCATTCTGCATAGTTTAGCGTAAGGTACACGGAAGACACAAGTTAGTTTAACATGCATGGAATGTAAAGTCAGTCTGACATGCCTCGTATGTGTGCATTTACTTTGTTTATTGATCTTTGTGTGGGATAAGATCACAAATGTTCACGAATGTTCTAATGGTAATTAGCAGACACTCCACGCCTGTGAACATTCTATTCTGTCTAGCCTGCTACTGCTGTCAATGATTATGCATGTATTTAGCCTGTGTAACGTGGTGCAGGGGCGTCGCTAGGTATGTAGAACATTCGGGGCTATAGCCCAGAAGAGTAATTGTTTTGTGGGGGGTTTTCCCACGAGAAATTTTGAAAATTGGGCTGATAAACACGCAATTTTAACATAGTTTAAGAATAAAAAGGAAAGGCCAACTCCATGACTCACGGGCCATGCACAAGTAGTTCGATGTTTGCATTAAAGATAGGATAGCCTGTGAACGTCTCTTCTGCCAAAGTGCACCACATACATCAGCAGCCAAAATGGGCACGCGTGCTGCAGGCTATGCTACTTTTGCTAGTTTTTCTATGAAGGGTCAATCTATATTTACAACACAACGATTAACTTGAACTTGAAGATGAATATGAACATAGGTGATACGTGAACTACACATGAACAATAAACACCAGTGAACAAATCTAGTGAACTTGAACAACACTGCCACACGCCCGCACACACGGGTAGACCACACTTAAAATGTCAGCTACACACATGGCGAACAACAAAGTACATTCATGGACGCCTACAGAATTAAGTTGTAAATTAACAGCAATCAAAAAGACTACAACCCCCTGCCATATTCAACAGATTATTACTAGCTAAATAGGTTTACGCGCGCTGTCAAAAGTTTGTTAAGGTGGTGCTAGCTGTCAGACAGTGACTAGCCTATCATGCTATGAATTTGACGCTAGTACAAGTCACAATAAGTAGACGCTAAATTCTATGTCAAATGATTTCAGATTCAATGAAAATAATATTACTTGTGACTGTCTTGGTAAGTAGTGCCACGGCAGGCATGTGATAAAGGAAACCCTCTGTCCTACCTTAAGTTGGTGTAGCTATGATCCATTTGTGTTCTTGCTAACCCATCCTGACATCTTACTTAGTTTATTTTCACAATTGCAAGTGCACTTGTTTTTACATCAACAGTTCTTTTATTGTAGGCCAAGCAACTTTTTATATTCTGTATGCGAGCAACCCTCACTGTTTGAGCAACCAGAACTCTGGATTCACCCTGTTGTGCATGTCTAGGAGTAAGTAGCTGACGGGAGGTAGCCTGCGATGTAATTCTTGACTGATGTATCATTTTTTCGTGAGAGTGGCGGAGGGGTAGCCAAGTGTTTGTATAAACTCTGTACATTAAATTGCGTTCAGTTCTCTTACACAGACGTCTCTGCCTCTCTCAAATTCAATTTAACCCTTACCCCGCCAAAGTCGCAGAATTGCGACATGACGTCATCACGAGCAAAACAGTCTGTAGGTAAAACAATTGGGCTTAATGGTGTTCAGTCCTCCTACCACTAGTTAGCAGACATGTCACCCTTTCAAACAAGCCCCAGAATGCGTCATTTTGTAGTTCACAGAAGTCTCTAAAGGGAGGTGCAAAAGACGGCACGAGCTCAGATGCGGAAGTAGCAGTCAGAGCTGTTCTGTAGAGACGTACGAGCGATTACTTTTTGTCAACAAACTATTTCTGAGCGAAAGGAGACAGTGGCTAGTAAGAAGTTGAACCGTGAGGAAGTTTTGATGATGTTATTTGCCGATTCTGACTCTGAAGGGGAGTTTTTACCTGTGGAGGATGATCGGATAATAGTCACGCTTCCCACGGTGAAACTTTGGAACACAATGGTGCCGGCATGCGAAGCGAGGATGTTCTCCAAGCACACACACACACTTCTTATGTTTCATCTAACTTTGGAGTGGGTGGTAGTGTTAGTGTTAGTGGCGAACGTGGTCGTAGTGTCCGTAGAGGTGTTGGTCGAGGTGTCAGGGGTGGGAGAAATAGGTCTGGATGTAGCATTAGCTACAGTCCCTGCGCTTCATCAGCACATCAAGTCAGTGACCCCAACATGCATGCCGAGAGAGTTCACCAAGCACACACACCGACTCAATCTGTCCCTTCATCCCAAATCAACGGTGTGGATGGTAGTGGCGAACGTGGTCGAAGTAGTGTCCTCAGGAGGGCTTTTGGTCGGGGCAGCAGGGGTGTGAGAACCCGTAGCCGTAGCATTAGCCGCCCGGTCCCTGTCATGACAGGCTGTTCAAGGTGCGCCCTGTCCTAAATATTACCGTCCCTCACTTTTCTTTCCTTTATGGCCCATTCAATGAACTTTCTCTCGATGAGGGGTATGGAGTTGAAACTGCGTAAAGGGGATGAGCCAGTTTTTTATGAATGGCAAACTCCTGGCTTGCGCATGGCACGACACCAAGCGTCTCACCATGCGTCTGTTCATGGAAACTCATTTGTGCGCGTGCGATGCAGGGATTGGTCTGTGTGCTGTGCCATGCTTTGAGAGGTACCATACTCTCAAATACTACAAATGGTGTCACCTAGACAACTGCTTTTGTCATGTGACGTAGGTGACGCTGTTTATGTAAAGTTTTTACTGTTCTCGCGTGCACGGCAATTATTTTCCTGTTCTTGCCGGTTTTAGTGTGTTTTTCTACTATGTGGCAGTAGAAAAACACACTCCTCCTCCTCCAGTCTTTCCTGATCATTATGAATGAAAATAAAAGATAAAGAAAAATGAAAATTAGTTCAAACACCAATTCAGTGTCCACCAGTTCCGGAAAGCACTGAAGCGTGTGTTTTCTTATGATGTAATGTAATGATGATACAATAATATTTTACTCCAATATTCTGTTTTGT
Source organism: Setipinna tenuifilis (assembly GCA_030347295.1). Taxonomy (NCBI): domain Eukaryota; kingdom Metazoa; phylum Chordata; class Actinopteri; order Clupeiformes; family Engraulidae; genus Setipinna; species Setipinna tenuifilis. Next base: position 32,554,189 of record CM059274.1, on the reverse strand, counting down.
TGTTGGATTTCTCTTTCCTGATCATTATAGATGAGGATAAAAAAAGAAAAAAAGAAAAAAAATAGTAATAACATGATAATAACATCATTCAATGTACACTATTTCCTGTAAATAATGAGATTCAAGATGGCCGCCACCTGATGACATCATAATATGCAAATTAGACCACTAATTTTATACCCAACATAAACTATGGGTCATGCCCACCATTTTTCTAATTTACAGTAGTGGTCTACCTTTAACCCCCTTTCAGCCACAACCTTTTGAAATATTGATATTAAAATACAGAAAAAAACTTCGGCGCCTAAAGGGTTAAATTAAAATGTGCTTTATTCGCATGACATCATATGTTGCATTGCCAAAGCATCTATAGCGGTAACAATAATAATTAAAAACAAAAAACTCTCTCCTCAAGATGCCTTGTGCGTACAGCCGCCACTGATTCGGGCTATTCCCAAAAAATCCGGGGCTATAGCCTCGAATGCCCAGGTCTAACAACGCCCCTGACGTGGTGCATTACTTTGATTATGTTTGCGCAGATGCTGCACGTTAAGTACACCGGAGCCTGACGGCTGGTTTTTGTTATATGTTTTCTAAAGAAAATAAAGGTTTGTGTGTGCAATCCCCGTGTGTTCCTCTGACTGCCTGACCACCATTACACTAACAACCAGTTTAAAACCAACTCACACCAATGGTGTGACTGTTTGAAATGCTACCTGTCAATCTGGCTCCCTGCTAGCAGTATTGGTGGGCTTGAATTGCCGGCAACATTGTCGGGGTCATCTTCAGGAGGACGAACAAAATATGTGTCCAGTTTTTGTAATTTGGCTTTGCCCTGCTCCCTTTTTTCCCCTTTCTTTGCGCTTTGTCGTCCCACTTTTATGTTTATATGAGCTGCCACTCATGTTAACTTCGTAGTAAAAATGCTTGCCAAGTGACGGATGACGTTACTGACAGTTGATGACGATTTTACCCAAAATACACCTAGAAACAGTATGCCATCCCGGGCCCCCCCAAGGCCCGGGCCGGGGGCGGGCCGCACCCCCAGCACCCCCCTAAGCTCCGCCCCTGGTCCCGGCTCATCTCCCTAGTGTGTGCTCCCTCTTATTAACCTCTCTCTCTATTTTATTGGTTATGTAGGTAAGAACACAAAGAATTCACAATAAAGCTGATTTGACTTGACTATAGTAAATACACGGAATGCTGATTACTGTCTATATCATGTGACCCAGGCGGATAATATGTCTACTTTAGACCCATCAGGCACACCTTTTCTTTGTGGGTTTTATTTCACCGTTGATTTTATATGAAAATTTGAATGTTTTGAATTATGAATATTTTAGAGGACACCACACGTTCTGTTTCAGATTCTGTTTCACCAGTTGAATGAAGTTTTGAATGTTAAACAGCATTTGCTAGATGTTAGCGTAAGTTAGCGTAAGGGCGATGGCAGTGGGATACAAAGCTGTACATGTAATGACTACTGAGTGGCAGTGTGGCAGCTGTGCTGGATGGTGGATGGGGGGCCGCTACCCCTGCAGTGTGGCAGCTGTGCTGGATGGTGGGGCGTGTGTGTGTGTGTCTGTGTGTGTGTGCTGGATGCTCGGACGCTACCCCTGCAGAGCTCGGTCCAGCAGCCGGTCGTCCTGCACGGGGAAGGGCATGGTGACCTTGAGCTGGGGCTGCTCCTCCATGGTGCGCTGGATCGTCTCGTACGCATTGGAGTTCCCCGACCAGCAGCGCCGGGCCACCTGCCAATCAGAACCACAGGAAGACCCAGCAGCCAATCAGCAGCAGAGGAATACTGAGCAGCCAATCAGAAGCAGAGGGATACTGAGCTGCCAATCAGAAGCAGAGGGATACTGAGCTGCCAATCAGAAGCAGAGGGAGACTGAGCGGCCAATCAAAAGCGGAGTGTGTGTGTGTGTGTGTGTGTGTGTGTGTGTGTGTGTGTGAGAGTGTGCACACACACACACATTGACATCAACCAGTGCTTGTTGTAAACTTCACACCAGTCCACCAGGAAAAAACTGATGTCTTTCCTTTAAGGCTTTATTTTTCAGCTTGCTAGCGTACTTTATTCAGTATGCAGCTTGCTAGCGTACTTTATTCAGTAGCATACTTTATTCAGTATGCAGGTTGCTAGCGTACTTTATTCAGTAGGCAGGTTGCTAGCGTACTTTATTCAGTAGCGTACTTTATTCAGTAGGCAGCTTGCTAGCGTACTTTATTCAGTAGGCAGGTTGCTAGTGTACTTTATTCAGCAGGCAGCTTGCTAGCATACTTTATTCAGTAGCGTACTTTATTCAGTAGGCAGCTTGCTAGTGTACTTTATTCAGTAGCGTACTTTATTCAGTATGCAGCTTGCTAGCGTACTTTATTCAGTAGGCAGGTTGCTAGCGTACTTTATTCAGCAGGCAGCTTGCTAGCATACTTTATTCAGTAGCGTACTTTATTCAGTAGCGTACTTTATTCAGTATGCAGGTTGCTAGTGTACTTTATTCAGTATGCAGCTTGCTAGCGTACTTTATTCAGTAGGCAGCTTGCTAGCGTACTTTATTCAGTAGCGTACTTTATTCAGTAGGCAGCTTGCTAGCGTACTTTATTCACTAGGCAGGTTGCTAGCGTACTTTATTCAGCAGGCAGCTTGCTAGCATACTTTATTCAGTAGCGTACTTTATTCAGTAGGCAGGTTGCTAGTGTACTTTATTCAGTAGCGTACTTTATTCAGTAGGCAGCTTGCTAGCGTACTTTATTCAGTATACAGCTTGCTAGCGTACTTTATTCAGTATGCAGGTTGCTAGCGTACTTTATTCAGTAGGCAGGTTGCTAGCGTACTTTATTCAGTATGCAGCTTGCTAGCGTACTTTATTCAGTAGCGTACTTTATTCAGTAGCATACTTTATTCAGTAGGCAGGTTGCTAGCGTACTTTATTCAGTAGGCAGCTTGTGAAACAATCTGAAACAGCATCTACAATTTGCTTAAAGGTGATTATATTAGTAATGTTGTCACTCTGGAACTGTCATATCAAGATGTTTTGCCCTCATCATCTTTGCAAAGAAAAAAATATGATGACATCAGCAGGATGTGACATCATAATGCAGATGTCACAGCAGTGTCACTCACCAGCCGACTCCTCTGCCGTTGTCCTTTTACACCTCTGTTGCTTATGTCCTCCTTTTTTGTAAGTCACTTTGGATAAAAGCGTCTGCCAAATGCAATGTAATGTAATGTAATGTTCATCCCTTCCACTAGGTGGAGCCTGGTACTACTTGTGTCAGAGCTGTGTAAGGAGAGGATAGCAGTACTGTTTGCCAAGGGTACACGTGTTTTGATGCTCTCATGCATGCGTTTATTTTATATGAATAAAAGTATGTTTGTTTACAACCACTTGTGATCCTTTACGACACAACACACCTCCCCTTGCCTAGATGGCAGACATGTGTATGTGTGCTAATTGTTGGCATGTCAGTGTTGGTAGACAGCAGATGTGTGTGTGTGTGTGTGTGTGTGTGTGTGTGCTTACTGTTGTCATCTTTCTGGTAGATGGCAGACATGTGTGTGTGTGTGTGTGTGTGTGTGTGTGTGTGCGCTTACTGTTGTCATCTTTCTGGTAGATGGCAGATGTGTGTGGGTGTGTGTGTGTGTGTGTGTGTGTGTGTGTGTGTGTGTGTGTGCTTACTGTTGTCATCTTTCTGGTAGATGGCAGACGTGTGTGTGTGTGTGTGTGTGTGTGCTTACTGTTGTCATCTTTCTGGTACATGGCAGACATGTGTGTGTGTGTGTGTGTGTGTGTGCTTACTGTTGTCATCTTTCTGGTAGATGGCAGACATGTGTGTGTGTGTGTGTGCGCTGGATCGTCTCGTACGCATTGGAGTTCCCCGACCAGCAGTGCCGGGCCACCTGCCAATCAGAACCACAGGAAGACCGAGCAGCCAATCAGCAGCAGAGGAATACTGAGCAGCCAATCAGAAGCAGAGGGAGACTGAGCAGCCAATCAAAAGCGGAGTGAGGGTGTGTGTGTGAGTGTGCACACACACACACATTGACATCAACCAGTGCTTGTTGTAAACTTCACACCAGTCCACCAGGAAAAAACTGATGTCTTTCCTTTAAGGCTTTATTTTTCAGCTTGCTAGCGTACTTTATTCAGTATGCAGCTTGCTAGCGTACTTTATTCAGTAGCATACTTTATTCAGTAGGCAGGTTGCTAGCGTACTTTATTCAGTAGGCAGGTTGCTAGCGTACTTTATTCAGTATACAGCTTGCTAGTGTACTCACACATGTTTGGATGCTTCCTGAATAAAGCCTTTTCATAAATATACACACCTCCTGAGCTTCTCACAGAAAGGAGGATATCTGGCTAATGCAGGTGTGTGTGGGTGTGTGTGTGTGTGTGTGGCTAATGCTGGCTTGTGTGTGTGTGTGTGTTCTGAGGATATTTATTTATCCTGGGAATCATGACTATGGTTAATATAGATGTTTCAAAGCAAAATAAATGTTGGATCATTTTTACCATTTGATTAAAACCTGATGTAGATAATGGAGATGGCCAAGACACTAGAACAACATCTACAGTTAGCTTAAAGGTGATCATATTAGTAATGTTGTCACTCTGAAACAGCATCTACAATTTGCTTAAAGGTGATTATATTAGTAATATTGTCACTCTGGAACTGTCATATCAAGATGTTTTGCCCTCATCATCTTTGCAAAGAAAAAAATATGATGACATCAGCAGGATGTGACATCATAATGCAGATGTCACAGCAGCGTCACTCATCAGCCGACTCCTCCGCCGTTGTGAAGGGACACCCAGGTGGCTCCACGGAATGCATCTCCCACAAAGTTCTGCACAGCCATGTCTGACACGACGCCACACACACGACACAATGCCACACACACGACACAACGCCACACACACATGACACATCACACACACGACAGGACGTCACACACATGACAAGACGTCACACACACGACATCAGAGACACGACAGGACGTCACACACACGATAAAACGTGACACACATGATAAAACGTGACACACACGACATGACGTCACACACACGACATCAGAGACACAACAGGACGTCACACACACGACAGGACACCACACACACGACATGTCGTCACACACACGACATCAGAGACACGACAGGACATCACACACACAACATCACACACACGACATCAGAGACACGACAGGACATCACACACACGACACAACATCACACACGCAACATCACACACACGACACAACGTCACACACGCAACATCACACACACGACACAACGCCACACACACGACACAACATCACACACACGACACAACGTCACACACGCAACGTCACACACACGACACAACATCACACACACGACACAACGCCACACACACATGACACATCACACACACGACAGGACATCACACACATGACAAGACGTCACACACACAACATCAGAGACACAACAGGACGTGACACACACGATAAAACGTGACACACACGACAGGACATCACACACACGACATGACGTCACACACACAACATCAGAGACACAACAGGACGTCACACACGCAACATCACACACACGACACAACGTCACACACACGACACAACGCCACACACACGACACAACATCACACACACGACATGACGTCACACACACAACACAACGGCACACACACGACACAACATCACACACACGACATGACGTCACACACACGACATCAGAGACACAACAGGACATCACACACGACAGGACGTCACACACACGACATCAGAGACACGACAGGACATCACACACATGACAGGACGTCACACACACAACATCACACACACGACATGACGTCACACACACAATATCACACACACGACACAACGTCACACACACGACACAATGCCACACACACGACACAACGCCACACACACATGACACATCACACACACGACAGGACGTCACACACATGACAAGACGTCACACACACGACATCAGAGACACAACAGGATGTCACACACACGATAAAACGTGACACACACGACACGACATCACACACGACACGACATCACACACGACACAACGCCACACACGACAGGACATCACACACATGACAGGACGTCACACACACAACATCACACACACGACATGACGTCACACACACGACACAACGTCACACACACGACACAATGCCACACACACGACACAACGCCACACACACATGACACATCACACACACGACAGGACGTCACACACATGACAAGACGTCACACACACGACATCAGAGACACAACAGGACGTCACACACACGATAAAACGTGACACACATGACACGACATCACACACACGACACAACGCCACACACACGACACATCACACACACGACAGGACATCACACACATGACAGGACGTCACACACACAACATCACACACACGACATGACGTCACACACACAACAGGACGTCACACACACGACATGATGCCACACACACGACACAACGCCACACACACGACACAACATCACACACACGACACAACGTCACACACGCAACATCACACACACGACACAACATCACACACACGACACAACGCCACACACACATGACACATCACACACACGACAGGACATCACACACATGACATGACGTCACACACACAACATCAGAGACACAACAGGACGTCACACACGCAACATCACACACACGACATGACGTCACACACACAACATCAGAGACACAACAGGACGTCACACACACATGACACATCACACACACGACAGGACATCACACACATGACAAGACGTCACACACACAACATCAGAGACACAACAGGACGTGACACACACGATAAAACGTGACACACACGACAGGACATCACACACACGACATGACGTCACACACACAACATCAGAGACACAACAGGACGTCACACACGCAACATCACACACACGACACAACGTCACACACACGACACAACGCCACACACACATGACACATCACACACACGACAGGACATCACACACATGACAAGACGTCACACACACAACATCAGAGACACAACACGACAACATCAGTCACACACACGACAGGACACCACACACACAACATGACGTCACACACACGACATCAGAGACACGACAGGACATCACACACACGACATCACACACACGACATCACACACACGACATCAGAGACACGACAGGACATCACACACATGACAGGACGTCACACACACAACATCACACACACGACATGACGTCACACACACAATATCACACACACGACACAACGTCACACACACGACACAATGCCACACACACGACACAACGCCACACACACATGACACATCACACACACGACAGGACGTCACACACATGACAAGACGTCACACACACGACATCAGAGACACAACAGGATGTCACACACACGATAAAACGTGACACACACGACACGACATCACACACGACACAACGCCACACACGACAGGACATCACACACATGACAGGACGTCACACACACAACATCACACACACGACATGACGTCACACACACAATATCACACACACGACACAACGTCACACACACGACACAATGCCACACACACGACACAACGCCACACACACATGACACATCACACACACGACAGGACGTCACACACATGACAAGACGTCACACACACGACATCAGAGACACAACAGGACGTCACACACACGATAAAACGTGACACACATGACACGACATCACACACACGACACAACGCCACACACACGACACATCACACACACGACAGGACATCACACACATGACAGGACGTCACACACACAACATCACACACACGACATGACGTCACACACACAACAGGACGTCACACACACGACATGATGCCACACACACGACACAACGCCACACACACGACACAACATCACACACACGACACAACGTCACACACGCAACATCACACACACGACACAACATCACACACACGACACAACGCCACACACACATGACACATCACACACACGACAGGACATCACACACATGACATGACGTCACACACACAACATCAGAGACACAACAGGACGTCACACACGCAACATCACACACACGACATGACGTCACACACACAACATCAGAGACACAACAGGACGTCACACACGCAACATCACACACACGACACAACGTCACACACACGACACAACGCCACACACACGACACAACATCACACACACGACATGACGTTACACACACAACACAACGGCACACACACGACACAACATCACACACACGACACAACATCACACACACGACATGACGTCACACACACGACATCAGAGACACAACAGGACATCACACACATGACAGGACGTCACACACACGACATCACACACACGACAGGACACCACACACACAACATGACGTCACACACACGACATCAGAGACACGACAGGACATCACACACACGACATCACACACACGACATCACACACACGACACAACGTCACACACACACAGAGGTGTCAATCCCGGGTTCAGAAAGTAAAAACCCTGCCGTATTTCCCTTCTAACACAGGTGACTTCACTGAGTAGCTGATCTACCTGTCCTGAGTGCTCATTACGATCAGCTAATTCAGAGCTGGTTGGATCAAACTTGTGGCAGGGTTTTTACTTTCTGAACCCGGGATTGACACCTCTGCACACACAATATCACACACACGACACAACGTCACACACACGACACAATGCCACACACACGACACAACGCCACACACACATGACACATCACACACACGACAGGACGTCACACACATGACAAGACGTCACACACACGACATCAGAGACACAACAGGACGTCACACACACGATAAAACGTGACACACACGACACGACATCACACACACGACACAACGCCACACACACATGACACATCACACACACGACAGGACATCACACACATGACAGGACGTCACACACACAACATCACACACACGACATGACGTCACACACACAACAGGACGTCACACACACGACATGATGCCACACACACAACACAACGCCACACACATGACAGGACATCACACACATGACAGGACATCACACACACAACATCACACACACAACAGGACGTCACACACGATAAAACGTGACACACACGATAAAACGTCTCACACACGACAGGACATCACACACATGACAGGACGTCACACACACAACATCACACACACAACAGAACGTCACACACACGACATGATGTCACACACACAACACAACATCACACACTACACGACATCACACACATGACAGAACGTCACACACACAACGTCACACACCGACACGACGTCACACACACGACATGACGTCACAAACATGACAGGACGTCACACACATGACAAAACGTCACACACGACATCAGAGACACAACAGGACGTCACACACCCAACAGGACGTCACACACATGACAGGACATCACACACACAACAAGACGTCACACACACGACACGGCGTCACACACAGAACAGGATAACACACACAACATCAGAGACATGACAGGACGTCGGAGACACAACAGGACGTCAGAGATCAGGAACAGTCATATGTGATGTGACATCACAAACACTAAGGGCCTGATTTACTAAAGGTTTGTGTAAACACCATTTAGTGTGTTTGCCCTAGTTAATATGCACATGTGTGCACAGACAGCAGTGTTTTGCCATGAGGACATACTGTAGCTTTGAGTGCCATCTGCAAATTTCTATCATTCTCCCATTATTTTTACAGTTAGGTTGTCAGACTTAACAGTAGACAGACAAGGCTGTCAGACATGACAGTAGACAGACAAGGCTGGCAGACGCACACTATGATACCTGCACAGAAGGCGGAGCCATCATAGACGTTAGATGTCTCTCTGAAGGGGCTGTCTGTTCCACTGACGTCATGGTGGTCCCTGCTGATGACTACCGGAGCCTGCAGAGAGCAGCGAGGCAGAGAGCAGGGAGGCAGCGAGGCAGAGAGCAGGGAGGGCAGGGAGGCAGGGAGGCATGTGTAAGCAGGGAGGCATGTGTTAGCAGGGAGGCATGTGTTAGCAGGGAGGCAGAGAGGCAGGAAGGCAGAGAGGCAGGAAGGCAGAGAGGCAGGAAGGCAGGGAGGCATGGGTGGGCAGAGAGGCAGAGAGGCATGTGTAAGCAGGGAGGCAGAGAGGCAGGAAGGCAGGGAGGCAGGGAGGAGGAGAGGCATGTGTTAACAGGGAGGCAGAGAGGCAGGGAGGCAAGGAGGAGGAGAGGCATGTGTTAACAGGGAGGCATGGGTGAAGAAAGAGAGATGACAGAGACAGAGAGAAAGATCAGTGAGAGACAAAAGCCGCTTTCAGACTTCCAGTTTTCACTCTAAATTTGCGGAGCACCCGTATCTTTCACACTGACCAACACGGGGTGGCACATCCAAACAACACGGCAACCGACCCGTCTCAGACCCTACACTCTTTGCGGGGCAGGTTTGATGTGAACACACCCACATGCCACCACGGGTTATGGGGCGTGGTATCGTGACATATAGGTTTAAAAGATCACAGATGGAAACTGTCTCTCAAAATGCGTTGTTTTTTTAACATACCATCATGTATAACTCACCAAGTCACAGTCAGTCAGTCAGTCAGTCAGACAGACAGACAGATAGAGGGAGAGAGGCAGGGAAACATACAGAGACTTGACCGTTGGCTATGGCCTTATTTATCGCTGTGGCGATAGCCACTCTTCCTTTCTGGTCTGAGTACAGGATGCGAGCCTGGGATCCAACCACCTGCAGGCAGGAAGACATACAGCCAATCAGGAGCAAATAGGAAGACATACAGCCAATCAGGAGCAAATAGGAAGACACACAGCCAATCAGCAATTGAAACTGCAAAGTATCCAAATGTTTCAGAAGCATTCAGAGAGTCTGCATTCGCTACGGAGAAACGACAGAAATGATAGTGAACAACAGAAACCTCATTTCAGTTAAGCTGGTCAACACAATCATGGCCCTTACTATTAAAAGCAATGACTGAATATCATTTGTGTGATATTACTGTTTTATTTATACTGCATGGAACTCTGCTTATAAAACTAATGATATGGTATGGTACAATAGGTGAGGTGAGATATGGTATGGTACAATAGGTGAGTGGTTAGCTTATAAAGCTAATGATATGGTATGGTACAATAGGTGAGTGGTTAGCTTATAAAACTAATGATATGGTATGGTACAATAGGTGAGTGGTTAGCTTATAAAGCTAATGATATGGTATGGTACAATAGGTGAGTGGTTAGCTTATAAAACTAATGATATGGTATGGTACAATAGGTGAGTGGTTAGCTTATAAAGCTAATGATATGGTATGGTACAATAGGTGAGTGGTTAGCTTATAAAACTAATGATATGGTATGGTACAATAGGTGAGTGGTTAGCTTATAAAGCTAATGATATGGTATGGTACAATAGGTGAGTGGTTAGCTTGTCAGCACACTGTTTAGGCCTACTCTGTTTCGGTGAGATATGGGTTCAAATCCTGCTGAATGATAACCAATTTGGAACAGGTAAAAATGATGATCTGTAGGATAATGGAATGAGTAAATGAGGCAGGATCCAACAACATTTTGCAACAGTTTTTTGTGTGTTGTGGGGTGTGTTTTCTACTTTCTTTTTACATGGTCTGGCATTGCCAGGACAGAAATAAAATGAAATGAAGTCCATTTATGCAGTAATACATGGAATGGTGCCTAATCCGCCCCAAGAAGGCCCAAGGTGACAAGCAAGACGTCACGTGAACATACATGATGGTCTAATGACAGGTCCAAGCTAATCATTTAAACAACACAATTTAACTATGCAACTTCTAATGGATCATCCAAACTTCAATCCATCAGACTAACATAGTTGTAAACATCGTCAGTACAGTATAGTATGAACAATGACGTTGTATAGTATGAACTATGACGTTGTATAGTATAGCATGTGTGTGTGTGTGTGTGTGTGTGTGTGTGTGTGTGTGTGTGTGTGTGTGTGTGTGTCTGCATGTGTGTGTGTGTGTGTGTCTGCATGTGTGTGTGTGTATAGTATGAACAATGACGTTGGGAAACAGCAGTGTCGTAAGTACATCTTTCAAACCAACAAAGTTGCTAATTAAGTTAGCAATGATACTTTTGGGAAATGGACCCCCGTGTGTGTGTGTGTGTGTGTGTGTGTGTGTGTGTGTGTGTGTGTGTGTGTACTATCTTGTGTTTGCCAGCCTGTGAGTGCGTGTGTGTGTGTGTGTGTGTGTGTGTGTGTGTGTGTGTGTGTACCATCTTCTGTTTGCCAGCCTTTGTGTGTGTGTGTGTGTACTATCTTGTGTTTGCCAGCCTGTGAGTGCGTGTGTTTGCCAGCCTGTGTGTGTGTGTGTGTGTGTGTGTGTGTGTGTGTGTGTGTGTGTGTGTGTGTGTGTACCATCTTGTGTTTGCCAGCCTGTGTGTGTGTGTGTGTGTGTGTGTGTGTGTGTGTGTGTGTGTGTGTGTGTACCATCTTGTGTTTGTCAGCCTGTGAGTGTGTGTGTGTGTGTGTACCATCTTGTGTTTGCCAGCCTCGCGGATCCAGCGGATGTTGTCGCTGTACTGCTGCCGCACGCGCTCATGCCCTCCAGCAGGGCGGCGGCGATGTCGTCCGTCTCCTGCAGGTCAGCCGCCTCATCTGACGTACACACCCAGTGGAACGACCCCTCTCCCCCTCTCCTCTCCTCTCCCCCTCTCCTCTCCTCTCCTCTGCCCCTCTCCTCTCCTCTCCTCCTCTCCTCTCCCCCTCTCCTCCTCTCCTCTCCCCCTCTCCTCCTCTCCTCTCCTCCTCTCCTCTCCCCCTCTCCCCCTCTCCTCTCCTCTCCTCCTCTCCTCTCCCCCTCTCCTCCTCTCCTCTCCTCCTCTCCTCTCCTCTCCTCCTCTCCGCTCTCGTCTCCTCTCCTCTCCTCTCCTCCTCTCCGCTCTCGTCTCCCCCGCCCCAGCGCTGCAGGAGTGTGTCTGGGTGTGTTCCACTCCTCAGCCTGTAATTGACTCCAGCCGTCTGACCAACATATTATTTCCTGCATGGGTTAAGGTTCAGCCCTGTGTGTGTGTGTGTGTGTGTGTGTGTGTGAAAGAGAGAGATAGAGAGAGGGAGACAGAGAGAGAGAGTGTCTGTATGTGTGTCTGCATGTGCATGTGTATTTATATTTTGTATCCATATGAGTGTGTTGAGGAGTGTATGGCCATGGTTGCTGATAGCTTGCTGATATGTTTATCTTTGCAAACTTTGTACGGGTAATTGTGTGTATGTTATTTTGCATGGACTAGCATATGCATGTCATGTGAGTGAACATTTGGTGAAGCTGCCTTACAGTATAGGAGGTGTAGTGACTGTAAACCTCTGTGAGTTTGTCTTTGTGTGTGAATGTGTGTGTGTGTGTGTGTGTGTGTGTGTTAGTATATCAGCACATACAGGCACGTGTGTGCATTCATGTCGTGTTGTATGACTAAATGTGTGTATGTATGTGTCTCAGAGTGTGTGTGCTGTGTGTGTGTGTGTGTCTGCATGTGTGTGTGTGTGTGTGTGTGTGCTGTGTGTGTGTGTGTGTCTGCATGTGTGTGTGTGTGTGTGTGTGTGCTGTGTGTGTGTGTGTGTCTGCATGTGTGTGTGTGTGTGCTGTGTGTGTGTCTGCATGTGTGTGTGTGTGTGCTGTGTGTGTGTGTGTCTGCATGTGTTTGTGTGTGTGTGTGTGTGCTGTATGTCTGATCCTGGGTGTGTTGTTTCCAGTCTGTCCCCACGCCCGCTCCCTCTGAGTCAACACTGGGCTCCTCCTAGAGTATTTTTATAGTGGAGGCACAGAGGGTGGGGTTAGGGTTAGGGTTATAGGCCTCCACTGCCTCCACGGCACAGAGGGTGGGGTGCCCTGCCTCACAACACATTCCAGGCCCTTTTGGAGGCCGCGCAAGGATGGGGGACCCCCCCACCCCCCATCCCACATGGACCTTCTCTCCTCCGACAGCACACACACAACACAGACCTTCCCTCCTCTGGCTGTTTTATTGCACTTCACTTTTGTATTTAGCTATCTCACCGAGCATAACTCTCCCTGCTGCTTTATGCTGTTCCCTTAGTGATGTTCCACAACAGTGTTTCTGCTGCCCCTACAAGCTGTAGACGCTGCGTTACTGCATCCACATATGCTCTCAGTACCAGGCCTAGGGGTCAAGAACAAAATTATTCACTAAAAAAGGAAGTATTGGGGAAACATGTGGAATAGCTTGGCTACCTCCGATTGTATTTCTTTGGGTAGGGACTACACACTTGTATACTTGTGCGCATCGGGAATAAACACAATTTTCTGTTCAAGAAAACTAACAACTTATTTTTAGAAACACGCATTGTAATGGGTATAGTTACTGATTTGTTTTTTTATTAGGTTACACATCCAGTCAAATATCCTGTTTAATTAGGTCAATAATTGGCTTTTCTGTCACACCTGATGACTACTACAGTTAATAAGGCAAGGTTACAAACTTCATTTTGTCTGCTCGTTATAAACGGAGAAGGCATGCACCGTCATTTTCTTTACCCAAACCCGTCACTGGCGCATCTAAACAGGATTATAAACAGACGCACACGCACCCTGCGCACTGTACATCACATGCTTAAGTTAATACGACGTGATGACGCCACATCGGGGGCAGGTCAGAATTCTGTAGTTCAGTTGTCCTCTTCCTTGTTCAGCTGCTTTGAACATCCACCGCCCGACGCAGAAGAAGCAGAATGTCCCATCAGACAGGCATCCAGGGTAGGCGAAATTATACCAGTTTACCAGCAACGTCCGGAACGGCAGAGGCAGTTGTCCGATCGTCTCCCTCGGTCTCCTGGGCGAATAGATGTGTTTGGTTGACGGCTAAACCTGTTGTACTCGCCGCTATAGTAAGATTATAGTAACCTGCGCATTCATTTGAGTTCTGATTTCCATTGCCAGGACGATGAGGGGCAGGAATTTGAGTCAAGTGCCATCCGCGAATGTGTTGCACTTATATGGGCATTCTAAAGCGCCGTTTCATTCATTAACAATATCCAGTTTGCCTAAATCACTGCGAGCAGGAATCGTTGATCTTTTATAGGCTTGCAGATAACACTATCCAAAGGTCTTGAGATATTCTGCGGTCATCATTCTATCATCTCTGTAGCCTATTCGTAGTTTTTTTCCTCCTTCTCTCCCCATCCTTTCAAGGTTGACATGTGAGTAAAGCCAGCGGGCCGATGGCCATGTAACGGTTTAGTGAGGATGTTTTGTTAGCTGTAAAGAGATGCCATGTTAGCTGTAAAATCGTTTATGTAACATCTATATTTAGACCTGATATCATCAACACTAACGTGTTGGTCGCTGTGCTCCGCAAAGCCCGTTTTTCGGCACACTTCCAAAGTTGAAATGACAACATTTGGTTATGATGTATTTCGGACGCTCAAGCAGGGGTTTGTGTGATATAGATCAGGCACTACTAGTATGCTTTTGAAAGATACATTTTTAGTGTTGTCTTTAGCATAGCCCTTGGTGTATTCCTTGCCTTTTAATTCTAGTGTGATACAGACTACCGCCGCGCTTATGCGTTTATGTTTTTTTCTTATTGGAGAATGATTCATGACCTCATTTCATCATTGGCCGGAATAGAGACGTTCTGCTCGTTTGACAGCCGGTTTGTTTGTTTTGAGGACTGAATGATTTCATTGTTTAAGCATCCCCCCCTCAAAAGAAAGGCTTTAACTGAAGTCTTTGCCTCTGCTGTTGCAGCGACGAGGGAAGTGAGAGAAGTCTTTGCCAAAGCGCGGAACGGAGACTATCGGCTGATAAAGATCGACATTCAGAATGGTAAGCGCCTACCTCGATGTTTGCAGTTAACTGACAGACAAACAAACAAACATTTTTTAGCACAAAGTGTTTTACATATGCATTAGCTTGGGGTGGCAGAAACTGGCACTCTCACACTGACCCTAATAGATTTGCATATGGGAAGTTTTGAATGACGCACAAACAAAAAATGTACTCAAGGTTGTTCACATGATTTTGTCCATATTCAAATAGGTGTTTTCAATGTTTTCCGTCTTTGCACATATAGCACCTTCCAGTTTTTACTGCAGAGTTGTACTGACTGTAAATGTTATTGCCTTTACAAGTGAATTTAGATGAAACATGACATGTGTGTGTCCGTAATGCCTCCATCTCCCCTGACATTTGTGTGTTCGTAATGCCTCCATCTCCCCTGACCCTGCAGAGCAGCTGGTGTTGGGGGGCTCCAAGAAGGCCTCCAAGAGATGGGACCAGGAGTACGACGGCTACGTGCTGCCGCTGCTGCAGGACGACATGCCCTCCTACCTCCTCTACCGCCTGGACTCCACCAACAGCCTGGGCTACGAGTGGCTCTTCCTGGCCTGGTCTCCCGACCGCTCTCCTGTGGGTCTTTATTCACTTCATCTCTTTAAACAGCCTTAGGCAGACCTGCTATCACTCAGGCTATACACAGCATATAGTATGGTATATTATAGTAAAGTATATAATAACATAGTATATTTTAGTATATAGGATTGTACTGTATTGTGTGGTAAAGTTACAGGTTAAAGTCTATGCTAGCTAGGATCTGTTCCATATATTCCTGGCATAGTAATTCTACAGTAGCTATGTTACTAGTTATAGTAACTAAGTTTCAGTAGTACTATACTACTATGGTAGCAATAATACACTACCACTATAGTGCTTTTGTACTTTGGTAAAATAGTATTGTCCTAGTAAAATAGTATTGTGCAACATCGCAAGGCAGTACTTATAGTGTGTCTTGTAACTCTGTGTCATGTCACATGATGCACTTGCAGCAGAATGTAAGATTATAAGAGTCCTTGTATATACTGCACGTAAGGTTATTTAAATGTTTACATGCACACCTAATTATAACTACTTGGATAAATACTAAAAGCCATTGACTGATGTTAACCAGATACAATAAACATACAGTATAATGTGCCCTTTTTTTAGTTTGTGTGCTTGTTGAGAATAGAAAGCAGCTCTGGGCTTTGTTGGATTATATAATAGTTTGTCTGCAATGACCTTTTAGCAGACTATCAGTACCTCTGAGGAGTATAGTCTTTGCTTTGTAATTTTACTTTGTCCTTTAGAAGCGGGGGGTGGGGGACTTGGAGAACGAACATCATGAAATGTTAGCTGTCTTCTGTTGGGTTGGATGTACTTTTGAGAAGGCAGTGTGAGAGTAGTGAACATAGTAATGTATATACAAACTTATTTACTAAGTACATATATAGTTTTAGTTGGCCTACTAGGTAAAAATTATAACAGGTAGTCATACTTGTTTTTGGTTGGACTTTAGCATAGTCACTGGGGCAGGTAGCTGGAAATATAGGCTCAGTTTAGTTCATGCTTCAGGCAGGTAGCTGGAAATATAGGCTCAGTTTAGTTCATGCTTCAGGCACATGGTGCAACATTTATGCTCAGCAGTCTTATCTGATCAAATATCACAGCGGATATCGCTGGTCTATATATCGCTGGTCTATATATCTCTGGTCTATATATTTATATATCGCTGGTCTATATATTTATATATCTCTGGTCTATTGATATATCTCTGGTGTATATATCGCTGGTCTGTATATCGCTGGTCTATATATCGCTGGTGTATATATCTCTGGTCTATATATCTCTGGTCTAAATATCTATATATCTCTGGTCTATATATCTCTGGTGTATATATCTCTGGTCTATATATCTATATATCTCTGGTCTATATATCTCTGGTGTATATATCTCTGGTCTATATATCTATATATCTCTGGTCTATATATCTCTGGTGTATATATCTCTGGTCTTTATATCTCTGGTCTATATATCGCTGGTCTGTATATCGCTGGTCTGTATATTTATATATCTCTGGTCTATATATCGCTGGTCTGTATATCTATATATGTCTGGTTCATTGATATATCCACTCCAGCCTCAGTCTGTTTGTGGTGGTGTGGGATTGTGTCTATTAGCACTTCTCTGTGTTTTTTAGCACTTTTTTAGCAGTGCATTGGTGAATGTGGAGGTGTGTGTATGTGTACACATGTATCTCCCCCTCTCCCTGTTTGTGTGTGTGTTTGTGTGTGTGTGTGTGTGTGTGTGTGTGGATTTACGAGCATGTATCATAAACGTGAGTCTGACCTGCCTGTGATACTCTGTTGGAAAATGTCACACCCCTCGCCCACACACACACACACACACACACACACACACACACACACACACACACACACCCCTCGCCCACTGGGTCACCAGGTTATTTCAGATGCCGCAAATGACTGACTCCTGTTTCCTCAAAGAGCTTGTGCAGAGACAGACAGAGAGAGAGAGAGAGAGAGAGAGAGGGAGAGAGAGAGAGAGATAAAGGGTGTGAGAGAGAGAAAGAGAGAGCTGAAGGATAAGAAAAAGGAGAGAGGAAACAGAGAGAGAAAGAGGAAGGGAGAAAGAGGGAGAGAGGGAGGGAGAGAGGGAGGGAGAGAGAGAAAAAAAGACAGAAAGAGCCATAGAGAGCCAGGGGAGGGGTCTAAGGAGTGCTGAGATGTGCGTTGTCTTTAAGTTGGTGGTAATTACAGGCCCTGTGCAGCCAGCTAAGTAGAGAGCAGCCCAGTGTGGTGGGGTGGGCCGTTCAGTTGCTGTAGCACAGGGCTATTCAAACAGGGCCACACACATGGATGGGTACATTTTCCTACATGTTGTAGAAGACTCTTGGTAATCTTTTGACTTTTACAAAATGACCACATCTTGAAATATATGGGTTTGGTGCTATATGAATTAACTTGAACTGAATTGAAATAGCAAAATTCTTAAGTATATGCATCAATTGTTTGTTGAAAAGACTAACTAATGTAATAGCTAACAGCTATTACAACAGCTCTAACAGCTAACAATATATAAGCTGAAAATAAAAAAATATACTGTTATGTGATATGTTGATACTGAACTAGGGCTATGGTTGTGTACTACCAAAAGCTAGACCGAAGAGGCAAAGAAAACTCAGCACAAGTGGATTAGCGAGTTTATGTTGTGTTGTTATGATTAGTTAGTTTGTGTTATAATTATATTTCTATTATGTTATGATGATGTTTGTTTTGTGTTCGTTAGATAATGCTGTAACTGTGTTGTGTTTCTGCTTAGGTTCGCCAGAAGATGCTCTACGCGGCGACTCGAGCCACGCTGAAGAAGGAGTTTGGCGGCGGACACATAAAGGACGAAGTTTTTGGCACCTCGATGGCAAGTCACACTCTCGTCCCCCTCCATTTCCTGTCACACTCACGTCCCCTTCCATTTCCTGTCTCACACTCACCACACTCATGTCCCCTTCCATTTCCTGCTTCACACTCACGTCCCCTTCCATTTCCTGCTTCACACTCACATCCCCTTCCATTTCCTGTCACACTCACGTCCCCTTCCATTTCCTGTCTCACACTCACCACACTCACGTCCCCTTTCATTTCCTGCTTCACACTCACGTCCCCTTCCATTTCCTGCCTGTCCTCAGAGCCGCCCCCATCGTCTCTCCAGGCTTCTCTTGTGCTTCATCCCCACTGCGCACGGCATGGCCCTTGGCGGCCACAGCAGCCAGTGGAAGTTAAGAGAAGTAACTGTTTTATGGAGCTTGTCTTAGTGCTGTGAGGGACCCGATGACAAGCGTTGCCATCCGGTTGCCAGGGTTGGGAGGCATGGGGGGACTTTCTGCTGTGTGTGTGTGGAGCGGGTACTGGAGAAGAGGGGCGGGGGTGCTGGCTTGCAAACAGTCAAGTGAGCTGGCAAGCTGTCGATGCGTGTGTTTCTTTCTTTCTTTTTTTTTTTTCTTTTCAAAAATGGGGTAAGAAGAGTGAGAAAATGACACAGAGGAAGGCAGTAGAGAGACAGAGAAAAAGAGAAAGAAAGTGGGAAAATGAACAGATGCCACAGAGAATGAGAAAAAGGTGGGGTGAGGGAAATGATTTAGGAAGCAAAATTTGTTTTGGCTACTGTTACACACACAGCTTTTGGACAGACATCTTATTGTTACACACACAGCTTCTGGACATGTTGCGGTTCTCAGATGAAATTTCCCAGGCAAGAGGAAACATTTAAATGTTATGCAATATTGGTGATTTGACAAACTGAACTGTGTGTGTGTGTGTGTGTGTGTGTGTGTGTGTGCGTGTGTGTGTGTGTGTATCGGGCCTCAGTGTTATAAGGGTTAGTGTGATAGTGTCAAATTCCTGTTTTATCTTTAAACTTGTATAGCTTATTAACACAGACAAGGCATGTATATAGACTCTGAACTGATTTGATAACTTCAGCTCATAGTGGCTGTGTATGTTTACAATGGCTACATACACAGATTGACATTTGAAAGTGCCAGCAGCTATCAGGCTGTGCGTGAATGCTGGCCCAAACTCCAAACTACACTGATTAGGCAAAGTAATGAACATGTCTGAGTTTACATTTGACCTGCAGCTGGCCAGCAGTGTGTGTGTGTGTGTGTGTGTGTGTGTGTGTGTGTGTGTGTGTGTGTGTGTGTGTGTGTGTGTGTAGATAGTAAAAGTGTAGAGGATAGTATTAATGCTCTGGAGGTGGCTATGGGAAGGCTCTCGACCGGCTTAATCTTCTGGGCTCGGCTCAGTGAAAATGATGTCAGGTCTTTTCCGTAACGCAGACATGAATGCAAAATTTGTCAAAAACTCTGTGCAGTATGTGTGATGAGTAGAAAGCAGGAGAGGTTGGGTCCAAAAAGCGATCTATATTTGGTCTGATCTCCTACATGCTTTAGCTCCCTCTGGTCATTAACCTTTTCTAACAAGCTAACACAGCCCGCTAACACAGTCAGCTAACACCATCAGCTAACACCATCAGCTAACACCACCTGCTAAGCCAGTCTGCCAACACAGCTTGCTAACACCATCCGCTAACACCACCTGCTAACCCAGTCTGCTAACACAACCTGCTAACACAGCCCGCTAACACAGCCCGCTAACACAGCCCACTAAGATAGTCTGCTAACATAGCCTGCTAACACCATCCGCTAACACCATCCGCTAATACAGCCTGCTAACATAGTCTGCTAACACTGGCCATACTGGTCACAGTCAGCGGCTTCATCAAAGATGGAAAACCCAGCTTGACAACACAACAGGCCTGCTATTTATTGGTTGCATTCATTGAGTAAAGCAGCTGATGATTGGCTGGTTTGTGTAATAAGCACAACTCTAATAACTGGCTTAATAAGGGGAAACTTATTATGCATTAATAATAATATCATCATCATCAACAACCATTATTTATTCAGGGAGAATTGATTGAACATTAAGCTCTTTTGCAGCAGTGCCCTGAGTTTATAATAAATAAATAATATAATGCATTCTTGCTGATATTGTATACCTCCATTCAGAAAGCTAAATGCGTCATCATTGGTCAGCATGCCTTCTTTGTTCTGATATTGATGTCCTCTTGCTGCAACATCAAAACTAAAAGTTTAGGTTGATTAAATGTACTTAAGAGTAGGAACTTTTTTTGTGATGCTTCTTTAAACTGTATAAGAAAAGACATAAAATGACTGGAATTGCAATAATGTATTTCTAGGCAAGTGTGAAGTGGTGTCTGTGGAATTCAGTTAGTCCCTTTGGTCTGTTTGGTGTTTTTGTAACTCTACCTACTGTAGACAAATCTACATGACACACTCAATAAATGGGGAAAATATAAATGCATGACACACTACATAAATGGAGAAAATATAAATGCATGACACACTACATAAATGGGGAAAATAGAGATGCATAATACTTTCATTTCAAGCACCCAGAACCAATCCATGGAGGACTTTACTTACAACATCTGGAGCCCAGTCATCAGGGGGCTGTGACTGAGTTTGGTCATTAACAGACAAAAACAGATGGAACAGATGGCTGCCCAAGACCACAGCAATCAGTCAGAGCATGCTCAGATGGCTCCCCAAGACCACAGCAATCTGTCAGAGTATGCTCATTTACCTGCACTATCAAAAAAGACTTGTAGACTAGACTCAGTCTCATCATCTTGTCACTTTGAGTTAAGTTAAAGGGGTCATTGTATGCTTTCCCAGTTCTTGTGGATGTTGTGTATTGAAATGGTATGCAAAGCTACTTTTTTCTGATTCGCTTATGGGAAAACCTGCCCGCTTTCAGTTAAGTTGATCTTCCCTTTCATATATTTTTAATCTTGAAGCAGGTCAACATTACTGCTTTTACCGAGGTTCAGGCTCATGTTGTGAAGAGTTGTACAATATGAGAAAGAGTACAGGTTTTGATCTTCAAAGCGTCTTTATTGTTTTCAGACAACACCCCAAAAGTTAGTATTTTAAACAGTAGGAAACACCATGTATAGTAACATGGTAACATGATGTGTAATAAACTTACTTTAGCTGGAGCTGTGGTGTGACTCCCAGCTGTTTGTTACTCACTGGTGGTGGTCAGTGAGGTTGACCTACACAGTTATGTGTCTGTCTGTCTGTCTGTCTATCTATCTATCTGTCTATCTATCTATCTATCTATCTGTCTATCTGTCTGTCTGTCTATCTATCTATCTATCTATCTATCTATCTATCTATCTATCTATCTATCTATCTATCTGTCTGTCTGTCTGTCTGTCTGTCTGTCTGTCTGTCTGGCTGGCTGGCTGTCTATCTATCTATCTATCTATCTATCTATCTATCTATCTATCTATCTATCTATCTATCTATCTATCTATCTATCTATCAAACAGGGTTAGAGTAATTGTAAGTGTGTTGTGTTTCCTCAGGATGATGTCACACTAAATGGCTACAAACAGTTCCTGATATCGCAGGCGGCCCCGAAGCCACTCACTGCAGCCGAGGAGGAGCTAAGACAGATCAAACTCAACGAGGTACAGTTATACACATGCACTCACACATGCACACTCGCACACACACAAATACACATGCACTCACACATGCACACTCGCACACACACAAATACACATGCACACACAAACACATGCGTACATGCTTATATACATACATAAGCATGTATGTAGTACATACATATACATACACTGACTGACCAGACCTGTTTTCTTCAGAGCATCTTACTGTCTTTGCTGCATTATCGTTGTTTGTTAGCCTATAACTATCTATCTAGATGTACCCTAGCTAGCATCAGCAAATAAAGTGTTTATCCTGGGTACCGGCTAGCAATGACCCATCGAGGCTGATTATTCTCCCACTTCTGGTCAGACCAATCCGATCGGTGTGTCCTTGTAGAGAGGCCTGGGCAGGCCGTAGTGCTGTACGGTAAACAGGTTTGCCCTGGTTGGTCGTACAGCTATCCTGTGGTGGGCAGAGGAGGTTTAAAAGGCAGCTGTTGATGCCGCCCCTCGGATGGTGCCTGGCAGGGGCGATTTTAGCATCTGGTCTTTAGGGGTGCCCGGCCCCCAGTGCTTATCACACAACACTATTATTATATATAATATATTATTCATTTTGCACTGAGCCAGGGGGTGCCGAGCAGTTTCACGGGGGTGCCTTGGCACCCCTAAAAATGGTCTAGATTCGCCCCTGGTGCCTGGCCTACCCATCATGGCCAGAACACACAAGCTCATGTGGGCTGGCTTGTCAGGGTAGTTGCTAGTACCCTGTTCCATCAACATTTTATTTTGTAACTAACAATAAATATAAACACCACAAAGTTTTAGGATTTTATCCACAAATCAACACAGATGAAAGCCTGCAAACAGTCATGTTCACTGCTCTAACAAAGAAGACACAGAGTTTTCCTGTGTTTACATGGGGTGTTTACATGGTGTTTACATGGGGTACGACGAAGGCTTTTCTTTGTAGTGGAGACGTGGGGTGAGAGAATTACGGCAGCTATTTTCGCTGTAACCTTCCCCCTCCCTGAATTAGCGTTGGAACTTCCCCTATTCCCCCTCCCTGAATTAGCGTTGGAACTTCCCCTAATCAAAATGCAACTGTTGTTGGCTCTTCCTAGGACCTAATAGTTGAATAGTTGAAGAAACATTCTGTCTTTGCCTTGTATTTGGGCTTGTTAACCATACCCCTGTCAGGCCCGTAGGCACGAGTGGGATGTGTATCCTCCTTCTGTTTCACTTCTGTCTGTCCACATACAGTCTCTGACACCCTTCCTACACACAAACTATCTGTCTGTCTCTCTTTCTCTCTCTCACACACACACACACACACACACAAACATGAACAAGGCTATACATGATGATAATGATGATGATGAACCTTGTTTTTAAAAAGCAGAGGCTCCAGAAAGGTTTAGTGCATTGCATGTATTGATTTTGTTTATTGTGCTAATTGGCAAATGCAGTGCCCCACTTTTG
Source organism: Setipinna tenuifilis (assembly GCA_030347295.1). Lineage (NCBI taxonomy): Eukaryota > Metazoa > Chordata > Actinopteri > Clupeiformes > Engraulidae > Setipinna > Setipinna tenuifilis. The sequence goes on along the minus strand of CM059274.1, from coordinate 32,529,788 downwards.
GGCCTCTTTCTGTCCGCTGTCTGCTCAATGCAGCCAATGGGATTTGATGGATTTTCTCTCTCTCTCTCTCTTTCTCTCTCTCTCTCCCTCTCTCTCTCTGTCTCTCTCTCTCTCTCTTTCTCTCTCTTTCTCTCTCTCTCTTTCTCTCTCTCTCTCCCTCTCTCTCTCTGTCTCTCTCTCTCTCAAATGAGCACTTAACAGCAGCACGAAAGAGGCCTTGCAAATCTGCTGATGCTTGCAAAGCAATAAGCAGTGATTTTGGTTGTTTGTGCATTCTTTTACACTCATCTAATTACTGCCTAATTACAGCCTGTCAGAGGAGGGACAATCTCTCTGTTACGGGGCTGCTTGAAATAAACATGCTCCTGTGTAAAGCATATGCGCCTGTACAAGTGTGTATCAGCACACACACACACACATCCATGTACACAAACACATGTAAACACACACATGCACACAAACACAAACACACACACAAATGCATATTCACACATGTCTATCTGTCACAAATGCACTCACTCACACTTGTATATGTACACACTTATTTACAGTACACTCTCTCTTATACACACACTGCACTCAAATTAGTTTGCTTTTCACCACAGACAAGTACATTTTCATGACATGCAGCTCGAGATGTACCAAATGCCAACCCTCCACGTCCCCTTAAAAGGCCATCTTCACACCAAACGCTACCATTGGTCCTCGACATGTACCAGTCAGCTTGGGCCAGCCAATGGCAAAGCTTGCCATCAACCTAGTACACGTGCAAATACACAAACACACACACACACTGATCTGGCTGCTGTGACTTTTGCACACACACAGTCACATAGGCATATACAAACACACACACACACAAAGTCACATAGACACACAAACACTAACACACACAAACACACACATACACACAAAGTCACATAGACACACACACACTAAAACACACAAACACACACATACACATGCTCTCTGATCCAGCTGCTGTTTAGAGGAGATGATGCTACACTAATCTGCATGTGCGCTCCACACCAAAGAGGCTTTGAAATGCCCACTGTCCACTCCACACCAAAGAGGCTTTGAAATGCCCACTGTCCACTCCACACCAAAGAGGCTTTGAAATGCCCACTGTCCACTCCACACCAAAGAGGCTTTGGCACGGCCACTGTCCACTCCACACCAAAGAGGCTTTGGAATGGCTACTGTCCACTTGCCAAAGGGCCCCTTCATTGAGCAGACGCAGGAGAGAGTGGAGAGGTGGGGGTGGGTGGGGGTGGAAGCCTGATCCTGTGTTAGCTAGGTAGGGTTGGGTGGGGGGAGGTGGGATAGGATAGGATCTACAAAGTGCTCTTCATTTTTATAGGCAACGTGGTACTTTTGGTTAGTGACAGTGATGTGAGTCTCTGATATTGTTGTATGTGAACAAAACCTGTGTTACAGTTACGTATTCGAGATACAGTTGGAGGAGTTAAGAAGGCAGTAGACTCCAGTTTCATACGCACTGTGTTGCATTAGAATGTATAATATATTCAACAGCAATCTTTAAAGTGATCGCTGGAGTCATGCTGTGTAATATGTGTATTACTCAGGTACTCTATTCAAAGTGAGAGTACATAGATTTTCTATACTGTATGAGTCAATCACGTTTAGTGTGTGCATTAGTGTAATTTATCTCTCCAGTGATGTGTGTGTGTTTGTGTGTGTGTGTGTGTGTGTGTGTGAGAGAGAGAGAGAGAGAGAGAGAGAGAGAGAGAGAGAGAGAGAGAGAGAGTGAGTATGTGTGAGTATGGAGGAAGCCAACCAATGATACATTCTTGTAAAGAGAACAAGGTCAACCACTGTCTGCCAATTTGACATGGCCAAGGTCAGTGAGTCAGTGATGGAGTTAAATGAAGCTGCAGGATTTGGGACGGTTGTCTGTATTTCCGCTCAAAGACAGTATTGTTTACAGTGTGCCGTCTGCAGTCCTTAAAAGGAACCAGATCCTGTGTATTCTCTATGTGGGCTAATGGCCAACAGGAGAAATGGGTGTGAAGGAGTGTACTGTGCTGGGCTGTCAGGGAGCAGTGATTGAAATCAAAGGTCCTTAGAATCCAACATTGATGGATGGTGCCCTGTCACAAGACATACTGTTTGTTCGACAAACAAACTGTTAGCTGCTGGTACGAGTTGGTCAGGTTCTCTGTGTTCACATTATTATATCAGGGTGTGGAACAGTAACAATAAAACCAAAAGAGTGTTACAATATAAATGAATGAATGAATGAATGGGTGAGAGAATGGATGAGTGAATGAATTGTCAGGAAATTAATTAACATCTTTTTTACAATGAATGTATGACTGAATGTATAAATAGACTTGTACGTAGTTCAGTGGTGGAATGGGTGAAAGAAGTAATGAGTGAATGAATCAGTCAATCAATCAATAAATGAATCAACCAATCACTCAGTCATTCATTCACACCTTGGGTCCCTAATGTCTGTTGCCCTAGGTCCAAACAGACGTGAGCACGGACACCAAGCACCAGACCCTCCAGGGCATCGCCTTCCCCATGCAGAGAGAGGCCATGCAGGCCATGGAACATTTCAGGGCCAAAAAGATCAACTACGTCCAGCTAGTGAGTAAACAACTCTTTTCTTTACTCGCTCTTGCTATGCTCCATACCAAGCCAGCTGGTACTCTGGCATAGGGTTATCCTGGGTTAACCCTGGTTTACACAAACAGGTCAGCTATGCCCGGCTATGTAGTAATGACCTTACAAGCTACCAGAGCAAGTGGCATTACTACTTTCATGCCCTCTGCATATTGATGTAAAAAATGTCCAATACCAAAACCCATAAAGATAATTTCTGTTAATAACTGCCCAGGCCAATTATTGGTCAACCGATAATGTAATTAGGCATGTGGGCATCCCCTACTGTAAGATAATGTAATTAGGCATGTGGGCGTCCCCTACTGCATATGGGCATCCCCTACTGCATGTGGGCATCCCCTACTGTACGTCCTTTTCATTGCGAGTGGTGACTGTGTTTCCCTTGACCCTTTATCATGCATGCACTCTGACTGCTCTACACTTTTCATTAATAATGCTGGTGGTAACACAACACATATCAGTTGTTAGTTTTCCAATTTGTTAAGCAATTTGATCAAGAGGCTTAGTTTGTAACTACTGAAATATATTTAAGGGTCCAAGCAGTGCACTTTGACTTTGATTGTCACCTTTTTTATCACTATGTCACTGGTCAGAACTATGTAACATGCAGCATTAGTTACAATGTAACTAGGAGACACATGCCACATGCCCATTATATTAGTTGTATAAGTACATTAGTATATTGGCATCAAAGTCCATGTATTAACTGATAATGGATGTGTTATTGTGCACACTTGGTGTAGACCCTGGACAAACAGGTTATAATATAAAATGATTTTTTTTTTTTTTCATTCCGCAAAAGGCTATAAATAGCTGAGATTTAAGCATATAAATGGCCATGGCTGTCTGGAAAAGTTCGCTAGACTTAAACATGCTCTTGTTCTCGCCACCTTAATCCCACAGATGAAACCAGTTTTGTATACCAGCTTGAATAGAGATCTCAATTACTGTGACCACGTGCCAGTTCGGCCGATGAAAACAAGCCCATTCAACCAACAGTGGATTAAGATCCAGTGACAAATAGCTGTCATAAATTTCCCCTCGCCACACCCTGCGCATACACAACAGAGACACCTTTTGTTTTCAGAGGGCCCCATCTGTGTGTTCTGTATCACCACAGCGAAGGGAAATGTCCTTGTGAAGCTGAAATAGGAGAAACATGCTCACAAGTGGCTACTGCTCAAATGAATTACAGAATAAAATGATATAATGGCAGCGGTGATTTTCGGGGTCCAAGCAGTTTTGCAGTTTACCATTGTAGCGCCCCCCATGGTGGTCTCCAAGGTTTATTGCAGAGATGTACTATACCAAGTTTTGTTATATTTTCATGTTCCAGTGAGAAGATGTTGGCTGAAACGTGTTTAGAGGCCACACCCAGGTATTTGATTGGCATATAAATTCAAAATAGTTGTGTGAATCAAAATTCAAAACAACTTGATTGGCCAATATGGTAAAGGTCATAGCCACGAGTTGTACACATGTACAAAGTTTGGTGCCTGTGCGATTTGTAGCTTGGGCTTTTACCAGTGAAGTGTAATAAAAATCCTCACAATATCAGGATTCCTGCAGCTTTACTGTCAAAGTCAAAGTCAGAGGTGGGTAAAGGAAAAGCACAGTAGCAGAAACGTTAACTATTCATGTCCTGAACAAAAGTGATAAAACAGTGTGAACTCACCTTTGCGTTATCATTTTACAAGGTGTGTTAATGGCGTTTTGTGCATTTACCCACCACTACATCACTCGATTCAAGACACCATTATAAGTGGCATAAATGTGTGTTCGAAGGGGGTGTGAAATGCTCTGTGTATAAGACCAGAGAGGTTAACCCTAACCCAAAATGGCCTCCTCCCTCCAGTGGTCAGAAGGATTGATGAAGTATTGATTGGTTGTTTAAGGCAATGGCATCATTATGGAGTGATACATTTGTTTTTGGCCTTGAGCATGTTTGGCGTCTGTAATTTGCAGGAAATCGACTTCCCGAAGGAGTCCATTAAGCTGTCTAGCACGGCTCCCACCGAGGTCAAAGACCTGGCCAAGAGGATTCCCAGAGACGCAGCAAGATATCACTTCTTCTTGTACAAGCACTCTCATGAAGGGGACTATTTGGAGTCCACCAGTAAGCAACACAAGTGTGTGTGTGCATGTGTGTGTGTGTGTGTGTGTGACTGCACACTGAGAACAGGGAAAAAACAATACTTAGTAGGCTACTTAATTTTATTAGAATTCTCCTCATATTCCCACAGTTCTCCATCCAATATGTGTATGAAATTAAAAATAACACCAACAATGGTAACAGCAATAACAGCAAAATGTTGTTTACATTATTGTTTGTGCATCACTGGCTCTGTGAGCAGTAAATAAATAAAGGGCTTGGACTGGGCCTGCCAGTAATCAGTAACATGGCTTTGTGAGCACACAGGGAAGCGCTGCATTTGATTGGCTTAAATATCAACAGCCTTTCCTCAGTCTCTTCAGAGGAGACTCTTGCATTTGTGCTCTTCTAGTCACCATCACAGTATTTCAGGTACATGCTTTAATGACAAACCTTAGGACGTTAACTTTGGATGTAATAAGATGCTGGAACAGCTTGTAAACTATATTCAATGTATACGGATGTGTTTAATTGTGTAAAGGAGCTTTTCCAAAATAAACAAATAATTAGCATTTGAGTACATTTGGAATCACCCAACTGTGGGTTTAATTTTTCAGCAAAGCAAAGCTGTAGGACTTTCTTTACTACAAGGCTCACCGCTTACCTTGTATTACCTGGCAGAGGTTACTAAACCATTTATTTGAAAAGGCCTAGATTTGCTTTCCAGTCATACTGCTGTATGCATGTGCATGGGTTAGGGTTAGTGATGGGTGACAGGTGACACAGGGCACAGCCTATGGGATACACACAGCCTGATATGCGTACCACAGAAGCACAGAGGAATATGCTGTATCAATGTAAGGAACACTGGTGCATTAAACATTATGTCATTTGCTTGCAACCAGACACATATTTTCAGCTAGTCACTGTCAAGTCAAGTTTATTTGTATAGTGCATGTCATACACAAACGCAGTTCAGTGTGCTTACTGTGTTTATTTGTATAGTGCATTTCATACACAAACGCAGTTCAGTGTGCTTACTGTGTTGCAGTTCACTGTGTTGCACATGTTGGCAAATGTGAGACATTAAAATGCAGCCTGTCTGTTTTCAGTGTTTATTTACTCGATGCCGCTTGTTTGTTTTCAGTCTTTATTTACTCGATGCCCGGCTACAAGTGCAGCATCAGGGAGCGCATGCTGTACTCGAGCTGCAAAAACCCTCTGATAGAGACGGTGGAGGGCAGCCTACGCATCCCGATAGCTAAGAAGGTAACGACTGTCTGTCATTACTAGGGCTGTAACGATATTGTATCGCATCGAGACACCGCGGTGCGCAGGCCCACGATGTTGTATCGCGACAGACAAGACAGAACCACGAAATGCCCTTCAAGGTTTTTTTTTTTTTTTTTGGTGTATGAATAAAAACGAATTGGGTGAACTATATGGACTGCTTATATCACGGCATATTAGGTAACTAGAAAGAAGCAACGAAGAAGAAGAACTGAAACTGAAGAACTGAAGAACTGTTTCGCCTCGCCGGAGTTCAGAGTTCAGAGTTCACAGCTAGCTTTACGTGTAGAGCCCCTGTCTGCTCCGGTGACTGCATCTCCCAAAACAATAAGGATTGCGTCAGGTTAAGAAATGTCTACATTCTTGGACCTTCGAGTTTAGGCTTACCCGACAGATACGGTAAGATAAAATAACTTCAGGAATAATCCTCCCTGCTTTATTTCGTTGTGGAACGATGCAGGTGGAAAACCTGACGCGCAAGCTTTACCAGTCATTGTAGAGCCTAGCAAAACCTAGCAAAACTGCTGTACAAAGTTATCATAGTAGTCCTATGTCTGTAATTATCGTATATTCACATTCACTTTAGAACTTACATCACTGAAATCCGAGACGGATAACTCTAGCTCTGACTCGGAATTGACGCATAACGCCACTGCCTCCTCCAAAGTGAATAACCGGCGTCTTTTCGGCGCAGTCATTTTCTTGTTCTGGCTAGCTTTTCTGAGGTAAATGCAATAACAATATCTGCTACAAAATAAGATGTGGCACGAGAACGAGGGAATTGACAGTAATGTAAACAAACAAAGTGTAAACAAACATGGTCAATTGCCTACTTTAGTCAGCTATGAATATGCGCACGAACACAGAATTAGTCTGAGCCACAGTCAAGGGGACAGCGTTTAAAACATGACAATATCTCAAAATAATTTCATATAAACATATACATTTTAATACACAAATACGTTCTTTATACTCTCATTGACTAGTGTGATTTGTATTTATAGTTCAGCAACGTCAGTTTTCGCAGTTACAGGTGTATTTTGTTGTCGGGCGCAATGGGAGAATATACGACGGGCGTTAAAGGGCGCTATGGTGGTTATTGGGTTAATAAAATAAAAAATAAAATCATGGTTTTTAATAAATAAATAAATAAATAAATAATAATATCGTGGGGTGTATCGAATCGTGGGTCAAATATCGTGATGCGTATCGAATCGTGAGTTAGGTGTATCGTTACAGCCCTAGTCATTACGCATCCCGATAGCTAAGAAGGTAACGACTGTCTGCCATTACGCATCCCGATAGCTAAGAAGGTAATGACTGTCTGTCATCCGTCTGCTCTTTGCTAATCCATGGCAGTTCTCCTGATTACAATTTATATAATGAGATTATATAATGAATTAATGGGTTTAAAATAAAATGATCTATCTATCTATTTATCCACCCCCCCCCCACCCCTCCTGGCTCTTTCAGCTTGAGATCGATGATGGTGACGAGCTCACAGGGGACTTCCTGTACGAAGAGGTGCACCCCAAACAGCAAGCCCACAAGCAGGCCTTCGCCAAGCCCAAGGGCCCCGCGGGGAAGAAGGGGGGCCGGCGAATCACACGCTCACCAGGAGATGAGGACCGCGACTAGCGCCCACACCCAGCGACTGCCTCCCCTCAGTCCTCAATGGAACATTCCAGATCTTATACTCCCGAGGACCTCTCTACTTAATAGAACTCTCCTGAACCCTGTGTAGACCACGAGCCTGTATATTAAACTATGCACACCAATGTTACCACACAAAGCTATAACAAACCTAGGGAAACCTGTGACTTGACTGTTGCTCATAGCCACGCACAATGTGTAGGGAGAAGAGCATGGAATAAGGTACTGACGAATGTATGCACTAACTAAGCATTTTGGTGCATTCGAATAGAAGCCATCCTTTAAACACAACACACACACACAGACACACACACACACACACACACACACATACACACACACTTCTGATGTTATGATGAAGGCTCCATGTGTTGTAGGCATGGACTGGTACACTTGAGCAGCTGCACACATGAACACTTCAGATCATTGGGTTGCGGTGTTTCCTTTTGGCCATTTATTGATTAGCTGCTGACCTATCCCAACCCCCTTCCCCTCCATCCGCTACCACCCCCCTCCCCTTGCCTCCCCCTCCCTCCCTCTACTACCACCCCCCTCCCCTTGCCTCCACCCCTCCATCAGGTAACACACCGTTGTGCCTGGTGTTCTGGTTTAGCATTAAGCGAATGATTATTTGAGGACCTAAGAGAAACACCTGAGTTAATTAATACTGCACCAGGAAGCAATCCCCAGCCCCCTTTGAGCCCCAACGCCCTCCTGAGGTCAGGTGTGGGGTGCAGTCAATCATGTGAAAGACCATAATGACCTAAAAGGTCAGGGGTCAATCTTCTTTTTCCCCTTAGCAACATCATTCTAAAGATGTAGGAAGGTTATTCTCTTATTCTCTTCAACATCATTCTAAAGATGTAGGAAGGTTATTCTCTCTATTTGTATTGTTCCTTTAGGTACTGTACGTCTGACTAATTTTGTGAAATTTACCAATTTTGAGCCAACTGTTGTTAATAACACCTTTGTACAGGGAAAGCAATCTGTCTAAAATATTTGGTATGCTGATGCTTGTGTGATTTTGTTTGTTTTCTTTTCCTTTGTGTCAGTGTTTAGTTATTCTCTTTCTACAGCTAAAGATCTATTCTGTTGAGAGAAACTATTTTTCTATAAGTCTGTGTGAGGTGTGGCACCTGAAGATTGTGAACTTAGTTCAAAATGTGTCCATGGCCGTTTTTGTTCCTCTGGGAAAATGTTTGTCTGTTTGTTTGAGTATACAGGGGCTGTTCACTTGACATCACCCCTATGGCACACACACACACAAACACATACATGCACGCGCACATGCATGCACACAGGTACACACACACTCACACACACACACAGCTGACCAGCTCACACACCTACCACAACAGCTGCAGTCACAAAGGCAGAGTGTTTGTTGCATGCCTGCTGCAAAAAAGGGAAAGGGATGGGAGTCCCAGATAGACTAACTACCCTGCTGATACTTCAAACCACTAAATACCCTTAACCTTTGTCAGGGCATCATTGATTTTACATGACATACCTTAGTTAAAGTAGTCTTGTCAAATGTCTTTTTTAAAAAACAAATCAAATTGTATAAAAGAGATATTAAAAACATACAACTTAATTTTGATGTATAGCTTTTCATTATTTCTTTATTGGGGAACCAATTGGTGTTGGTGATGGTGTTGAAGGCTGGGTTTTCAAATTGGCTTTTGTTCCAGGTAAGCCTTTGCAACCAAGCTATTTTGACATTAATGAAAAACGCCTTAAGCAGCTGTCATATTTCTCAACAGGTGACATGACAGTTGATGAAAGTATACTAGCAAACCCGGTTTGTCGCATAGCAGTTGTGTTATTTTTTAAATCCTATGGGTCGTGTCCTTAAAAAGAACAAATGGACTTCTGTGCCTTTAAGAGCGTAGCTCACGTGGTGCGGAAGTAAACACCAGAGAGATCTGACTGCCACTGCCAACACGTGTGGACACGAAGAGTTTGGAGTCAGGGTAAAAGCTTCTTATTTGTGCACCCTAAACCTAAGTAATTTTGTTACAGTGGTAGTTCTTAATAATTGTGCGAACAATTACATTTTCTTTTACGTTGGATACAATTTTGTAAGGAAACGTTAACGTGGGCTAAGAGACATTCTAAACCCGTCCTTTCGGGCAAGATGCGACACAGCCACCGCAGTTCCACATCCTTACATGTGAACTCAGGTCATTGGCATTAAACTAATGACCTGGGTGTTATGCGTGTTTGTTTGGCTATCATTTTCTCTTCAGAATGGAGGGACAGTCGCCTGCCCTCCCCTCTTGTTTCCTGACAGATAATGAAGGCTTCATAGGCACCATTAAAAACTGCATCCAAGATTTTGTCGTGACAGAAATAAACATTAACGGTCAGCTGGTTACCAAAAGCAATGAACCGCCGTCATGTCAGGTACAGGGGGACAATGAAAAATGCCACATACCCAAACGATTAAGGATCGACGAGAGCACAGTATCCAATCCAGCACCGGAAAAAACCGCAGCCATCCATGTCGGCACTGATCAAGACAAAGATGACGATAATGCCAGTACTTTAAGTTCAGAATGCTTTAATCTTGATGTGATACTGGGCCCCTCTGTGTCGGAGCAGCTAGATGTTTTCACCACTGCGTTAAAAGTCGAAGGCAGTGGGCGTGTGTGCGACGATGGTAAAACGGCAGCTGGAAATCTCTGCTTGGGCTCGTTTAGCGATAAAACCCAAAGGGCCTGCGTGCATAGAGCCGTGCGCTATAACTACCCGTTTTTAATGACTATAACCAACCAGGAAGAGATCCTGGTAAAAGAAAATCCTGATTTCAAAAAGCTTTTCAGCCTGGTGTCCGAAGAGGAGTGTGAGGACTTCTTCAGGTTCATCGATGCCAAGGTCAGTGGCACTACGTTTACTTTCAAACCCGACGCCAGTAAAGAACACAGGACCTCTGTGCATCACTTTGTCATGGGCAGATTTGGAAAGCTAGTGGAAACGAAAAGCTTCACTAACGAAAACGGAAGTGTGATCACCGTGAGGTTAAGAGAACGAGGAAGGGCAAGCAAGAAGAGGTCTGCTGCTGATGCTGACGGTGAAGACGTCACATACACTGGTGAGAAAAAACAAAAGCCGGGAAAGTTTTGTTTGTAGCGCAAAAGTTGTTCATTAGGAACACTTGCTTGTATAATGGCACAGATATGTTTGACAAGTGGACATGAAACACCACACTGAATGGAACAGAGGGCACACTGGCATGTTTATGTTCAAGAGTGATCCTCTCTTAATTGCTGTAATAACAAAGAGGATACCAGGGGTCTCTTTGCACTTCATCATTTCTCTATCCCTCAGTATGAACGTGCCCCCCCTCAGTATTACCGTTGCCCCCCTGTACATATTTATATAATATAATACGTTAACCTTGCCCCCCTGTACATATTTATATAATATAATGCGTATATTAACCTTGCCCCCCTGTACATATTTATATAATATAATGCGTATATTAACCTTGCCCCCCTGTACATATTTATCTAATATAATACGTATATTACTGTTGCCCCCCGTGTCCAGGCTTCACCCTGCGGAAGGAGAACCTGGAGACACTGGAGGCCATCAGCTACATGGCGGCGGCTCTGGGGGTGCTGCCCTCCCACTTCAGCTACGCGGGGACCAAGGACAAGAGGGCCGTCACCTACCAGAGCATGGTGGTGAAGAAGGTCTCGCCGCAACAGTACGCATCTCCATGCTCTATTATTATTATTACATTATTATTATTATTATTATTATTACATTACACTTAGCAGACGCTGTAGAACACTACACACTCACCTCAACAGTACGCATCTCCATGCTCTATCATTATTATTATTATTATTATTATTATTATTATTACATTACACTTAGCAGACGCTGTAGACATCTATGCTGTAGAACACTACACACTCACCTCAACAGTACACGTCTATGCTGTAGAACACTACACACTCGCCTCAACAGTACACATCCATGCTGTAGAACACTACACACACATCTATGCTGTAGAACACTACACACTCACTGCAACAGTACACATCTCCATGCTGTAGAACACTACACACTCACCTCAACAGTACGCATCTCCATGCTGTAGAACACTACACACTCACCTCAACAGTACACATCTATGCTGTAGAACACTACACACACGCTACAACAGTACGCATCCATGCTGTAGAACACTACACACTCACTGCAACAGTACACATCTCCATGCTGTAGAACACTACACACACATCTCTATGCTGTAGAACACTACACACTCACCATAACAGTACACATCTATGCTGTAGAACACTACACACACGCTACAACAGTACGCATCCATGCTGTAGAACACCAGACACTTGTGAGAGACACTAGTTTCCCTGAGAATGGATGCCCTTGAAGTGAGATACATTGAGATACATTGAGAATGGAGAAGGAAACTTTACATTAATAGTAGAATTAGTAGAATAGAATTAGTAGAATAGAAGTAGAATAGAATGCCTTTTATTGTCACTATACACGTGTGATATACTCATGTACAGGGAGATTAAAAGCAGCTCCTTCTCCAGTGCAAACATGTATGCAGAATATTTACAACATAAAATAAAATACATAATAGTGCAAAAAATTATACAAGAATAAAAACGGGGTAGGGTGCACAGCTCATATACATATTTCATATACAAAGAATGGTTGAGATTTGTATACAGTCCCACAGTGTGATGCACTCTGGTATATTGCACAGTAATTAAATATGCTATGCTATGAGTAGTGAGTATTGGACAGAGAAAGTAATGATATTGCACACTATTGTGATATTGCACAGTATTGTGATAACATTAAATACTGATCATTGCACAGGAGGAGAGTGGTTATGGCTTTTGGAAAAACATGTTGTAAAGTCTGTTAGTCCTTGTTGTGATGCACCTGAGGGCAACAGGTCAAACAGATCAAAGCCAGGCTGTGTGTGTGTGTGTGTGTGTGTGTGTGTGTGTGTGTGTGTGTGTGTGTGTGTGTGTGTGTGTGTGTGTGTGTGTGTGTGTGTGTGTGTGTGTGTGTGTGTGCGCGCGCGCGTGCGCGCGTCGTACCATTCTGTGGTACGTCAGCAGTCCAGGTTGTGCCTTCTGAGGGCCCTCAGGAAGAGTAGCTGCTGCTGAGGCTTTAACAAATTATTGTTTTCATCCTTATTTCTACAGAGAGTAGATGAGAAGAAAAGAATATTTATTCCTGAAAAGATAAGAATCATGAGTCATTGTTTCTCCCTCCGCCTTTCACAGACTGAAAGAGAAGGCACCAGAGTTGGAGCCAAGAGGAATAGGTTTGTCTCACGTCCATGCAGTATCAGAACCTCTTCACCTGGGCAGGCTGCAGGGAAACCACTTTGACCTTGTCGTCAGGGACCTCAAGCACCACTACAACAGCTGCCATGGTGACCTGGAGACACTGGTAAACAAAGCTGTAGAGAATACGAAGGTGAGCATCGTGAGGACAGCTGGAATGTTTGGAATGTTGGACAGCTGGAATGTTCTGGAATGTTTTACCGTTGGAACCCTGAAAGGCATTCTTGAATGTAAATCACAGGGCTTATATTAGACAGCTCAGGTCCCACCTACAGTTTTAAGAAGAACTGCTCCCCAAAATATGATTTTTGAGCTATTAGCCCAATAATATGGCTGATATGTGGAGACACACACAATTTCTGGTGTTGATGTCAATAGAACCCCTTTTACAGCTGATAACGACCTGAACATATCTGCATGTGCCCCTACAGCGCCATGACGTTAACATGACAACAGTTTATTATGACCGTGTGCAGAGAGTGCAGATGCATCATGGGAGTTTATTATGACGGTGTGCAGATGCATCATGGGGAGTTTATTATGACCGAGTGCAGAGAGTACAGATGCATCATGGGACATACCCAAATAAGGAGTGATGCCTGCCTCTAGTCAGAGCTGGGCAGATCTACAGCAGTTCCCCAACTCACCCATTGTAGTGCCTCCAACATCCCTCCCTCAGCCTGTGTGTGTGTGTGTGTGTGTGTGTGTGTGTGTGTGTGTGTGTGTGTGTGTGTGTGTGTGTGTGTGTGTGTGTCCTTTTCTCATTCTCCCCCCTTAAGGCCTTCATCCAATCCTAAATCTTCTTTCAAACGTGTGATGTGGGTGTGGTTAGGGGGTGTGGTTAGGGTGTGGTTAGGGGGTGTGATGTGGGTGTGGTTAGGGGGTGTGATGTGGGTGTGGTTAGGGGGTGTGGTTAGGGGGTGTGGTTAGGGGGCGTGGTTAGGGGGTGATGTGGGTGTGGTTAGGGGGTGTGGTTAGGGGGTGTGGTTAGGGGGTGTGATGTGGGTGTGGTTAGGGGGTGTGGTTAGGGGGTGATGTGGGTGTGGTTAGGGGGTGTGGTTAGGGGGCGTGGTTAGGGGGTGTGGTTAGGGGGTGTGGTTAGGGGGTGTGATGTGGGTGTGGTTAGGGGGTGTGGTTAGGGGGTGCAGTTACTCTTTAACATCTGTAGCATCAACTTTGTAATTATTAAGTCAAGATGACAAAGTCCCTCGTGGCTATAAGCACTGTATGAAGCACATAGCTGACTTTAAAACTGACTGTATAACTGACTGTATAACTGACTGTATAACTGACACTTTGATTCCCACAGGTGCGAGGCTTTGTTAACTACTATGGGCTGCAGCGGTTTGGCAGTGCTCAAAGCGTCCAGTCTGACCAGGTGGGGCTGGCGCTGCTAAAGGAGGATATGGTAGGCTGGTGGTCTGTTTTTTACTCGTGTGTGTGTGTGTGTGGTGTCTGGATATGGTAGGTCTGTTTCTTACTCATGTGTGTGTGTGTGGTGTCTAGATATGGTAGGCTGGTGGCCTGTTTCTTACTCAAATATGTGTGGTGTCTGCAATTGCCAAAGATAAACTATATAAATAACCTGTATGACTGATGCAGCTTTACATAACATACGTGTGTGTGTGTGTGTGTGTGTGTGTGTGTGTGTGTGTGTGTGTGTGTGTGTGTGTGTGTGTGTGTGTGTGTGTATTGATGTGTATATCTGAGAACAGGGGGCTGCTATCAGACTCTTCTTCACTCCTGACGTTGAGGATGACCTACCAAATAAAGCCAAACGGCATTTCCTCAGCACAGGTGAGTATCTGCACAGAGATCGTGATCCAACTATCGGTATAACTGACTGTTGTCCATCTATCTCTCATACTTTCCTGCAGTGGCTGATAATGTTGTCAGTTTTCTTTCAGTTATTGTCTTTTACCTTGTTGCTTTTAAATGTAACCAAAGGACCAAAACACATAGACAGGTCATACTGTCCTATGCTTAGTCATGTGACTATACACATAGATAGGTCATACTGTCCTATGCTCAGTCATGTGACTATACACATAGATAGGTCATACTGTCCTATGCTTAGTCATGTGACTATACACATAGATAGGTCATACTGTCCTATGCTCAGTCATGTGACTATACACATAGATAGGTCATACTGTCCTATGCTCAGTCATGTGATTATACACATAGACAGGTCATACTGTGCTATGCTCAGTCATGTGACTATACACATAGATAGGTCATACTGTCCTATGCTTAGTCATGTGACTATACACATAGATAGGTCATACTGTCCTATGCTTAGTCATGTGACTATACACATAGATAGGTCATACTGTCCTATGCTCAGTCATGTGACTATACACATAGATAGGTCATACTGTCCTATGCTCAGTCATGTGATTATACACATAGACAGGTCATACTGTCCTATGCTCAGTCATGTGACTATACACATAGATAGGTCATACTGTGCTATGCTCAGTCATGTGACTATACACATAGATAGGTCATACTGTCCTATGCTTAGTCATGTGACTATACACATAGACAGGTCATACTGTCCTACACATAGACAGGTCATACTGTCCTATGCTTAGATAGAGGTCATACTGTCCTATGCTCAGTCATGTGACTATTCATACTCTGTTGCACACTAAGAGAAAGCATGATGCAATGAGACAGAGAGACAGGTGTGGCTCAGCACCTTATTCCTCCTCTCCTGTCCTCTGCGCCCAGGTGAGCACCGTATGCCCCTCTCCTCAGCTCCCCAGGTAGTGCCAATGTAAGCACCTTATGCCACCTGTCCTCTGCTCCCCAGGTAGTGCCAAGGATAGCACCTTTTTCCCCCTCTCCTGTCCTCCCCAGGTAGTGCCCAGGTAATCACCTTATTCCCCCTCACCTGTCCTCTGCTCCCCAAGTAGTGCCCAGGTAATCACCTTATTCCCCCTCTGCTCTCCTCCGCTCCCCAAGTAGTGCCCAGGTAATCACCTTATTCCCCCTCACCTGTCCTCTGCTCCCCAGGTAACGCCAAGGAGAGCCTGGCGCTGATGCCGGGCTACAAGGCTCGTGAGCGGCTGATGTTGCGTGCGCTGCACAGGTACGGCACGGGCCCCGAGGGCAGCGCTCACGCCTGGCTCAGCCTGCCGCACGCCTCGCGCTCCTTCTACCCGCACGCCTACTGCAGCCGCGTCTGGAACCACGCCGCCGCACACAGGCTGCACATGCTGGGGCCCAAGCCCACGCAGGGGGACCTCGTCTGGGCCGCGGCAGAGCCAAGGGCCGGGGAGGGCCTGGAGGTCAGTACGCTGCTGTTAAACAAAGGCGACTCATGGCATACAGTTGCTCAGTGTACATTGTACTGTACATACACAAGAGTACACAGCAGAGGCTGCTAAGTCCAACAGTCATGTGTAATTGGGGCCAGTGTTGTACTGAAAGCTGTCCATGTGTAATTGGGGCCAGTGTTGTACTGAAAGCTTTCCAGCAGCCAGCTGGTGTATCTGAGGGGCTGCTGAAGCCGGATCAGCTTTTATGGCGGCCATAAAGATTAAGCATGCCACCTGGCATTAATATACATGAGGGATATAAACCATATGTGTTATTATGTAAGTACTGTATAACTGTATATATATATTTATATTTATATTGCAGCATTTTTTTAAAAAGCAATCCTGTGAATAAACGAGCATAGTCTCGAGTTAAAAGCATTTTAAAAAACAACTTACTTATAAAATCAATCAATTACAAATGACATTTTCTCACTTTCTGCATTTTGAGACCATGCCTATTGCGGTGTGTATGCTGTACATTCATCACTCTGCATGTGCTCCGTCCGCCACTCAGGTCCACGTGGTGACAGCAGCTGAAGCGGAAGAGGGAGTGTTTTCACTTGAACAGGTGTGTGTGCACACACTTTCTTACACGTACACCTACACTTGAACAGGTGTGTGTGCACACACTTTCTTACACGTACACCTACACTTGAACAGGTGTGTGTGCACACCCTCTCTTACACGTACACCTACACTTGAACAGGTGTGTGTGCACACACTTTCCCTCTCTTACACGTACACCTACACTTGAACAGGTGTGTGTGCACACACTTTCCCTCTCTTACACGTACACCTACACTTGAACAGGTGTGTGTGCACACACTTCCCTCTCTTACACGTACACCTACTTGAACAGGTGTGTGTGCACACACTTTCCCTCTCTTACACGTACACCTACACTTGAACAGGTGTGTGCACACACACACCCTCTCTTACACGTACACCTACACTTGAACAGGTGTGTGTGCACACGCTTTCCCTCTCTTACACGTACACCTACAAACAGTCAGTCACTCACTTTCGCACACACACACTAATCCGACTTTTCCTTCAACATACACACACCCCTCCCCTTCCCACCACTAACCCAAGACCTTTTTTGTGCATTAAATTATGTGTTCTGTACAATTTATTATTTATTTTGTTAAAAGTAAAAAAATCAAACCACTCCTAAAATTACAAATTCAAAATATCAAAGAATAAATTCAGGACCTATAGAAGACATCTTGTAGTTACAGTGGAATGACTGCAGTGTGTTTGGAGTACTTGTCTTAGCGATGTAGACTACTCCCTCCACTCCCATGAGCGGCTGAATGCGGCTTTGGGTTTATTTTGACGTCAGCCTCTTGTGTACGGCTCTGTGTACTCGCCTACGCACATTTCTCTTTGTCTGCAACATTTGGTGTCTTTGCAGGTGGTTCTGCCCATGCCAGGCAACACCGTCCGCTACCCAGAGAACCTGATGGGCGTGTGGTACCGGGAGCGGCTGGCGAGTGACGGACTGGGGTCCTGCCGGTTCCGGGTTCCGTCTCTGAAGCTGAACGTACCAGGCTGCTATCGCCCCCTACTGGCCCGCGCCCACAACCTCACACACACACTCCTCACACACGCACCCCTCACACACACACTCCTCACACCCCGGCCTGACCAGGACACACTCGGTAGTAGCAGCGATGGACGGTCGGGGCAGACACACACACCTTCTCTGTCGGGGCAGACACACACACCTTCTCTGTCGCTGTCGTTTGATCTGGATGCTTCCTGCTACGCCACAGTCTTCCTCAGAGAAGTCATGAGGTGTGATCTCTGAATCTCGTTTCCATGGAGTCGCCATAGTGATATTTTTCAGTATTTCAGTGTGATGTGTGTTTTGCACCCAGTAGAGAAGAGACAGTATAATGGCCAGTCATGTGAGCTTTCCAACATTATCACATTTGTTGGCGTAAACGTGCGCTGTGCTTATTTTGTACACCGTTTACTGTCCCCTTGAAGTATTAGAATACATTTCCTGTTTAAACATATAACAGCATTTTCTGTGTTATGTGAAGTTATTTTCCGAACTGCAAATAATGATCTGTCTCTAAACTTCTGTTAACTGTTTGTGCAGGTGCTGTTATTAGTACAACTAAGAAAAATGGTTTTCTGTTCATAATGCTGCATTGTTGCAGTAGCTGTTTAAATAAATTCCTGATGTTGCCACTGGGTGGCGCTGCTACATCATGAGTGCTAATTTTAGCTGGGTAACTCACTGAGACATTAACAGGTAAGGGTTTTCCCCCTCAGAGTCTACTTTCTTATCTTTTCACATTTCATTTACATTAAGTAAATTAAAAGTTGTCTTGGTATCTCTGAGGGGTGAAATAAAATAAAAAAAAAACAGAATGTTGTTTAAAGATGTTAAAAGTCAGTGTTTCTACATATTTATTCCCCAAGGTTATCAATGTTACTTTGAGTTAAATTAATTCCACTCCTATAGGCTAATTTCCAGATTTCGTTTTTTCCTTAAAAGGCTTAGTTACATCGTCCCATCACACACACGTTTACTAGGTGGGTAGTGGGCTTTCTAGTTTAAGGGTTAGGGCTGACTGCGCTACAGGTCTCCGTTACCCTGACGACCTCCCCACAGCCACACGGGGGGCAGGAAGTGGAATTGTGGCCGGAGGAAGTCCTGTCTCGCTGGGCACGCTCAGAAGGGTTCCTGTCTCGCTGGGCACGCTCAGAAGGGTTCCATTACTGTCTCCATGTGCCATTGGTGGTTTTCTGTATACATGTGTAGTTATACAGTTATACAGTGTCCCACATTGTATCTGGATCCATACTTTTACCATACTGATCATCATGGTGGTTCATGGTTAACTTTAAATCTTTATATAGATTGGCTGAATGAAGCTTTGGTACTTTCTCAATATCACTGTTCCCTAAGGAAGCAGCCAAGAATTGTAGTGAGACTCTGGTGGAAATCCAGCTAGCGAAGGCTACATGGGAGGTTGTAGTTTTTCCTTCTTTCTGCTTTGGGTGATGGTGGGAAAAGCACAACACGTTTAGCACAGCTGCACACGTTAACCTGCAGAACATCAATATTATTGTGCAGAGAGCTGCTGTTGTGTCTAACAGTCACACGTTTCCCATATTCTCAGAGGAGGGTGCTGAGTGGATCCCTAGATAACGCTCTCACAGCCTTAATGACCTCATGGGGGACCTTATGTTTGATATGTTAATGTCATATAACACAATCAGGTGTTAATGTCATATAACACATATTAATCAGATGTTAATGTCCTGTTTTGATGCACTTTTTGGTGCTCTTGTTAAATATAATGGTGCTTCCACCCCTCTCCTCTGCAATGTGCAGGCAGGCCTTCAGGCCTGTTATAGCCCTCATGTCTTAATGCAAAGGTCATATGAAGGGCTGTAACATGCATGCGTAATGGGTGCTTCTCTGGCCTTCAGAGTTAAAGCCAAAGTTTGGTTAAAGGTCATGGCTCATCACTGCCATAAGATGGCGATAACATATTACAGAAGCACATTTGACCCACATTCACCAAGATGTCCCCTGCACATTTGACCCACATTCACCAAGATGTCCCCAAGATGTCCCCTGCAAAGGGCCTGACAGACAATTCAGAGACACAAGCTGCCACACCAAAGAGCGGTACCCTCTTATTTTTTGTCTAACCAGACTTTATTTTTAGATTCTTAACATCTCGGAAAGACTTCTGTATTCCAGGCTCCTAAATCCAGCCTAATTTTGGAGAAGAACAAGACCGCTCAGGCAAATGGCTGTTAAAACCGTTAGGAGCGCCAGTCTCTCCCATTTTATGTATTCAGACCCCGGGGAGGGTGTCCCTGTAAACGTGAACTGGAGCTGCTGCTGCTGCCAACTACTGTGGAGAATTTGTAGATATTTTCTCTTTTTTAGATTCTACTGAAGAAGTCGAGTCTGTCTGACTTCCCCACACAAGTTTATAAGCTGGAGCATGCACCTCCTCCTCTTAGTCTTTCACTCGGCTGTTAAAGACTCCTCCTGTTCTTGGTCTTATTTCACTAGACTGTTAAAGGCTTGTGTGTAACTCTGTAATTAGACTCAACCACCAACATCATAGAGTGTAATGGTACTGTGTTAGATCTCAGAGCGTTATTTAAAATAGATTTGGAAATGGATTTTGTTTGTATTTCTCTCACTCCTCTCTCTCTCTGCACAGCATGTGTGTTATTACATGTGTGATGTTGGAAAATCTATTTCTGGGGTGTGTGAACTCACTCGCATGTGCGAGTGTCAGTGTGTCTGTGTAAATGTAGGCTGGTAAAATTGATCTGTTTTTGGGTCTGTTGTAGCGTCTTCCCTCCCCATGTGTGTATGTGTTTGTGTGTGTGTATGTTTATGTGTGTATGTGTGTGTGTTTGTGTGTGTATGTTTATGTGTGTATGTGTGTGTATTTTTATGTGTGTATGTTTGTTTGTGTGTGTGTGTGTGTATGTGTGTGTATTATTATGTGTGTGAGTGTGTGTGTGTGTATGTGTGTGTGTGTGTGTGTGTGTATGTGTATTTATGTGTGTGCTTGTTTGTCTTGAGGGTTTATGCGACCCGACAGCTCTACCACAGCCAGTGTCCAGCAGCACTGTGACTGACCCCTGTACAAATGGCCCATAGCACTCAACAGCACTGTGACTGACCCCTGTACAAATGGCCCATAGCACTCAGACACAGTGGGAACAACAGATATGGCGAGGAGGGGGGGATGAAGGAGAGATGAAGAAAGGAGAGAGATATGCTGGGCTTTCATTCAACCCTTTGATCTAAGTTTTGATCTTTCACAAAAACCTTAGAGGGGGACACTTGAAATTTGTCTGAAATGGAACTCGCTAGTGGTGTGGAACTACACACCTGGTGGAACTCACCTGGTGGAACTCGGGCATCAATCCGCTAGTGGTGTGGGACTATGCACCTGGTGTAACTCACTAGTGGAGTGGGACTACGCACCTGCTGTGGTTGAGCCATAGTGGTGTGGGACTATGCACCTGGTGGAACTTGGGCATCAATCCGCTAGTGGAGTGGACTACACACCTGGTGGAACTCGCTAGTGGAGTGGGACTACACACCTGGTGGGCATCAATCCGCTAGTGGAGTGGGACTACACACCTGGTGGAACTCGCTAGTGGAGTGGGACTATGCACCTGGTGGAACTCGCTAGTGGTGTGGGACTACACACCTGGTGGAACTCACCTGGTGGGCATCAATCCGCTAGTGGAGTGGGACTACACACCTGGTGGGGTTGAGCTCACTCCTGGTTCTCATTGGGTGTAAAGTGACTAGTGGAAGTGATGGAGAGAGATGTGAGATCCAGCTATTGGAGATCTATGAGAGGAATTAGGGATGCAAAAGAGAAGAGAGAAGAATGTGGGAACAAGAGAGGGAAATACAAATGAAGAAACCATAGGAAGGATTGAAAAGAAAGGGAAAAGAGACTGGACAGACAGATAGAGTGAGGTTTAGTATGGGCGGACAGAGAGAGAGTGTAAGGGTTAGGGTTCGGAGCCTGCAGCTCAGTGCTGTCTTGTTCAGCAGCGTCTGATAACAGCTCACAAGACACATTCATGAATGAGCCAGCACGTGCTTAAACTTATTCACCACTTCACTTCAGCTGTACCACTGTAAAGCTGACCCACTTTGGAAATTCCCCACACACTCTGTGTGTATGTGTGTGTCTTTTTTTGTGCACAGTAGCACTGTAATTCTTTTTCCACTCTTAAGACTAATTTTGTTTTCATTCATTTCTCTGGGTGTATGCATTTCTATGAGGTTTGGAAAGGATAGGAAAGGTGTTTGGGTGGGGAAATGTTTTGCACAGTAGTTGTTGTCAAGGTGGCATTTCTGTTTTTGGATACTTGTTATCTGTCCGTGTGTGTGTGTGTGAGTGTGTGTGTGTGTGTGTGTGTGTGTGTGTGTGAGTGGGTAATGAATATTAGTGAACGCGTGTTCAGCTCTGGAGCCCCTAATGGCCTAATGGTTGTCATGTGAGACAGAGAGCAGTTGGCACCATGTTGACATGCTCATTCAAGTACTAGCAACCAGGCCCAGCCCCACAGACACACACACACACACACACACACACACACACACACGCTCACACACACAACCAGGCCTAGCCCCACAGACACACACACACACACACACACAACCAGGCCTAGCCCCACAGACACACACACACACACACACACAACCAGGCCTAGCCACACAGACACACACACACACACACACACAACCAGGCCTAGCCACACAGACACACACACACACACACACACAACCAGGCCTAGCCACACAGACACACACACACACACACACACAACCAGGCCCAGCCCCACAGACGCTCACACAGTCATACCTACCCTCGATTACAATCACACATATCTTATTCATGACCCCCCCCCCCATACACGCACGCGCACACACACGCACACACACACACACACACACACACACAAACTGAGGTCACATAATCATATATGCCCTAGGAAGGCAGTGCAAATGGACAGGGTAGGGATGTCCATGGTGTGTGTGTGTGTGTGCGTGTGTGTGTGTGTGTGTGTGTGCGCGCATGTGTGTGTGTGCGCGCATGTGTGTGTGTGTGTGTGTGTGTGTGTGTGCGCGTGTGTGTGTGGGGGGAGGGGTGAGGGCACATAACCTCAGTTTACCCCGCTGTCATCTCGGCTAATGGGGGAAATGAATGCTGTTGCTCCCTCTGCCTGAAATAGCACAGAAAGCCCTGTTGCTATGCTAGCTTAGCAAGTTAATTAGCGACCAGCATGTGTGTGTTATTCTTAGCATCTGCTACGTTTTTTCCCTCTTGGTTTGTTCACTTATTTATTTTTACCTGTCTTTAAGGCACTCAGAGAGAGTTGGTAAAAGCAACCAACTATTTTGCTTCTTGTTAATGTCGTTGGTGCTAAACATGATGCTTCATGTAATATTGGGAGTGTGCTGTTTGCGATTCTTGGTTTCCATGGGCCAGGTTAACTAGATAATGCTGTGTTCTGGTTGAGTAGTTTACTGGGGAGCTTAAGGCAATGAAGGTGGTTGTGTGTTGGGAGGGGGTGGGGGGGTGGGGTGTGGGGGGTACGAAAACACAAGCTCTCATTCATCAGTCATGTAAACACTTAAAGGACCTTTAACCTCCTTTCTCTCTCTGTCACTCCCTCCCTCTCTCTTTCTCTCTCTGTCTCTCTCACACACACACACACACACACACACACACACACACACACACACACACACACAGACTGACGTGAAGGCTCAGGGAACCAGATGAGACCAAAGTTAATTAAGTTGAAATTCCCTTTGCCATTCCTTACTCGTGAAGAACCAAGCAGGCCTAAACCACTGGGGAGTATTTGTCACTGTAACTTTCCCCCAAGCTTGTGCCTGCCTTATATTTATGTCACATTTAGGCCTGTGCTAGGTGCCTTCGTTAGAACTGACAATTAGGAACCCTACAATAATGCAAACACTAGTGCTCTACAGTAGTGATCTACTGTAAGTCTACTTGTAAGTCGCTTTGGATAAAAGCGTCTGCCAAATGCAATGTAATGTAATGTAAATATACTAGTGCCCTACACTCGTGGTAGAATACAGACATTAAACACAGGTGATGGGCAGATACGTCTGCCTTCTGATCTCTTAACAAATCGCATCTATTCAACCTGCACTATATGGTCACAGCACACCAAACTGGCTTCCACACGTAGCCGTAGCCGTAGCGCAAGCCCACAACATGTTCGGCTTCTCTCGGCCCCCCCCTGCTCCGCCTCCAGTGTGCTTTACTCCAGTTGTTCCATCTGTTGTTGCTGTGGTCACGGCTCAGCACTGTGAGCGGAGAGACAGATTGTTGAGGCAGCATTGTCAGGGGCAGTGCGTGAGGGCTGGGTAAACACAACCCGTATATGAGGCAGGCGGTGCAGCTTGTGGGACGCACTGGGCAGGAGTGGGGGTGGGGTTACAGGCAACTAGCTGGCAGCTTTGTTGGGGGCTTTTGGGTCAGGGGAGGGGGGTGGTTGGGTGGGGTTAGGGGTTTTTGGAGGGGGTGTTGGGGGTTTCTGGGGGGGGGGGGGGCAGTAAGAAGGTTATTGGGGGAGACGTTAAATCCTCCTTGCATTATATTCAGGCCTAAAAAATCAAGCCTGGTGTGTACAACTACTGCTACGTCAACAATATATTAAGCTTTAAATCTTAACTTTTTTATTCATGTTTTAAGGTCTGTGGTAAATACAAGAGCAGTTTTGCACAAATTGTTTTAATAACAATACTATAAACTATTTCTCTTCCATAATTTGAATGTTACAATGCAACAAGAACAAGAGCTACTACTACCATTACTACTCATAATAACAATAATAACACATGTTATTGTGGAGTAAATAATAGTAAATTAATATAGTACAATAAGTTAATAAAGCATGTTGTAGCAGGTCTGAACCCACTCTGTAAGTTTACAGTAAAAGTAGGCCAGTGTATGTCCAGTGCTAGCTGCAGGATATAGGGTGTGTCGATCGTCAGTATTGAGCTGTGGAAAAGCAAATAGGGTTACCTAGGGTTACGGTTCCCAGGGTAACCTTACAGGGAACAAATTGATTAATCGGTAAATGTTGTGTTCTGTGTGGGGAAATGCTTATTAAGGGATAATGGATCACTTCCATCCATATCGTCCCCATTACCACAACTTACAAACACACACACACACACACACATTCATTTTTTTCCTGCTAGCTACCATCCAACAGGAACAAACACACACTGATGGTTCACATCGACCCAACTGTATTTGTTGCTGCCAGACAGTACTCTGTATTTTATTAAAACACAATAGTAGTTTACCTCTGAGGTAAGAATAGGATGATGCAGGTAAACATCCAGCACTCAAATCCAGCTGCAACATTGTCCTATATATGTGTGGAGATTTGCGTTGCCATGGTGCTCATAACCTCATCGTGTTAAAATGGTTTCTGTTGTTGAGGTCCATGCTCTTGCTGCTGTCACACACACACACACACACACGTGTGCAGTGTCCACTCACCCCTTCAGAACAAGCGTTGTATTCCTCATGGGTAAACTCTAAGCTTCCTGCTCCAGATGGCAAATAGAGATGTATGCAGAAACTATGCACACTGAAAATGGAACACGTTTCTCTGCAGACTGCCTGATGCTGTGGTTGAGACTGCCTGATGCTGCTGTTGAGAATCGTTATGTGCTGCTCTTGCTCATGGTGCCATTTAAAGGGATGAGGTTCCCTGGTCCATTGGCTGAAAAACACCCCCAAAGCATTAGGTTCCCACCACCATGTTTGACAGTGGGGATGGTGTTCTTCGGGTGGAAGGCTTCTCCTCTTTATGTCAAATGAAGGATACATTGTTGTAGCCGAATAAATCAATTTCTGTTTCATTTGACCATTAAACAGAAGACCAAAGTCGTCTTCTTTGTCTAGATGAGCCTTGGTGGTAATCCTTGGATTGTGTTCCACCTCTCTAACTATCCACCACAGGTGTCACATTTGGTTATGACCGCATCCTCTGAGATTTTCCACAGTGCACAATATATATTTTTAATGATACTATAGCCAGTGGAACTTTAGATATGGCCTTATAGCCTTTTCTCGCCCTGTGAGTAGCCACAGTGTCATTGGCTGTAGACAGAGCTATATCTGTGAACATGCTTGTGTGTAGGACTCTTAACTACACTGTCCTGTGTTCTGTGCGCAGGAAGTTATTTGGCACAATTATGTATAAAAATGTTAGTTTAGTGTTTAGATTATTATAAAACTAAAGTGCTTGTTAAGTGGGTTTGAAGGGGCTAATGGCCAATGACCTGTTAACGACTGCTGTTGGAGAAGGGAGGTCTGGGCTGGCGCAAAACCTGGAGATGTGCACTGACTACAAGATTTTACCAAAGGTCTCAGCCAATAGGATTTAGGAATATTTGAATGAGAATAGCAAAACCACTCTGCTTTGTGTCATCAGCTTGGACATCAGATCAGATTATGGACAATTTGTTTTTTTTATTGAGGAACATTGGCACCAGGGGATAACCTTGCCCTCAGCCTTTATCTGCTGTGACGGAGTTGGATCTTCCTTTCAGCATCTTTCAACTTGGGGATAATTATGTGTAATATGCAAAGGTGTTCAATGAAGGGGCTATTTCAATGCTGACAGTGTTGGGTGGACTTTAGCTACCTGGTTCCATTTAACAGGGGGATTTGGCAGGGGTGTCTGCTTTCAGGCCAGGTGTATAGCCATGCCATAGAGGCTGTATTGTGTATGTTGAGGAGTGGTTTAAATGGTGTTTTAGTCCCTGGGGATTCTGCTGGGTCAACCTATTGTGTCTTTGCCTATACAGCCGATGTATCTGTATTTAGAGCAGGTTGATGCTTAAAGTCTTTGTGGAGCTCTTGTTGTGTGTGAGGGAATGTCATGAGCTGGGAAAAGAGTGAAGGTTTCATTGTTGGTCTCTGGGTTGAAGAGCCACCACGGGCCGATAAAGATATTTTAACCCCAGAACACCACTACAGTGCTGGTAAAGGTGTCATGAAAATAGGAAGTTCCATTGAGGCAGACACCAAAGGTGTAGTTCTGTGGGAAAAGGTATAATGCAAAAGAGTTATATGACCCAGAGCTCCCTTTTTATGCCTGGCAGATTCTGAAGATATAACCTCCCTTTTACGTCTGTTTCGAAGGATTGGCAGGTATCTTGGTTTCTTGGGTTGTAGGACCAACTTGCCTGCAGTGCAGTGGCGAAAAGGAAGCCTATGTTTCATAATTCTCCACTGAAGTCCAAATTAGAGGAACACTAGTGTCTGGGTTTGGGGTTCTGTACTGGCCCATCTAAGAGATGGTAGCAGGTAAAGAACTGCAACTTTACTTCAACAGAAAACAGCTATTGGAGAAATGTACAGAAAGAGTTTAAGTTTTTCCTCGCTTCTTCTCCTCTCTTCTATTCTGCACCGCTTTGTTCTCCTCTCTTCTCCTTTGCTCTCCATTCTTCTCCTCTCCTCTTCTCACCCCTCCTGTCTTCTCTCCTCCACTCCATATCCCTTCTCCTTTCCTCCTTCCAGTTCTGCTCCTAGAGTGTCTGACCATATCAGCAACTTGTTGGTGTGAGGCATGAATCACACACACACTTTTGGTGTAGTGGCCCAGTTAGCAGGGCTTTGGTGTAGCGGCAGGGTTAGCAGGTTAGCAGGGCTTTGGTGTAGCGGGCGGGTTAGCAGGTTAGCAGGGCTTTGGTGTAGCGGCCGGGTTAGCAGGTTAGCGGGGCTTTGGTGTAGCGGCAGGGTTAGCAGGTTAGCAGGGCTTTGGTGTAGCGGCAGGGTTAGCAGGTTAGCGGGGCTTTGGTGTAGCGGCAGGGTTAGCAGGTTAGCGGGGCTTTGGTGTAGCGGCAGGGTTAGCAGGTTAGCAGGGCTTTGGTGTAGCGGCAGGGTTAGCAGGTTAGCAGGGCTTTGGTGTAGCGGCAGGGTTAGCAGGTTAGCAGGGCTTTGGTGTAGCGGCAGGGTTAGCAGGTTAGCAGGGCTTTGGTGTAGCGGCAGGGTTAGCAGGTTAGCAGGGCTTTGGTGTAGCGGCAGGGTTAGCAGGTTAGCAGGGCTTTGGTGTAGCGGCTGGGTTAGCGGCGCTTTGGTGTAGCGGCAGGGTTAGCGGCGCTTTGGTGTAGCGGCAGGGTTAGCAGGTTAGCAGGGCTTTGGTGTAGCGGC
Organism: Setipinna tenuifilis; assembly: GCA_030347295.1. Classification (NCBI taxonomy): domain Eukaryota; kingdom Metazoa; phylum Chordata; class Actinopteri; order Clupeiformes; family Engraulidae; genus Setipinna; species Setipinna tenuifilis. Next base: position 32,501,695 of record CM059274.1, on the reverse strand, counting down.
AGGGTTAGCAGGTTAGCAGGGCTTTGGTGTAGCGGCAGGGTTAGCGGCGCTTTGGTGTAGCGGCAGGGTTGTCTCGCCTGATTGGCTGCGACTCCCATATGGTGCCACTGTCCAAAATAGAGCACGCAGCTGCATCCGTGACACACTCCGCTCTGCATCCATTATGGGCAAGTAGGCTGTGTGTGTGTGTGTGTGTGTGTGTGTGTGTGTGTGCGTCTATGTCTGTGTGCGTCTGTGTCTGTGTGTGTGTATATGTCCATGTGAGCGTGTGCGTACATCTGACATGCTGCACTACATCCACATACTCATCATAACTTTTGGCGTTATGTACAAAGGTCATGGTATGTTCAGGTTTTTTTATTTCATTGTGTGTGTGTGTGTGTGTGTGTGTGTGTGTGTGTGTGTGTGTGTGCGTGTGTGTGTGTGTGTGTGTGCACATTTGACATGCACTACATGCACATATCCATCATAGGCAAGCAGGCAGTGTGCATGTGAGTGTCTGTATTTTGCAAGTGTGTGTGTATTTGACATACATGTACACACTCATCACAGCTAGGGACAGTGTGTATCTTTTTATGTGCCTCTTCCTTACAGTCACTATGAGTAACACAGTGGGGGCACAGTGAGTGTGCCTGTGTGTAAGTGAAGAACAGTGTGTGTGTGTGTGTGTGTGTGTGTGTGTATGTGTGTATGTGTGTGTGTGTGTGTGTATGTGTGTGTATGTGTGTGTATGTGCACATCTGTGTGTTAATGTTTGCATGTTCTGCATCAAATGTGTCAGACCTGCTCAGCTTCCTTTCCCTTCGGAGCAGATTGACAGGCTGAACTCCATTTAGACAAACAGGGGTGAAGACAGAACAAAAGGAGCAATATTCCCCCTCCATGTTACTGTGATAAAACACCAAGTGTGTCTCAGCTGTGATAAATGTGTTCAAGGTGACTGCTCTGATCTCATTAGGCAGATAACCTGATCTGAAGCAGTGGGAAAAGCACAATTAAATCCCAAGCCAGGGCTGGGCTGGGCCCAGACAGGGTTAGGCAATAATAGGGCTGGGCCCACACAGGGAGATGCATGGCCCCAACGCATGGCCCCGACGCATGGCCCCAACGCATGGCCCCAACGCATGGCCCCGACGCATGGCCCCGACGCATGGCCCCAACGCATGGCCCCAACGCATGGCCCCAACGCATGGCCCCGACGCATGGCCCCAACGCATGGCCCCAACGCATGGCCCCGCCGCACCTCACGGCTGCACTCAGCCATTGTTGCACCTCCACTCTCAGCTCAGGGTGGCAAATCTGCCCTGAATGCCTGGACTGTGTGAACCCTGTGCTACCTGTCCTGGCCTGGGGGCCCTGAGTCACGGAGAGATGGCTGCCCTAACAAGCCCTTGCTGAGCGTGTCCAAAAGAGAGAGAGAGACAGAAAACGAGGGAAAGAGATATGATGCTTATCTAGGAAACAGTCTTAAATGTGTTAATTGTTGAACATGTTCAATCTTAAAAGTTTCCAAAAAAAGCAGAAAAAAGAGAGAGTGAAAAAGGGAAAAAACGTGATTCCTATCTAGAAAGCAATCTTCAATATGTTAACCCAAGTAAGTTTTAAACGTATTGCATCTTAAGTGTTTTAACACAAGTTTTGCTAAACTATACCGTTGCAGTCCCAGGTACAGTATCAACACCATCATGACATGGCCATTATCGTAGCTGTGGTTAGCATGGTTAGCATTGCTTTGTTGGCTCTCTCCTTTCAACACACGGCTCTGTGGTGTAGCAGGTTAACTTTGAGCAGTCACGCAGGAGGACCATAAAAAGCCAGTGGCGTGCCCTGCGTTTGATGTGTGCAGACAGAAACCATTAAAAGGAAAACGATGGTTGCTTATTATCTTCTAGGCTGGATTTTTTTTCTGCTATCATTTTTTTCTTTTTCTTTTCATGGCCTTAGGCCCTCATCAGGTGCATCTCGGTGCTGGCAAAGCTCGATTTACCGCCGTGAATGCGCTAATTTCAGAGCAGCGAAACAGGACTGACTGACAGATCCCCATCAACCGATCCCAATCCCCTACTAAGTGAAATGATATCTCTCCTGTGTGTGTGCCTGTGTGTGTGTGTGCCTGTGTGCGTTATTAGGGGGGTGTTTGTGGAAAATGTTTTTTCATCTCTGCCCTTGAACAAGAGAGTGTTTTTGACACAGACAGGGAGAGGCCATGCTGATCCAGAGCCCTGCACCCATCATGGGGTCATGGGGGTATCTCAGGTTCTCTGCTTAATTTTCTGCAATCATGTAGTCACAGCAAGATCTAAGGTTAAGGCAGTCTGGTGTTTACTTTTTTTTTTTTTTCTTTTCTTCTATTTTTCCTTCTTTTTGTTTTGGGCCTCATATTGGGGAAGTGTTTCCCCTTCAGTCATGTTCCTGTAAATCTGGCACTCTCATTCTGCTGCACCGCTACAGGGAGGGAGGGAGGGAGGGAGAGACACAGAGAAAGAAAGAAAGAAAGAGAATGTTAGCAAGCAAGACAAAGAGGGAGAGAGAGATGTAACAGAAGAGAAAGGGTGAATTAAAGATGGGGGGAAAGTCTCTGTCATGTAACCTTGACAGTGAAATGTACCTCAATGCAAGTGCTGACCCATGCTGTACCCATGTGTACGTACCACAG
>CM059274.1:32469039-32479039 GCA_030347295.1 Setipinna tenuifilis | reverse complement strand
ATGCCCATACACCACCCTCCATCACTGGGCGCTTGGCTGAAAACACCATACACCTAGACCGCAGTGGGAAAGAGATTCCCACTAAACCCCATACACCTAGACCACAGTGGGAAAGACCGTCCCATTAAGAGCACCTCAGTAAACCCCATACAACTACACCACAGTGGGAAAGTGTCAGCGTTAACAGGTGTTGTTTACACGATACTTGAAAGTATGCCTTCTCCAAATCTGCAGCGACTCACTTCCTTCAACCCTGCAAGACATCGATGTGACATTGGAAGCCTTTCAATGTCAAGTGGAGGTCAGATGGCCAAATGCAAGGCCATTTTCAGTCTGGACCAAAAGGCTCCAAAGCTGGTCTGTCTGGATATAGCACCCCCTCCAGTGACGCCACTGTGTCTTCCTATGTGACCCTCCATGTGGACTCTGGACCCGGCCTGGCTCCGGCCTGGCTCCGGCCTGGTTCTGGCCTGAAATCGCTCTGTCCCAGTGCGTCACCACTGTGGGCCATCACCACACCGACTGGGTGGCGGACTGGAAACACCATTGGGGTTTTACTGGGCCAGAGAGCAGAACGTCATTTCCAGTTTGCTCCCCTCATCCATTGTCATGCTGGGGCTGTCTTATTCCTTTTACGACCCTGAAATCTCCCTACCTACATCATGGCCTGAAATCTCCCTACCTACATCATGGCCTGAAATCTCCCTACCTACATCATGGCCTGAAATCTCCCTACCTACATCATGGCCTGAAATCTCCCTACCTACATCATGCTGGGGCTGTCTCATTATGACCCTGGCCTGAAATCTCCCTACCTACATCATGGCCTGAAATCTCCCTACCTACATCATGCTGGGGCTGTCTCATTATGACCCTGGCCTGAAATCTCCCTACCTACATCATGGCCTGAAATCTCCCTACCTACATCATGGAAAGCTTGTTTCTGCAGGCGTCTTTCTGCGTGCTAATCCAACTATGGTCTTTTATTGAGGATTAATATGCTGTTAAACAGATGGCTATTTTTTGCTAGTCTCCCATGTCAGATAGTGTCCCTTGAAAAGACATTAAGCCGAGACGCAGACCTCATCAGGCTCTTGAGTCTTATGTAGCAAGCCTTATTGCTCACGGCTGACAAGCACTGCAGACAAGATTGCACACACCCATATAACATACACACACACGCACACAGACACACACACGTACACTACACTAAGGCTTTTTAAACAGAATGTCTGTTAAGTTCTGAAAACCAGCAGTACTCTGCAGCTACGTGTTCTAGAACCTCTATGGGTTCTGTAATGGCCGGATCTGCGTTACACAAGTTCATCACTGTAGTTCTTAAGGCCAACATTAGTTCTCATGCCAACATTTTTATATTATTGCCAACACTCCATTAGGTTAAGACAATAATTTCAGCAGTGTCATTGACAAACAGCAGATTTCCATTGTGCTTAGAGAAAATAGTAGAAAAACAAAAATATGGCAGCCTAAGCTAGCGACATTATTAAGATTGGTAGACTACAATATTTATCTCTTATGATTATAGTTAAGACTATAACACTGCACAGTACTGCACAGTAGTAGTACTGAACATTAGTAGTAGTGAACAGTAGTGGTAGTGAACATTAGTGAGCAACAGAAGTAGAAAGTGACTACAGGAAGTGAACCTTATGAGGTCATTGTGAACACAAGCCTTACACACATACACACACTCACATACACACACACACACACATACACACACTCTCACACACTCACACACACATACACACACACCCTCCTGCATCCCTCCTGTGTTTGTGTCTGTCTGGCCAGCAACATGACCAGTTTCTCCAAGCCAACAAACTTATGTATCATCCCTAAAAGCACATCTGAGTGCTTGTGAAAGACTCCCACCACCAGCGAGATCAGCCATCTGCAGAGAGATGGCCAGTAATGCAGAACTCCATATGACATATCCTCTGCTTTGTTTTTATTTCAGATACCAGTGTGTTCTTAACCTGACACTGAAAAGACATAATGGGAGGGAGGTGCAGACAGCACCGTCTTCGCTGGGCTATCTCCTGTCAGTGGGCTATCTCCTGTCAGTGGGCTATCTCCTGTCAGTGGGCTTTCCCCATGTTATGGGTGGGGAGTGAGGATGGGGAGGGTGATGAGCAGGGTTGAAGAGGTCCAAGGCCCCTCGACTGACCATCTGGGCCAAAGGTGGGGTGGGGGAGCAGCGTGGTGTGGGTGTGTGTGTGTGGGGGGGGGGGGGGGGGGGGGGGGGGTGGGCTGGACCTCCTGTCTGGTGTCCCCCAGACGTGAACTTCCAGGATTCCATAGCAGTGGATGGGCAGTGGATTGTGTCGGATGTGTTTTTGCCCCTCTCACCCCCAAAGCCACCTCCCAACCCCTCATGCACACTAATCCAGTTGTTGACGGGCGGTAAATCTTATCGCTGTGGCGACGGCAGCGGAGTCACCCACCTTAAGGGCTCACATTCCGGGCATACCAGACGGACGGCTGCCCCAGACCAGGCAGAGTCACATGGGATCACCGCACAAGACCAGAGGCCTACGTGTGAACACTTAGGTGTTGACAGACAGAGAGAGGGAGAGAGAGAGAGCGACAGAGAGAGATAACGACAGAGAGAACTGATTTCTTAGATATCTAACACTGCTACTGATAATAGCAAAGAATAAATGAAACCTTACCTGAAAAGAAAAAATAGAGAAAAATAAAATAAACTGCAGAAAAAAATAAAAGAATCTTAGTGAATGAGTGTATGTGAGTGATTCCCATTTGTCATTGCGACCACAGCACACGGTGCACAAAACCAAAGTCAACCTTTGCATTTAACCCTTTACACACACATGAGCAGGGCACAGCCGTGACCATGGCGCCCGGTGTGGGGACAGTACTGTGCTCAAGGGTACCTCAGTAGCACCTCTGGCATTTGGTGGATTTGAAACCGCAACCTTCTGGTCACATGTTTGGTACCGTAACGGCCAGGCCATCACTGCCCCAAATCTCCACCCCTATCCATCCTGGCATACACCCACTACCTGTTCTCTTTCTCTTTATCTCACTTTCATTTAATTTCTCTTCACATCTTCACATCTTTCCATCTCTCTCTCTCCCTCTCTCCCTTTCTCTATGTATCTACCTGCCTGAGTGACTCTTGGGCTAGCATACAGGCTGCAGATGGAGTACAGTGCTTGTGCTCTTAAGAGAAGGACAGGATGCCTAGCAGAGCTTAGGTGTACTGAGATTATGTCTGTGTAGAGTCTAGCAGAGATTAGGTGTACTGAGATTATGTCTGTGTAGAGTCTAGCAGAGATTAGGTGTACCGAGATTATGTCTGTGTAGAGTCTAGCAGAGATTAGGTGTACCGAGATTATGTCTGTGTAGAGTCTAGCAGAGATTAGGTGTACTGAGATTATGTCTGTGTAGAGTCTAGCAGAGATTAGGTGTACTGAGATTATGTCTGTGTAGAGTCTAGCAGAGATTAGGTGTACTGAGATTATGTCTGTGTAGAGTCTAGCAGAGATTAGGTGTACCGAGATTATGTCTGTGTAGAGTCTAGCAGAGATTAGGTGTACCGAGATTATGTCTGTGTAGAGTCTAGCAGAGATTAGGTGTACTGAGATTATGTCTGTGGAAAACCTAACCTTTCAGAGAGACCTACGACAGTCTAATCCAGACCCCAAGACCCAGGGCCATGATCTGTGGACCTCTTCAGGATATTACTGGTTAATCCTCTTCTCCTCATGGACACACTTTCTTTCTCTAAACCATCTTAACATAATTAGCCAAAGCTGGAGGCAACCCTTCAGAAAAACAGTCACCTTACAAAAAGAAATGAAAAGAAAGAAAAGACAGACTAATCCAACATTATCCAAGGAGTTGCCTGGCAACCATGAGATACAGCAAAGTGTAACAAGAGCAAATTGACTCAAAATAACCCCACCCCCCCACCCCTTTCATGCTGTCACACTAGTGTCACTGGGCCTCTGGCAGGCTAAAGCCAAATCTGCTCTCCTTCCTCTCACTGACAAAACACAAGAGGCAGAGACAGACAGACAGACAGACTTCATGGCTTTCTCGCTGAGGAAAGCCCCATGGTAAATTCCACAGAGCTTCGAACTCTCACATGTGCCAGGGTGATTTACCATGCTCTCAGGTTACCCAGAGACAAATGACAGTGTGCGGTTAACTGCAGGAAAGATTGATGTCATGCCCTGAGTCCAAGCACAGGCCCTTCCAGCAGCAGGCGAGACAGAGGGTCCCCAGATGAAGCACCTGGCTTGGGATATCCGTGCTGGCTGGTGCCAGTTGGTCTGTGCTGCTGCCACACTCCACATGCTTGGCATTAGTTTAGGGCCTAAATTAGGGAAGGATTTGTGTTTTGAAAACAGTGGTGTTTACAGTATATGTGCCTGCACAAAAGGAGGCAGGATTGAAGAGAGGAGTTACGCTGAGTGACAGCTAGCCACATGGATAGTCAATCAGAAACATTGGCACTGGTGAGCAGGTCATACGCCTGCTTGATGCTGGAAATAAAACACTTAGAGCTAAGAGTCCAACTGACCTCCATGTCAGGCATGTTTGGATGCCCTCCTCAGATGTAATGGTTATATTAGTATTAATGCTAGGGCTACAAGAGCATCAACGACATAAATGGTTCAACATGAGGAAGCCAAGTGAGTGAACGGTACACATTGATGCCCCATAGACCACTGGACTCCAGAGGGTGATGGATGATGATGTGCGAACTGCACACTACCTTTTCTCAGTGATGGGCACTGGCCATGTAAAGGTATCACAACATCTATACCTGCGGAACATAAAGCACGGGCATGCCCAATCAGTTCCCCGTAGTTACGTATCCACCTCATATTAGAAACTATAATTATATCGGTAGTCATGCAGATGTGTTCTTTCCAAACAATTAGACATTAACACTGTTGCTGATAGCCATGTCACATGCTTGTGTCTTTTTACAGAGCACAGATTGTTTACATTCGACTTCCATATTCTGGGAGGATTCACTGGTAGTGATTTATCTCTCGCTGGATCAAAGATAACATTGTTTGCTAATGGTGTGTGTCAGCAGGTATGCTCTCTGAGGCAAACCGTGAGGTCAGCCTGTGGGTCTGTGTGGACTAAGGAGCTAGTGCTTCTAGTTCCTCAGGGCTGTTTGGCTTTACAGTGTGTAGCCTATCTCAGTGGCCCTGTAACCTTACTGCTAATTCATTTAAAACACCCCCAGGCCTGGCACACAGCAGACTGGTCTACCTTATAAAACCCCACTCTCTCGCCTTTTAGAGGTATGGAAATCACTCCTTAAATCAGGCCTGTAAAAGGTTTGTGCGTGTGTGTGTGTGTGTGTGTGTGTGTGTGTGTGTGTGTGTGTGTGCATGTGCATGTTCGGAGTGGTCTGTGCAGCTTTTGTGAGAGAAAACAGCTGGGAGAGTGCAGTAATGGTCCATTTTACAGCCAAACAACAGGGCGAGAAGCGATCCCTCTCGGTGTTTTTGCAGCGAGGAGCTTTTCAGCGCTGCTCTGTGGGGAGCGTCAGCGGCCCGGCCAACTTGAGCCGCCGAAAACAGCCTCCAAGATCGCTACGGTTACGAGATCTGCGCTGCGTCCAAGACAACCTGGCCTGCGGCAAACGGGCATGCAAAGTCTCTCTCTCTCTCTCTCTGTCCTGCTCTCTTTCTCCCCCTTCTCTCTCTATCTCTGTCTGTCTGTCTTGCTCTCTTTCTCCCCCTTCTCTCTCTATCTCTGTCTGTCTGTCTTGCTCTCTTTCTCCCCCTTCTCTTTTTCTCTGCCTATCTCTCTTTCTCTTCTATATCTTTCTCTCTCTGTCTCCCCTTTCTCTCTCTCTCTCTCTCTCTCTCTGTCTGTCATTCTCTCTCTCACCAGGAGATGGATGGATCTCTCCCAGGCAATGGCTCCAGAGCAATGATGGATGAAATAAAATGAAAAGGAAAAAAGAGAAAAATGAGGAATATATCATGGGCCCTCTTATTTAATTGAACAAGCAGGGCTTTGCTGTTCGAGGCGAGGGGAACAAGAGAAAGGCCAGACAGAGAGGATAGTGTGAGGAAAAACAAGAGGAATGTAAGGAGACATAGAGGGGGTTGCAGACTGACAGAAAGACAGTGAGAAAGGGAGAAAGACAGTGAGAAAGGGATAAAGGGGAAATTGACAGAACATGACAACTACAGAGAGATAATATATATAGATGTTAAGAGAGATAATACAAGAAAAGGGAGCAAGAGATGGGGTGGCAGAGGGAGCAAAAGACAGAGAGATAGATACAGAGAAAGACAGAGATAGGTAGAGACAGAGAGAGAAAGGTAGAGAGATAGTTTGTGTGTCTTTGCGTGTGTGTGTTTGTCTGTGTGTATGAGAAATAGAGTAGAAGAGAATGTGTGTGTTTGTGTGTGTACTTGAATGAGTGAGTTAATATGTGCTTGTTTGGGGGGGAAGAGAGAGTGAGAATGTGGACGACTGAGCGAGTGTGTGTGTGTGTATGTGTATGTATGTGTATGTGTGTGTATGTGTGTGTGTGTGTGTGTGTGCAAATGTATATGTTTGTGTTTGTGTTTGTTTGTGTTCTTTCTTAAGAACTCTAAGCCAGTCGCTAGCTGAAACCAGCCTCCCTTCTACAGCAGCCCTGAAGCAGCCCCAACACAGCACTTTATCAGAAACATCTGGAGAGAGAGAGACAGACAGAGACAGAGAAAGAGAGACACAGAGAGAGAGAGAAACTGTTCTCGTCTCTGACATTATACTGAGTACATTACTGTACTGTACCAGCTTTGGCAACAGTGTATCAAACAGCCATGCAACTTCATATTTAACAGACACAGAGGGGTAGGGGTAGGGGTATTAGGACACTGGCCAGAGAGAGGGGTAGGGGTAGGTTAGGGGTAGGGGTATTAGGACACTGGGCACAGAGAGAGGGGTAAGGGTATTAGGACACGGAGAGAGGGTTAGGGGTAGGGGTATTAGGACACTGGCCAGAGAGAGGGGTATGGGTAGGGGTATTAGGACACTGGCCAGAGAGAGGGGTATGGGTAGGGGTATTAGAACACTGGCCACAGAGAGGGTTAGGGGTAGGGGTATTAGGACACTGGCCACAGAGAGGGGTAGGGGTAGGGGTATTAGGACACTGGCCACAGAGAGGGGTAGGGGTAGGGGTATTAGGACACAGAGAGAGGGGTAGGGGTAGGTTAGGGGTAGGGGTATTAGGACACTGACCACAGAGAGAGGGGTAGGGGTATTAGGACATGGAGAGAGGGTTAGGGGTAGGGGTATTAGGACACGGAGAGAGGGTTAGGGGTAGGGGTATTAGGACACGGAGAGAGGGTTAGGGGTAGGGGTATTAGGACACGGAGAGAGGGGTAGGGGTAGGGGTATTGGGCCATATTTGTACTTTATACTCAGCATCTTGCCCTGGCAGTGCAACAAATAAGGTCATGCCAATAAAGCTGAAAATTTTGAAAACTGGCTGGAACTGAAAGAGAAAGAGAGTGAAAAGAGAGTGAAAGAGGGCTACATGGGAAAGCTCAGACAGACACACAGATGGACCCCAGAGGTAGATAGCGAGAGGGAGAGATGGACCCCAGAGGTAGATAGCAAGAGATGGACCCCAGAGGTAGACAGCGAGAGGGAGAGATGGACTCCAGAGGTAGACAGCGAGAGCGAGAGATGGGTTGGCCAGATGAGAGATGGGTTGGACAGACGCAGAGTCGCCAGTGGGGCTGACTTGTTGTGACAGTGCAGATGATGTAGGCGTTTAACAGTGGACAAACGAGCACCGTGGAGATACCATCATCTCATCTTCCCGTCTTAAGCCTATCAACAGCCATCTCCATTAGCCATTACAGCCTCTCTGTTATGGGACTGGGGGGGGGGGGGGTGAGAGAAGCCTTAAGGGAGGAAAGTAGGAAAGGTAGAGTAAGAAAGTTTTAGAAAGTGAATGCAGAGTGATCTACTTCTTCTTCTTCTTTTAGTACTAATTTGTTAATATATTGACCCTTTCTGACCCCTTTAACATTACTGTAATGTCCTTAAAGTACAACTCTTTATTTTTTTTTTACCTAATGGTAAATAAATTATGCTCAGGCTAAGACTTAACCAACTGGCCCAGCAACCCCAGTAAGGGCCAGATGAGGTTTATAATGTATATGTCCATATATTATATATGTATGTAATATATATATATATATATATATATATATGTCCAAGTGTGTTAGTTAGCTGTGGACTCATGCCCAATGTAGATCACTGTGTACCATCCAGCCTCTGCCCATCAAAAACAGCTCTGAGAAAACTACAACTAAAGAGTGCAGAGAGACACAGAGACAGAGCAAGATACCTCTTCCACTCATTCTAAGAAATCATCGCTCCCATCTCCTAAAGAGATAAGGGTGAAGCACCAACTATGTGATTTAACCCCCCCCCCCCCCCACACACACACACACACACACACTGCTTTGGGCTGCTCGTTTAGCAGACCTGCCCCCCCCCCCCCCCCGAGACAACTCCAGGCTCTCAGCATTTTTCACCTGACATGACAGGGGCCAATTACACACACACACACACACACACACACTACTACACTGCTACCAGCTTGTTTTTTAGTATTCCAAACCTGTCCCTGCTTTGGTCGACAGTACTGCATCACTTGGCAAGTGGCAGGACCTGCATTTGTTCCAGTGAGGTGGGGGGTTGGGTGGGGGGGTGAGGGGGGTGAGGGGGGTATAGGGGGTCGGGTGGGGGGTTGGGTGAGGGGGGTGAGGGGGTATGGGGGGTCGGTTGGGTGGTGAGGGGGGTATAGGGCGTCGGGTGGAGGGTGAGGGGGGATAAGGGGGTCGGAGGGGATATGGACCTCCATCTGGTTCTTGCCCAAGGTGGCTAGGGTTGCATATTCATGTGTGACCCACATACAGGAGGGAGTACAGGGACAAAGGGGGCATGGGGGGTGGGGGGGTGAGAGAAGGGGGCAATGGAGGTTTGGGGTGATCCACTGAGAAACAGGAGAGGGGCAAAAGAATGAGGATGGAGAATAAAAGATGTTGAGGGTGAGAAATGTTGGACCATGTAAGGCAGGAAAAACAGATAAAGAATGAGGAGAGAGAGGAAGCCCAAGTACATAAAACATAATGGAGGAAGTGTTACTCATATGGAGATAGAAAGGGGGGGGGGGGGGGGGGAGTAGAGGGAGGGGAGGGGGGAGAAAGAGAGGGGGGGGAAGAGAGAGGGGGGGGGGGGGAAAGAGAGGGGGGGGGGGGTGAAAGAGAGGGGGGGGGGAGAGAAAGAGAGTAGAGGGAGGGGAGGGGGGAAGAGAGAGAGGGGGGGGAGAGAGTAGAGGGGGGGAGAAAGAGAGAGAGGGGGGGTGTGTGTTTGGCATCTTTTAGTGCTGGCAATGGGAAGTGTGTGAGCTGCCCAGAGACCAGAGAGGCAGTTGAAAATGAGAAAGAGTGAGTGTGTGTGTGTGTGTGTGTGTGTGTGTGTGTGTGTGTGTGTGTGTGTGTGTGTATCTGTGTAAGAGAGAGAGAGAGTGAGAGGGCTCTATTACTGCCTGGATGCCCCATCGTAAAAGGCTAATTGCCCTCAGTGGAGGTAAAAGGCTAATTGCCCTCAGTGGAGGTAATGGCTGCTGTGTGCTCAACATGGCTGCTGCTCAGGGGTGCCAGGATGGAAGTTTGCAGCAACACCCCGACTACAAATCACACATCAGGGCCCCGCCAGCACCACTGAGCACAGAGAGAGAGAGAGAGGGATGGAGGGAGAGGGATGGAGGGAGAGGGAGAGAGAGGGAGGGAGAGGGGCAGGGAGAGGGAGAGAGAGGGATGGAGGGAGAGGGGCAGGGAGAGGGAGAGAGAGAATGAGAGAGGAAGAGTGGTGGGGAGATGGAGAGAGAGAATGAGAGAGGAAGAGTGGTGGGGAGATGGAGAGAGAGAATGAGAGAGGAAGAGAGGCAGAGAGAGAGAGAGAAGAG
>CM059274.1:32467690-32468939 GCA_030347295.1 Setipinna tenuifilis | reverse complement strand
TACACACATACTATATGTATACATGCAAGCAAGCACACATGCACGCACACACACATTTCATTACGTTACATTACACTTAGCAGACGCTTTTATCCAAAGCGACTTACAAAAAGGAGGACATAATAAGCTAACAAAGGTGTAGAGGAACACAGTATGCAGACTAACCTCATACACACAAGGCGATACATGTGCCTAAGTAAGTTTCCGGGAGCAGGGACACTACAGAGTTGGTTAGTAGTAGTTAGTTTCCTTAGAAAGGGAAGCAGTCTCAGAAGAGAAGGGTTTTTACAAGCTTTTTTAAAGGTGGAGAGGGATGTTGCTGCTCTTGTAGCAACTGGTAGGTTGTTCCACCATTGAGGAAAAACGACACAGAAAAGTTTAGAGTGACCTCGCCTTGTGTGAGGAGAGAGTACGGCCAGGCGGTTTGTATTAGAGGATCGCAACGCTCTGGACAGGACGTCAGCCTTTAGTTGAGATAGCCAGGGGTGGATGCTGATGTGACTTTGTAGGCTAGCGTCAGAGTGTGTGTGTGTGTGTGTGTGTGTGTGTGTATGTGTGTGTGTGTGTGTGAGTGTGTAGGCTAGCGTCAGAGCCTTGTGTTGAATTCTGGATGCCACTGGGGGCCAATGCAGGAAGAGTGGAGTGACGTGTGCCCTTTTGGGTTGATTAAAGACCAGTCGTGCTGCTGTGCACACACATACACATATAGATGCCAGCAAGCACACATGCACACACACAAGAGAGTGACAGAGAGGGAGTGAGAGACACACACACAAAGAATAAAGCATGCACAAATACACAGACATAGACACATGAAACACATCCTGTGAAGTTCACTGCAGTTAGTATCAGCATGCATGACAGACGACTACTGGAGCTTCTGCAGACAGGCCATGTTAAAGGTGCCATAGCCAACATACATCACCATGCCATAGCCTATCACCATACCATAGCCTATTAACATACCATAGCCTACCAACATACCATAGCCTATCCACATACCTATTGTGTTTATTTCTGAGCAGGCACTTTTGTACAACACTACCTCTAACTACAACATACATGCACACAAACACATGAACACACATGATAACACATATGCACATACACACTTGCAAACCCACACACACACACACACACGTATAGACATACACAAACACACCCACATTCAAACACATGTACACGTATGTATACATGTACGCATATGCACACAGGCCTCCCTGGATCCCAGTGCTCTGCACACAACTGG
>CM059274.1:32455190-32460190 GCA_030347295.1 Setipinna tenuifilis | reverse complement strand
GTTTGCTTGGATTATGTGTGTATTTACTTCTTTACTTCCTTATGGACTTCAGGTGTACTGGATTAGATGTAGTTCACAGATTAAGCAATTCTCACAGCTTGGAATACATACACACTCACACACACACACATGCACATACACCCTCACACACACACACACACACACACACACACACACACACACACACACACACACACACACTCAGCCTTACCCTCACACACTAGACCCTTCTGGTGTCATGTAACCTGGAGTTGCAAACGTGTTCACCACTTCAGCTGTATGTGACCCAGCCACATGGCAAAGGGGTGTGGTGAACAGGTGACAGATCCGTCTTCTAGTGTCACCACACTAAAGGTTAAGTACCCAGGACTCCAGCCTCTGTTCCTGGAAATGAGCAGGCCTCTCAGGTGAGAGGTTAACTGCCTTCAAGCAGGAAAGAAGTCCTAGGTTAGCTTGGTTAGCACTTACAAAAAAAATCAAACCATCACATATTTGATTCCACACGTAAACATCTCAAAGCTAAATTCCAGGCTTATTATGGGGCATTATTTGATTCAAACATTCAATACAATAGAGTCATCCTCCTGGTGATTTCCTCCTGCAGAAGAGTTTACACCTGCTGATCTTCAGAAGCCCCTTTCACTACCCAGCATGCCCTGCAGAAGCCATCCTTTCACTACCCAGCATGCACTGCACTGCCCCTATTACATCCTTTCACTACCCAGCATGCACTGCACTGCCCCCATTACTCCGTGCCTTGCGTCTGGTCGGGCAAGTAGCCGTGCAGAGGCGTCGCTGGCTGGCTTTCTTTGGCGCCGTGCTGCATCGGTGAACAGACAGACACACACAGACACACACACACACACACACCTAAACAGACACACACTCACACACACACACACACACAAACACACACACAACTACACACACACACACACCCACACACACACACACATACACACCCACACACACACAGACACACACACACACACAGAAACACCTACACACACACACACTCACACACACACACACACACACACACACAGACACACACACACCCTAACGCTAACCCTAGGCTCTCTCTGGCGCCGTACTGCATGGGTGAGCAAACGCCCACATCAAATAGTGGCAGCTTCACGGTGGATGATGTCATAATGCAGGTCGCTAGGAGACACATGGGGATGGTGACCTCACAAAGGAAGTGTATAGAATGTGGATGTGTATAGGCTGGTTCACACCTCAGTTCTGCAGTGAGATGGAACATTGTAAGGACATTACCTCATCTCTGCAGGTTGTTGCAAGCATCTCTTCTTGGAAGAGTTAGAGTGATTTAGGATCTTTTTACATCACTGTTTTATGACACGTTGTCACTTAGTCATTTAGGGTGAATGTGGTCAAATTGCGAAACAGAAAATTCAGTTATGAAAATGTTGGTGCTGCTGCATGATGTTGCAGTGGTGGTCAGCACCCCACAAACTGCCCTGCTATTACGACACCTTGTGTGAAGAAGTTGGTTTCAATCAGTTGCAGCTTGAATCTGTGTGTACTGTGTGCACTGTGTGTATCTGTGTATGAGTGGGTGTGCATATATATTTACATGAGTGTGTATGACTGGGTGCATGCATATGTGTTTACATGAGTGTGTGTGTGTGTCTGGGTGCATGCATATGTGTTTACATGAGTGTGTGTGACTGGGTGCATATGCGGTTACATGAGTGTGTATGACTGGGTGCATGTATATGTGGTTACATGAGTGTGTGTGTGTGTGTCTGGGTGCATGCATATATATGTATGTATATGTGGTTACATGAGTGTGTGTGTGTGTGTGACTGTAGCATACTGATTAGCTGTATGACACTGTGTTGCTGTGGTGCACGACAAACAGCCCTTCACCTGTGCACGTGTGTGTGTGTGTGTGTGTGTGTGTGTGTGTGTGTGTGTGTGTGTGTGTATGTGTGTGTGTGTGTGAATGCAACAGAACATGTCGTGCTGCTATGCATGCTGATCTTATTGCTATAGGGACCTCTGGCTCAGCTGGAGGCCGCCGCTGTGTGTATGTGTGTGTGCGTGTGTGTGTGTGTGTGTGTGTGTGTGTGTGTGTGTGTGTGTGTGTTTGTATGAGTGTGTGTGTGTGTGTGTGTGTGTGTGTGTGTGTGTGTGTGTGCATATGTGTGTATTTATGACAGAGAAAGAGAGAGAGAGAGAGAGACAGGATGTGAGAAGGAGGGAGTGGGATAAAGAGAAAGGGAACTAAAGGTAGAGAGAGGAAGAAATAAATTGCAAGAGAAAGGAAAAGGGAGAAACAGAATGTGGAAGAAGGCAGGCAGCGGAGAGATGAAAGATGGAGTGAGGGGGAGAGACAGATGGGGAGGATGGGAGGAGACCATGGGATGGATGGAGAGAGAACAAAGGTATGGAAGAGGAGATAGAAGGAAAGAGAGATAAAGGAGAGAGAGAGAGAGAGAGAGATGAATAGAAAGATACACATAGATCTGCAGTTTCAAATCCTGTGTGTACAATCTGTACATATGGCTTTTGACAATAAAGCTGACTTTGACTTTGACTTTGACTTTGACTTTGATAGATCAAGGGCTACACAGAGATCAGGCTATTGAAAGAGACAGAGAAACAGAAATACAATATTGTGTGTTGACATTGATGGGAGAAGGAGAAGAAAATAGAGAGATGGAGAGAGAGTAAGGAAGAGAAGAGATAAATCGATGAAGAAGAGAGGAAGAGAAGACTAAGGACAGCATAGAGAGAGGTGGATGAGGAGAGAGGTGTATAATAATAATAATAATAATAATAATAATAATAATAATAATAATAACCTTTACTTGTATAGCACAGTTCATACATACAAGATGCAGCTCAAAGTGCTTGTATGAAGAGAGAGAGAGGTGGATGAAGAGATTGCAAGATGTAGAAAAACAGATATAGAGTGTTAGAGGAAGAGAGAGGAAAGAGAGGAATGGAGAGATAGAGATAGAGAAAGGGAGAATGGAGAGAAGGAGAAGATAGGATGAGAGAACAATGGGGGATGAGAAGAGTCAAAACAGATACACAGAGGAATGGGAAAGAGGGGAAGAGAAAGAAGACAGGTGAAAAGAAGAGATAGAGGGGTGGCAAAGAGAGGAGGAAAGAGAAAAGTGGTGCGTTACAGTTTTTCTCAGTCGCTTTGGTGCTTTTCTCAGATCAGAAAGTAAATTCTCATAACTATTAGTTCAACCTCCACAACATTTAGTCATTTGTGCACCTCATAATAGCATTTTCTCCTTCCTCTGAACAAATTGCCAATGCTTTTGGACATGTGTCAGTTGCTTTTATACAATACAATGTTTCATTATCATTTGCCTTTGTCATGTCAGTCAAAATGAACTATACTTATGGATGCTGAATAGTCATTCCCAATATAACTAATAGTCTTAGTTTTATTGCTTGAGTCATTACATACAAAATTGTTGAACTAGTTTTCAGATTCTGTCAAGAAAATTCTATACCTTTCTTTATCATTTTTTGATGAAACCTATATTTGAATTGCTCTCAGGTGAACTTCAGGTTTCACTCACGAGGAGATTTGTGAAGTATTAGTTGTAACCAATGACAAGCCACTTGTTCACGCATATATGAACCGAGCAGGGCATAGTATGTACCTTTTCTACAATTGTATAACGCAGAAATGGAAGGTCAGCATCATGGAAGAGGGGTGAGGATGCGGGGAGGAAGGGGAAGGGGAAGGGGAAGGGGCCAAAACAGGGGAAGAGGCCAAAACAGGGGAAGAGGGAGAAGAGGCCGAGCACATAGGCAGATTCCCAATGAAATTAGGGCTACACTTGTGGACCATGTCATCAATCACGGCCTCACAATGGCTGAGGCTGGTCGAAGGGTGCAACCTAATGTTGGAAGAACCACAGTGAATTCCATCATTCAAACATTTCGTAGGGAGAACAGGTATGTATAGTATTGGACAGTAATCCAACATCTCATACTGTAATAGCTTATGTTTACTGTACATTACTATAATTGTACTCTGCACCACATAGAATTGAAAGACAACCTCGCAGAGGTGGAAGAGGGCCCCTTTTTACCCCGCAGCAAGAGGAAGCCATTTGTGCAATGGTCATTGCAAACAATGCAATACGGCTGAAGGATATTCAAAGGGCTGTAATAGATGATGACAACGTTTTTGGCAATATTGAAGCAGTGTCAATTGCAACGATTGACAGAGTGCTGAAAAAAAATGAAATGCGTATGAAACAACTATACCAAGTGCCATTTCAACGGAACAATGGACGGCTGAAGGAGATCCGTCACCAGTATGTTCAGGTAAAACATGTCTTCTATGTATACTCTAATGTTCAACACTGTAAACTGTTTTTACCTTGTG
Source organism: Setipinna tenuifilis (assembly GCA_030347295.1). Classification (NCBI taxonomy): domain Eukaryota; kingdom Metazoa; phylum Chordata; class Actinopteri; order Clupeiformes; family Engraulidae; genus Setipinna; species Setipinna tenuifilis. The sequence goes on along the minus strand of CM059274.1, from coordinate 32,455,803 downwards.
TAGTTTCATGCAGTACACTAGCAATTCTGTATATGTATTCACAGAACATACTGTACAATATGTTTTCCAAAATGCATTACAAAGGAAAAGTTTTTACATTTCTCTCTCTCTCTCTCTCTCTCTCTCTCTCTCTCTAAAGCGTGTACTGGAGCTGGAAGCCAGGGAACCACTGCACACATTCGTATACATTGATGAGGCAGGTTTCAATCTGGCCAAAGGAAGAAGGCGTGGAAGAAATCTTATTGGACAGAGAGCAACCACCGATGTCCCAGGCCAACGTGGAGGGAATATCACAATGTGTGCAGCCATCTCGGACAATGGTGTCCTCACCCATATCCCCCGTGTTGGTCCTTACAATACGCAACATCTTTTGACTTTTTTAGACACTCTTTACAGGGACATAGTCCCTGAGAATGAGAGAGGTGGAGGCCAACTCAATAGGTATGTTGTGGTCTGGGATAATGTCCGTTTCCACCATTCACATCAGGTTCGAGAGTGGTTTGCAGCACATGAAAGAATTATGGTTGAGTATCTCCCTCCCTACTCTCCATTCCTCAATCCAATAGAGGAGTTTTTTTCTGCCTGGAGGTGGAAGGTTTATGACCGGCGTCCA
>CM059274.1:32447690-32450190 GCA_030347295.1 Setipinna tenuifilis | reverse complement strand
CTCATATGGAGACATAGCTAGCTACCACACCCATAACAGATGCATAGCTAGCTACCACACATTCATATGGAGACATAGCTAGCTACCATACACCCATATGGAGACATAGCTAGCTACCATACACCCATATGGAGACATAGCTAGCTACCACACACCCATATGGAGACATAGCTAGCTACCATACACTCATAACAGAGACATAGCTAGCTACCACACACCCATAACAGACATAGCTAGCTACCACACTCATATGGAGACATAGCTAGCTACCACACACCCATATGGAGACATAGCTAGCTACCACACACCCATATGGAGACATAGCTAGCTACCATACACTCATAACAGAGACATAGCTAGCTACCACACACCCATAACACAGACATAGCTAGCTACCACACACCCATAACAGATGCATAGCTAACTACTGTATACTCATATGGAGACATAGCTAGCTACCACACACTCATATGGAGACATAGCTAGCTACCACACTCATATGGAGACATAGCTAGCTACCACACACCCATATGGAGACATAGCTAGCTACCATGCACTTATAACAGAGACATAGCTAGCTAGCATACACTCATAACAGATGCATAGCTAGCTACTGTATACTCATAACAGATGCATAGCTAGCTACCATACATTCATCACTCATAACTAGGGTGACCAAACATCCTGTTTTCCCAGGACATGTCCTGTTATCATGTCCTGTTCTTATGAAGTGATTAAAATGTCCTGGTTTTTACTGTTTTTCATTTCATTTGTATTATATTCTATGTTCTATATATATTGTACTATGCATGTATGAAACAAGATAACATAATTATTAAGAAAAAGCTAACTTCTGTTTACGTTTGTTAGCCACTTGTTCTGTAGGCTATGCAGCAACACTGCAATCTCTTGAGCTGGAATGAGGGCTGTGTGTGTGTGTGTGTGTGTGTGTGTAGAGTCAGGATCAATATGTTGGATGACTGCAGGGGGTTTGGAGAGATTAAGGTCAGGTCTGTCACCTACTAAACACTAGTGCTGCCCAACACACACACACACACACACACACACACATTTACGATCAGCATGAGAACCCTTCAGTTCTCCACTCCACTAGTTTTGGTTAACACACACACACACACACACACACACACACACACACACACACACACACACACACACACACACACACAGTACTCCACTGGTTTTGGAGTGCCAGAACAAATCCATCAGGGCATGTGTTGCCTATGGCCAGAGAAGCAAGAACATGAACAAAAAAGCTGCTGTGACATATATATATATATTATATGTGTGTGTGTGTGTGTGTCAACCAAAACTAGTGGAGTGTCTGTGTGCATGTGTTTGTGTGTGTGTGCATGTGGAATAGTGTGTCGCTGTGTTTCAGTGCACACATATCTGCATGTGTGTGGATATGTGTGTTTGCCTGTGAGTGATAGTGTGTGTGTCTAAATAGTAATGAATAAAATGGAGCTCAGCTGATCTGTTTCCCTAATTTGATACACTCACACTCTTTCCTGTCCCATTTCTTCCACGTTGAGCCACAAACTTCATTTCAGCTCGTCCGCTGGTGTCGACCAATCGGATTAGGCGACTGGGAGGGCAGCGGGTGGCGGCTGGGATGGACGGGTTGTTGGTTTGATGGATGACCACTTCCTCCCTCCACTCTCTCCGTCTCACACACGCCCATACATCATGGCCAATTAGCCCCAGGATGGGGCCCGCTGGTCGGGTAAACACGCCGAGACCTGGGCCAAGCAGACCCCAGGCGGGGTGGGGGGGTCTTTTAGGGGGATGGGGGGGGGGGGGGGGGTGAAGACCGGGGGGGAGGAATTCCCTTCAGAAATTAGCCTTCTGCAGCTAATCAGCTTTGAGGGATGAAAATCAGGTTACATATCACACAGACAATCTTGCTGTTGATTAGAGAGGGTTAGCTCGGCTGGTGGGCGTCTGATGTGACAGAGCAGTTCCATACGCTTAGGGCCTGTGAAGATAAGGGCCGTAGATCAATACTGCTACTGTTCCACTGCATCAGCTACAGATCTGAAGAGAGTGGGTGTCCATTAAAAGCATTTCTGTAGATGTGTTGCATTTCAAACAAATCAGTTTGACAGCTAAACATGAAACTTTAAGTAACTGTAATTGAAAAAGCCTGTTAAACTAAAGTTGTTTAACACATAGGTATATGTTGTTTAATGCATATGTATATGTTGTTTACATGTTTGTACAAAGACAACATATGGCTCACTTTAAACAATAGCCACGTGTTCAGTTTGGGGTGCCACCTTCTTTGGTGACTGAGGGACAGCCCTTTAGTTCTTTTTGGTGTGCATGTGTGTGCGCGCACATGTGCATGTGTGTGTGTGTGTGTGTGTGTGTGTGTCTACTGTACACCATTACGTCCCCTGTCCTCCCTGTAGTCTATGTAGTGCTCCACACTTCACCCACACACACACACACATACACACACACATCACACACACAT
>CM059274.1:32421115-32428615 GCA_030347295.1 Setipinna tenuifilis | reverse complement strand
GTAATTACTCAAGATCTTCCCCAAAACAAGCCCTGACATGCCTTCAAAGATGTGCCAGTTTTTCTCCCTCCCTCTCTTTCTCTTACTCCCTCTCTTTCTCACACTCTCTCTCTTTCTCTTACTCCCTCTCTTTCTCACACTCTCTCTCTTTCTCTCCCTCCCTCCCTCTCTTTCTCACACTCTCTCTCTTTCTCTGCCTCCCTCCCTCTCTTTCTCTCTCTGCGTGCCCATTATCATTATGCCCCATCTCTCTACAGTCAGCCTCTTCCCCACATGCCCCCCCCCCCTCATCATCTCCACCTAGCGGGGGGCGGGGGGTGTAGCGGGGGCGGTGGGGGGGGGGGGGGGGGGGGGGGGCTCGGTCCTGCCAGGGCGCTTTGTCACAGGGAGAGGTGCTGTGAGGATACACACCTTAGCTGTGCTCTTAGGGAGGGTGTGTGTGTGTGTGTGTGTGTGTGTGTGTGTGAGGATACACACCTATCCTATCCTGCCCTAACCCTGTAACCTCCTTTCTACAGTATCTGTCACTTTCCAGCAGCTTTCCGAACGCCAGACCTGCTTCAGTTATACTGCTCTCTCTGCCATGATCCTCTTTTAAACCCCAGCTAACGTGTTATTGTTCACAAGTATCTTAAGACCCTGCCGTATTAAGAGGTGGCCTGTTGTATTAAGAGGTGGTGTAACGCAGCACAATCCTGTAATCCACAGAGGGGCCGCTGAGGGATTTAGCCGATCCAGTCTGGACAGCGTAATTATACAGCCGTTTTTACACCTACGCCAGACTTATAATTGTATTAATTTCACTGCTTTCACTTAACACCAACAGATTTAAGATTTAAATATTATACATTGATGTTATACAATGGTACAAAACTGGTTTTCTATTTTAATGACATCAGAATCAGTTTATGTCCCAAAAGGACTTTGTGATCAGCAGGGTTAGTTATTCAGCACTTGTGTGTCTAAAGAGAACAGGTGTGCTGGGACGTGTGTGTAGAAATACAGTTTATACTCCTAGGGGTTTATACATGCATGTGTGACAGCACAGTTTGATTATAGTTTATACTCCTAGGGGTTTATACATGCATGTGTGACAGCACAGTTTGATTAATGAGGTTTTTTTCCATCCTGGTGCGTCCTGTCGACATCTTCAATCAGGGTGCAGACATTTTTTTGTCAGAAATTCTGCTTCCTTCTTTTTCTCAAGGCAAACTCGAGTGCTGAGCGGACTTGCCCCAGTATGTAAAATGATTTCTGAAGATTTATGGATTTGTGTGTACAACAGTCAACATAGTTATGAAACAAAAAACAACATTTTTGTCATAGAAATACTTTAATTCAACACTAAGGACAGATGTGCTGTCATACAAATACTTTAATTCAACACTAAGGACAGATGTGCTGTTTGTGTGACGTCTGGCTTTCCTGTCTGTGCTAAGTGCTAAGCTCTAAAACACAGCAGGCGAATGTGTGTGTGTGTAGCGGCCAGGCGGATGTGTGTGTGTGTAGCATCCAGGCGGATGTGTGTGTGTGTAGCGTCCAGGCGAATGTGTGTGTGTGTAGCGTCCAGACGAATGTGTGTGTGTGTAGCGTCCAGGCGAATGTGTGTGTGTGTGGCGGCCAGGCGAATGTGTGTGTGTGTAGCGGCCAGGCGAATGTGTGTGTGTAGCGGCCAGACGGATGTGTGTGTGTAGCGTCCAAAGGTTTCAGCGAGTCTGCACCAGGAAACCTGTAAAAGACACGTCTGCAGAGGTGAGCCAGAGGTGAGCGGCCTAACAAGCCTGACGTGTCAGCCAGGGCTCCTGCGCTGTAAAACAGCACTTAAGTGGGGAAGCTCCGGGGTGATTTGGGCCCCTTGTATCCTCTCCAGGGGAGGAGGACTGGTGATTAGGAAGGGCACTGGGGAACTTTAACTGCCCTTTATGGCCCTTGTCTTATTGTTGCCTAGGTGTAGACAGAGATAGCGCTCAGTGCTAGGCTATTAAACCCTGGCACACAGCTCAGCTCCCTGTGTGCTTTTTTTTACAAGCACAGGACTTACACCCTGATGGTTATGGTACTTTGCAGAGGCTCTATATATTAACACATCTCTGAGAAGAGGTGTGAGTCTATCCCAGTGTCGTGCTCAATTAAAACTTGCAGAGGTCGCATGCTTAGGGGGAGGCATGCGAAGCAGGTAAGCTTTTTTGAACTGGTGAAAAAACATTTTCAGACCAAGTAACCTTTTCCCCCTGGCAACATCTTGCATTTTGTGGGAGAAGAATAGGTCTGTTACCGATTCCACCTCTCTCCAGATAAGATTCACAGGTAGATTTCCCAAAGATGGAAATTAAAGGACGTTAAAGATGTGATGATTTAGACTTCCTCAGTGAAGTCTGGGGAGTGAAAAGCCCTTTTTAAAGATCACAGTGAAGCCTTTGTTGTCTCTGTTCACACAATGCATGGTCATTTACAAACTGAGTCATACCAGGTGTGAGAGTGTGATGTGAGTTACAAAAGATGCCTTTGTTGGGAGAACTGGGCCACCTCAATCAAAGAAGGAAACAGATTATGCTAATGGTTAGCTGATGTGTTTTGGTTCACCTAAAAAGTTGTTGTCATCTGCTTTGCATGACAGTGATCATGGCGGACCATCAGGCCCTGCACAGGGCCCTTCTGCCAGCCAGGGTGACGTGAGTGGGGTGCATGTCCAGGCTTGTTAAGGGCAACACCACTGGTGCCTCGTGGCACATGTTGTAGGAAGCTAAGCTAAAGGCTAAGTCCTAACAGGCACCATGGCAGTCTGCTGTGGAAGAGGTGTAACTGTGGTAGTCTGTTTTAGTTTGTTTGCGGCCCTGGATCATGCTTAATGGTGCAAAAAGCTAAAGCAAAGTCTCACTCACAGTGGGAACCCGGGAGATTTTCTTTATTTGTGTGTTTATGTATGTATGGGTGTGTGTGTGTGTTGATTTGTTACTGAGTCTTGGTCATTAGCATTAAGATTCTCTGTTTCTGTTCTCCTTCCTTCCATTGTAAGTCTGAGGGTCCAGGTGATGTGGCATTTTAAGATGTTGGCCTCTTTGGCATGTAGACGGACAGTGCAGGTCTTGTTCCTGCTCCCGGCTGCATGCTGGTCCAATACACCAGATTTCCTTTACACACTGGCCGCCGGTAGGGGAAGGAGTTGGGGGGTGAGGGGGGACTTCCCATCTGGTGTTTGTTTAAGGAGGCTTCATGATGCCAAGACAAGATTGCCTGCAAGCAGGAAGCAATAATTTGTTAAAGAAGGAAATGAAAAAACATGCAACATGGTACAGCGCTGTCATGAGCAAGGCATGTGTTCTCAGCAGTGCTGTCATGAGCAAGGCATGTATTCTCAGCAGTGCTCTGTCAGGCCTCTCTCTGCTTGTGTAATATGCTCAGTGGAGCTGGCGCTCCGTGCTCATGCCCCTTAATGATGCTGGTGTGCATGGCAACAGGTGCAGACATCACTCATAACACACACACACACACACACACACACACACACACACACACACACACACACACAATAGGTGCAGACATCACTCATAACACACACACACACACACACACACACACACACACACACACAATAGGTGCAGACATCACTCATATTCATGAGGCCTGGGCTGAGCCATAACTCAGTAAAGTAAAGACAAGACACAAGGTCTGCACTAAGCATGAATTGGTTACTTTATTTTTGCACACAAGTCTGTGCCCAAAAAGTTGTGCAAAAAATAAAGTAAGTAACGTATGCAAAGTGCAGGCCTTTTCCCCCTTTCCCCATCATGGTGTTGACTGACCGCGGATGTGGCCGATGGTGTTTGTGGAACCAGAGAACACCTGGATAGCCAAGATGGCTGCTGACAGGCTGCAGCGATGAGTCAAACTGTGTAGCCGCTGTCAGCTTCGCGTGGAGCTTTTGCCTGATGTGTGTATCATTGAGTCACACACACACACACACACACACACACACACACACACACACACACACACACACACACACAGCTCTTTGTCAGACACACAGCCCTTTGTTCAGGCTCAGGTGACTTGGGCAACCGCAGTAGCACCTGATTGGGGCAGCTCATTAGAAATGGGTTCCGATCATTCCGGAGAGGAGTGGCGGGAGGGGGGTGGGGGGGTGGGAGAGAGAGAGAGTGCGGAAAAGAGAGAGAGAGAGGGAGAGAGACAGAGAGAGAGAGAGAGTGCGGAAAAGAGAGAGAGAGAGGGAGAGAGACAGAGAGAGAGATTCTTGGCTGACACGGCTGTGTTTACTCTGTAAGCTATCATCAGTGTTTCCTCCTCGCTGGAATGGCAACATGGGTATTTTTTCCACAGCATCATTCAATAAATATGCCTCTGTAAGAGAGCCAATTTCAGGATGTGTGTGTGTGTGTCTGGGTGGGGGGGCTGTTTATGCTATATGTTTTTCTGTGTGTATGTGTGCTTGTGTATCTTTGTGTGTGTGTGTTTGTGTATGTAAGAGTGTGTGTGTGTGTGCACTTGTGTATTGGTGTGTGTGTGTTTTTGTATCAGTATGTCAAAGGTCAGTGAATAAAGCCCTCATTGGTTTAGGCAGCAAAGACATGTGAATGGATCCGTTAGCCACAAATCAATTGGCATGGTGAAACGTGTGTGTGTGTGTGTGTGTGTGTGTGTGTGTGTGTGTGTGTGTGTGTGTGTGTGTGTGTGTGTGGCGAGGCAGTGAGATGTCTGCACTAATGGGTGGCCAGAGGAAGGTGTGTAGTGCACAGGAAGCAGAGCCTAGGTGTGTAGTGTCTAGTGTGGACGCACTTCCTCTTCCTGTGAGGAGGTGGCTAAGGCTCTCTGGGTCTCAGGCTCTCAGACTATCTGTCAGGAAGGTTTAAACACACACACACACACACACACACACACACATCCTCGAAAGAGGCAGGAAGGGTGTCTCCCCGCTGAATCAGCGTGCATGCACGTATAAACACATTACAAACCCACACACACACACACACATACACACACACAAACACTTCCCAGGACAGCAAGGAGGCAGCAAGGTCAATGGTCAACTGTCTTTCTCCACTTGTCTGTTTTTTTGTTGTGTCTTCATTGTCAGAGGGATCCCACAGTGGCACTCAGCACAACCCCCACACACACCCTAATCCCCCAACTCCCCAACCCCCACACACACCCTAACCCCCCACCTCCCCAACCCCCACACACACCCTAACCCCCCACCTCCCCAACCCCCACACACACCCTAACCCCCCACGTCCCCAACCCCCACACACACCCCAACCCCCCACCTCCCCAACCCCCCCTCACCTCAACCCCCACTGACCCCAAGCCCCCCTCAGCACAACCCCCACACACCCTAACCCCCCACCTCCCCAACCCCCACACACACCCTAACCCCCCACCTCCCCAACCCACACACACCCCAACCCCCCAACTCCCCAACCCCTCCTCACCTCAACCCCCACTGACCCCAAGCCCCCCTCAGCACAACCCCCACACACCCCAACCCCCCAACTCTCCAACCCCCACACACCCTAACCCCCCAACTCTCCAACCCCCACACACACCCCAACCCCCCAACTCCCCAACCCGCCCTCAGCACAGCCTCCCATCACCCCAAGCCCCCCTCAGCCCAAAAGTGCCTGGGAAAAAAGTAAGGATTTATCAAAGTGAGATGCCCTCATTCGTCTGGAGCATAGCCATTTAGCTTAGCTGTTTAGCATAGCTATTTAGCTTAGCCATCTAGCTTAGCTCCTCTATGTGTCAGTAGCACAGGAATCTAGCATAGCCATTTAGCTTAGCTCCTCTGTGTGTCAGCAGCACAGTCTTTAGTGTGCAGGCCCCTGTGTTGGGCAGACCCTACTCCTCATGTGTGAAAAACATGTTCTGAACATCATGAAAGTGTTGCTGTAGAACTATTTGGTGTTCTAAAACTGATGACATTTCATGTTAGAATTCCCGTGAAACTACCCATAACCCTACCAACTACTTCACACAATCCCATGCCGTTGATAACGGATTGTCTCCCTGTCCTATAATGTTATATATATGTAGATGTGCACTAGAAACCCATTCCCCTGTGGCATTATAATACCAGCATGATAATCCCATGTTTCTGATCATACATCTGAAGGGATTAGGCCACATCCTGCTCACACTGTACAGCTGCACTGTGTGTGTGTGTGTGTGTGTGTGTGTGTGTGTGTTCCCCAGTGGCCATCCTGATAAGCATTTTCGCAGGGTCATTTCAGGTCTGATACACTTCAGCTTCCCTATATCCATTAGGGTTAGACCATAACACACACACACACACACACACACACAGATGCACACACACACACGTTAGGGTGTGTGTGTTAGTGTTAGACCATAACCCTAACACTATTCTAAGGCAAAGGAGGCAGACATGTTTTTCTGCACTGGCATTGTATTTATTAAGCGAGTCTGCTAGCCATAGTCTTTGTGTGTGTGTGTGTGTGTGTGTGTGTGTGTGTGTGTGTGTTTGTGTGTGTCTGTCTGTGTTTGCGTGTGTGTGTGTGTGCGTGTGTCTGTGTGTGTGTGTGTGCGTGTATGTGTGTGTGTGTGTACGTAGAGGGATTCAGCCCTGGGGGTGGTGATGGGGGGTTGCTTTTGTGTGCTGCACAATAAAGAAGCTCATTTGTCATGAGGGTTTAAGAGGGTCACGCTGGCTTTTGAACCTGCCCCCATGCGTCACATGCGTCACAGGGGAGATGGGTCCCAGCGTCCTGGCCCACAGCACACACACTTGCATCGTAGCCCAGGGCACACACACTTCCATCGTAGCCCCAAGCACACACACTTCTGTCCTGCCCCACAGCACACACACTCCTGTCCTGGCCCAGGGCACACACACACTTCTATCATAGCCCAAAGCACACACACTTGCTGACTCTTTGGCCATGCTAGAAGTGACTGTCTGATTTAGGACAGACAGACAGTTTTGTGCTTGTGGTTGGTTGCACACTCGGTAGTACAGCTTGTGTGTGTGTGTGTGTGTGTGTGTGTGTGTGTGTGTGTGTGTGTGTGTGTGTGTGTGTGAGTTTGCAGAGGTCCTGACCAGACGCAGAGTGACTCTGGCATAATGACATCATTTGTATTGTGGCCAAAATAAAGGATGCTCCAGACAAGCAAGACAGACCTCTCTCTTTCTCAGACACACACACACACACGCAAGACAGGGCATTCTATTTCTCACACACACACACGCACACATATGCAAGACAGGGCTCTCTCTCTCTTTCTCTCTCTCTCTCTCTCCCTTACACACACACACACACACACACACACACACAAGACAAGGCACTCTATTTCTCACACACACAGAGGCAAGACAGGACATTCTGTTTCTCACACATACACACAAAACAGTGCTCGCTCTTCCTCACACACACACACAAACACACACATACACCCACTGTCTCTCTTACACACACACACACACACACACACACACACACACACACACACACACACACACACACACAC
>CM059274.1:32346115-32401115 GCA_030347295.1 Setipinna tenuifilis | reverse complement strand
CCTAACCCTGAGAGTAGACATACTCTAGAAATGCTTAACAGATACTCTACAGATACTCTAGAGATACTTTACAGATACTCTACACATCATCTATTAGCGAGACCTGATGCTACTAACCCTAACCGTGAGAGTAGACATACTCTCATACACTTTACAGATACGCTACAGATACGCTACAGATACTCTATCGGAGAGGCCTGATAGTAGGCATACTTTACAGATACTTTACAGATACTAGATTAGACTGTACTTTATTGTACAGATATTTTAGAAATACTTTGGAAATACCTCATGGGTGAGACCTGATCACCCCTATCAGAATATCACTGTCTCCAATTCTACATCAGTATATTTTACCTTCAACTTTGCCATGTTGCAGCGTAGGTTCAGCATAACATTGTTTTCAGCCAGAATATGATTGGTTGTCTTTTGGGTTCTATTCCCACCCCTTCCTCCTCCCTACTGGTCTCCATCTGTTTGCCTTTTGTCTTTTCCATAATTATGCAGTTTGTCTCTCATGACTTCTTTCCTGCCAAACCAGATTAGTGATGAAAGTTTTATTCTCTGCATTCTCCCTGTAGTTTTAATTGACCCATTTTTCTCACACTCACTTAATCTTAGCTTCAGATCTCCCCCTGTGGTCTCTCTCTGTCTGCTTTCTCTTTGGCAGTTTCTCACAGTTTATCTGCATAGTGCTCAAATAGAAAACACCACTTTTTGGTTAGTTCATTTGCAATCAGTTAGCTTATTTGTCCTCAGAGGCTTTCTTCCTTAACAGTTGGGGTAATCACACTTACCAGGGACTCACTCACAAAAAAGAGAATAGAATTTATTATCATAAAACTCTGGGGAAGCTGCAACTAACCTAACTTTGTGGAACCCCTCTAATGGTTCTGTGGTTCTCTCTCTAAAAGTGTGGCACTTTTAATGGTTCTGCGTTTTTTTCTTTTTGTAGTTCTTTGTCTCATGTGTGGAACCTCTGTAATGGTTCTGCGGGTCTCTCTCTTAGGTGTGGAACATCTAATGGTTCGGTGCTTCTCTGTCTCAGGTGTGGACCACGCCCAGATGACGTACGAGGGCATCCACTGGCATGCGACGGACAGGTGTTTCAGCTGTGCCCACTGCAAGGTGTCCCTGCTGGGCTGCCCGTTCCTGCCCCGCGAGGGACGCATCTACTGCTCCAAGGCCTGCAGCCAGGGCGAGGACCTGCTCCTGTCCGACTCCTCCGACTCTGCCTTCCAGTCCGCACAGTCCCGCGAGTCTCGCCGCAGCGTACGCATGGGCAAGAGCAGCCGCCCCGGCGACCAGCACGGCAACCAGGCAGCGCCGGCTGCGGCACAGCTCCACTCGCCCGTGAGCGACTACCGGACAGACGCCAGCTGTGGAGTCGGGGGTGTGGTGCCCGTGATGGAGGGCGTCTGTGAGAAGCTGGCGCAGCTGGAGTTTGGGCACGGGCGGCTGTGGAGGGGCGAGCAGGAGGCCGGGGAGGAGGAGGAGCGGGAGGAGGAGCGGGAGGAGGAGGAGCGGGAGGAGGAGGAGGACGAGGAGGAGTGGGCTCAGCACGAGGACTACATGACGCAGCTGCTGCTCAAGTTCGGTGAGCGGGGCGTCTTCGGGCCTGCAGAGGACGATGGCGGTGGCGACCCACTAGCACGTGGACCCCGAAACTGTGGCGAGCCGTGGAGGCTGATGGACTCCTGCGACGCCCAGCCCAAGCTGGAGATGAAGACGAGCCCGCTCCATCAGAACCAGCACCAGCATCAGACCCGCGAGCTCCAGAACCAGAACCACGCGCTGGCCAGCAAGAAGCACCAGGCGGACATGTACTGGGCCCAGTCCCAGGACGGGCTGGGGGACTCGGCCTACGGCAGCCACCCGGGCCCCGCCAGCGCCAGGAAGATCCAGGAGCTGGAGCTGGAGCAGGCGGGCGGCGCGGGGCTCTGGAGCGCCCCCCAGTGGTACGAGGACTCGCTGGAGTGCATCACGGATGAGCTGCGCAAGGCCGAGCAGAGCGTGGGAGACTCCATGGACTCCCTGGCCCTGTCCAACATCACAGGTGAGCACCCTCACGACCACACACCTCATCACAGGTGATCACCCTCACTACGTATACGCACACCTCATCACAGGTGAGCACCCTCACTACCTCACTATCACACACCTCATCACAGGTGAACACACTCACTACTACACACCTGTTAGCCATCCAGAACATATCAACGCAAACTAGTATCGCACAGCCAAGCTGTCAGTGAGGTCGTGACTACTACTAACATCAACACAACACAAACACACTGTAGCTGCACGTGAGTTTAAAGCTGAGTTCTGACCCTGGTGTGTGTGTGTGTGTGTGTGTGTGTGTCAGGAGCGTCGGTGGAGGGGGACACTAAGGAGAGGGACCGGCAGCTGCTGTACTCCCTGCAGGCCCTGAAGGACTCGGAGGGGGATGAGTGTGACAAGCTGTCCAACATGGGCACCCTCAACTCCTCCATGCTGCACCGCAGCGACCACTCCCTCAGGAGCCTGGGCTCCGAGCTGGACCACGCGGACACGGCCCGAGAGGAGGAGGAGGAGGAGGAGGAGGAGGAGGAGGAGGAGGAAGATGGGGTGATGGCGATGGGCGTCGGAGGGAAGGCGGAGCTGGCCGAGGCGTTGGCGTCTCCCGTGCGTCTGCCGGTTCTTCGCTCACAATCGCGGCCGCAGCAGGTGAAGTTCTGCGACGACCTTCCGGAGGGCGTGTCTGCGTACAGCGAGGCGTCTGCGGCGGGGAATCGTCAGGCTCCGCTGAGTGAGCGACCCAGTCGCCGCGTGTTCCGTCTGGACGAGGCCGACCGGCGTTCCGTGCAGCTGCGTCCTCAGCACTCGCAGCACCACCGCAGGAAGCGACACAACCGTCGGACACGCTCGGACAACGCCCTGCACCTGCCCCCGCCCCCGCCGGACCGCATCCCCTCGCACCGCCACTACGGCCACCAGGGGGCGACCTCTGGCCTCGCCATGTCCGCCTCGTCCGGCCACCTCCTGCCCGACCCCAAACCCCGTCTCCACGGCAACCTGGGTCCCCAGCGGCAGCTCTCCTACCCGCACGCCACCTCCGAGTACGCGCTGCAGCACGCCTCGCGCTCCTCACACTTCCGCCATCTCTACGACGACGGCGACTATGACGACTACGACGATGACGATTGGTGCTCCACGTGCTCCTCTTCATCGTCCGACTCCGACGAGGAGGGCTTCTTCCTGGGCCAGCCAATCCCGCGGCCTCGCACCAGCCAGCGGACGCACTACTATGCCGACGACCTCCCGACCCCTGTGACGGCGCTGTCATCCACACACCCCTACGACCTGCGGACTAAAGCTAAAAAACGGGGGCACCGGGGGAAGAACTGCATTATCTCTTAAACACAAACGCAACCTTAATCATCCTCTTTATCTCCATGCACTCTTCTGCAAAGACTCTGGCCATATATGGTAAAAAAGGAGGAGGGGTGTGTGTGTATGTGTGTGTACGTTTGTGTATGTATGTGTGTGTATGTGTGTGTCTTCTCAGAGCACAGACTTTGGTTGTAAGGAACTTTGAACATTCAGAGATTGGAGATTGGTATCTGGGCAGAGTGTTCCATCTGACATCACGCCTGTCGGACTACTTGGCCAATAGCATGCCAGACAGACTTCAGCACAACTAAACACACAAAGAATTGCCATCTCTCTTCAGTTTTTAAAGTTGAAGTGTTCAAACTGTTATTCTTCCATGTTGTCACCAGGTATCTTTATTTTTCAGATCAATGGCTTACAAAAGGTTACAATAGCTATCTGTGCAAATATGCAGTCATGGTTATAAAAGCGATGTCCTGTTTTATTGACCAGCAGTTATGCCAGAACAGAAGCCAGTAACACTCATCAGTAATCATAACTCTATGGGCATCAGCCTAGAGCTGCACAAAGCTCATCTATGAAAAACACATCTTAGGTTACTGCTTCCTCTAAGGTCACCTTTACTGATGTCAGATACAACCACAGATCAGCTGGCCTCATTGGCACCAACTCATGAACAGACTTGGAACACAATTTAGTTTTATTTTCACCAAATTTTCCAATAGGAGCATGTTTTATATATTTCATGTTTGTATGAACTATTGAAAAGTATTCAAGTCATAAGCAATATTTTGTGCGTTGTATAGCGAGGTTGTCTCCAGTAAGAAAAGAAAGACGTTACGATAGCACCTAGAGACTATTTAATAGAATAAACATTCATGTATATTTGTTAAATTAAAAGTTTAATACTGATATTTTTTATATACACACAAGTGTGTCAAATTATGCCTTTCTATGTTTCTGATGTAAAACATGATGAGCAAAGCTGATGTGTTTGTTATGGAGTGGCCATTTAACCTCTGCTCTCCACCCTCTGTACATATGGCTGTACATAACGATACCTGCACCCGCTACCTGTATGACTGTACATAGCAACACCTGTACCTGCTTCCGGGTTTCAGAATACTAAAGAGAATACTTCTGCTGCGGCTGAGAGTTCACCCAACCCGTGTTCTCATGCACGTGCCTTGGGGTGAAAAAAATATTATTGACATATAACCATGACAACATAAGGTGTGTATACCACACAGGTAACTATATTCTACTTTTTTGTTCTCCGACTTACATGTAATGTAAAGAGAGCTTTAATAAATATTGCGCTAAACTGAGTAAATGTGTTCCTGAGAGACTGGTTGTTGCAGAGGGATGGACACATTAGAGATTACACATAGTACAGATTTGATTTCAGTAATTAAATATTCACGAGGCATTACTGGGGTTATGGCCAGACGCCAGCTGGTGATGGCACTGAAGAAGGTAGCTATGGTTTACTGTGTGGAACAGTGCCAACTCCAACAATTCATAAATGAATGAATGAAAGAAAGATTAAGTATAGGTTTCTATACAACAGATAGAATATAACTAAAGTAAATATTAACAGAACAGAAAGAAACTTTAGCAAGTTTAATATTTTATTTACAAATACAACTTAATGCAGATGTTGCATATCAAAGAAAAGAACAAAAAGGAATTTAAAATAAAATGGACTGACCAAAGTAACACAAACATTTTTTTAGATATAATTCTTAAAATTGTCCAAAAACAAAACAAGCAAACAAAGAAGACAATCCATCTCTGACTCGTCCATTGTCAGTTTAACAGTTACAGTAGAAACCACTGTGTGAAAAGGGAAGTGTTGGTATAGAATCAGGTTTAGGCATCATGACAAACAAAAAATAATCTACTGGTGCCATTACTTGATGACAGATGACTGACAGTTCAATGAAGTTATTTTTGTCCCTCAGTTTTTGCTACAATGACTTTTTAACATCAATTGCATGAATTCACTTTAATCAACATTTCAGTCGTAAACTGCAGTCTGAACTGCAAACTGAAGTCTTTCTGAACTCCAACTATGGCTAATTTATGACGTTTCCCTCAATCTTTCTCAACTTGTGGCAAATACAGTTAATTATTCAGAGCGGTGGAGCACTGGATAACTGCATGTGGAGTTTCTGCCTTTGATCAGACTCAGGAGCTCGAGGGGCGTTTAGTGGGACACTAAATACACACTCAACGTTCTGCACATTTCACGACTTTCAGCGCTTTGCCTCAGAACCCACCGCATCAGTACAGAGAATCAACAAATTAATACTTGGGTAGACAATGATCATCACGAAAAACGCCCATTAAACTTTACAAAACGATGAAATGAACCACAGTCCTAGCAGTCTTACTGTTGGTTTCAAAGTCCTTTTCTGGGCTAGTTGAAGTTCCACAGCTCTCAAGGACTCACACAGACTCTCAAAGACTCACACAGACTCAATACGACACTGGGGCCCACACAGACTCTCAGTACTACACTGGGGTCCACTAGGGCACTGGCGAGAGACATCATGTGCAATGCAGTTTATCCTTATGTATGTACAGACATTACCCAGGAAGCCGAGAATCCCCCATGAATAAAAAAACAGTAAATATGAAGACTTCATTGTGACATTGCCAGCGTATAGACATCCTACCTTCACACAGCAGTGTAGGACCACCTGTAGTAAAGAGGGAGGCCATCATTGCCTGTTTGCAAAACATGAAAGTGCAGCCATAGTAATGTGGGCCGGTTACCTGGCTGAAACGTATATGGGGCGAATATGGACAGGTGAGCTCAGGTGTGGACAGGTGAGTGGGTCTCTCCCTGGCAGAGGGCTGAATCCCATTGGGGAGGGGTGGTACTGGACAGGTGAGTGGGTCTGTCTCAGGTGGAGAACTGAATCCCATGGGGGAGGGGTTGTACTGGACAGGTGAGCTCAGGTGTTCACAGGTGAGTGGCTCTGTCTCAGGTGGAGGGCTGAATCCCATGAGAGGGGAGGGGCTATACTGGACAGGTGAGCTCAGGTGTGCTCAGGTGATCTCAGGTGTGCTCAGGCCGAGGGCTCGGTGTGCCGCCCCACCTCGTCCAGACTGGCGATGAAGCTGCGCAGGTCGTCTAGGCAACGCTCGCGGATGTCGCCCAGGTTCTCCTTGAGTGGCACCTGCAGCAGCTTCTCCAGGCTGGGCTCCTTGGAGACGAGCATCTTCACCACCATGCCGAACGTCTCGCAGTCCTGACGATACACCTGCCACACACACACACAGAAACATTACAACAGGACATCTCACACACACACACACACACACACAGACACACACACACACTGAGGTAGAGACCAACCTCACACACAGTCATAAAACAAACACACACACACACAGCTCTTGAACGACCACTGCGTGAAAAGGCCCCACTCCTCATCGAAGTGCTATATTGGTGATGAGAGGAGAATTTCATATACCGACATACACTAAATATACATCACACACACACACATATTAGATACCCTAAATATACAACACACACACACACATATTAGATACCCTAAATATTTTTCCTCACCCCTGTTGCCCCTACGGACACAAGCAGGAACTGTCAACGGTGCCTGAACAACCCCCCTGCACCACCAAGATTCAACTAATGTTCTACCTGTGTTCACGCAAGAGCCAGCATCAGCAGGGCATTGCGCTGCTGTGACATTGCATTGTTAAAACACCACGCCACTCCATTATTGCATTCAATTACTCCGATGCCATTGGACTGCAAGAAATGCTGTTTTGTTTGTGACCTTGCCAAACTGTAAAGCACTTTGAGCTGCATCTTGTATGTATGAACTGTGCTATACAAGTAAAGGTTATTATTATTATTATTATTATTATTATTATATACATATCACACACATACAGTAAATATATTAGGCATCCTAAGCAGAGATGTTAACTGTGCAGGCCCAACACTCTGCTACAACAGGAGTCCCCTTCACATGGCACATTTCCACTTTTGACTGTGAACATGTGACACCACTGGCCAATAAGATGCCCAGGATGCCACTGGCCAATAAGATGCCCAGGATGCCACTGGCCAATAAGACGCCCAGGATGCCACTGCCCTTCCAGGGACACTGCAGTGCCTCACTGACAAGCTCAACGCCTCCAACATCGTCCATCTCTGGCTGTAAAATCATGACTTTCTCTCTGCCTGTAAAATCATGACTTTCTGCAGGATTCTCATGCATCTCTGATAGTTCCAGATCTCACTGGATCCCAGTGTGTGCGGGAGCAGGAAAATAACTGACGTCAAGTGACCTTACCCACAAGGCACCTGGGCATTCCACACAGACAACACACCCCTTAGGCGAAGCCTTGCTCTCAGTGTTGAAGTTAAACACACACCGTTGGCTGGCAGCCCCATAATCACACACAGTGGAAAAGCTGCCGACAGCCTCCTGCAGTAATGCAGTAATGCGCCGCAGGTCTACAGTAATGCGCCGCAGGTCTACAGTAATGCGACGCAGCATTGCCGTGTGTAATTGTGGTGAACATCTCTGTGCCAGTATTAGCCATTACGCCAGCAGTCACGCACTTTCTAACAAGCTCTCGGACAGATGCACTCCCAGACACACACACACACACACACACAGATGCACTCCCAGACACACACACACACACACACACACAGATGCACTCCCAGACACACACACATACACATGATCTCCCAGACACACAGTCATGACCTTACCATAATGTCCACCTGGAGTGTCTGGGTATGTGCACACACGCACACACACACACACACACACACACACACAGTCATGTCCTTAACATAATGACCCAAGTGGGCCCACTGTGGTCCACCTGGAACCTCTAGGGGGGGCACGCGCACACACACACACACACACACACACACACACACACACAGCAGGGGTTTGGTGAATGATGGCAGTGGAGGCGATGGCAGATTTAACAGCTGTTCTGATGTCTGCTGCACCGTGAGTCACCGAAGGGGGGGGGGGCAGACGGCTGGGACGGGCGCTGTCGCTATGATGAGGCTAGTTTCGGCACGCCGCCGTGGTCACAGAGCTGCCCTCTTCCCGGCAGAGGCCATGCGCCGTACACACACACACACACACACACACACACACACACACACACACACACACACACGAGTCAGCAGGTTAGGACCTCTGTTTACATGCTACCATGCCAACGCTGAAATGCGCTGTAGTGTAGGATGACGGCTCAGATCACATGAGGTCAGCCCCATGAATGAGGCGCTACAAACCTAGGGTTAGGGTAAGGGTTAGCCCCAGCTACCATCACGCTACAAACATACAGCACTCCAGATACTACAAACATACAGCACTCCACATACTGCAGGGGACGTCTGGCCAGGGGACTGAAGCTGCTGCTGGGGGTCTGATCAGGGGACTGATCCAGGACCTGGGTTAGGGTTAGGACTGATCCAGGACCTGGGTTAGGGTTAGGACTGATCCAGGACCTGGAATGATGAGCAGTGGTCTGGAATACACATAGATGGGGACTGTGGAGGTATAATGGGGATGGATGGGGACCCACTATGTAATGTGGATATATAATAGGAATGAGATGTGTAACTGGCATGTGTGAAGCCACACGTCTTCAGGATCTGACATCGCCTGATAAGGAAGGCCAGGGCTTGCTGGCGTGGAGCAGCTCACAGACAGAGCCACACACACATGCATGGAGCAGACAGCCACACACACATGCATGGAGCAGACAGAGCCATACACACATGCATGGAGCAGACAGAGCCATACACACATGCATGGAGCAGACAGCCACACACACATGCATGGAGCAGACAGCCATACACACATGCATGGAGCAGACAGAGCCACACACACATGCATGGAGCAGACAGAGCCACACACACATGCATGGAGCAGACAGCCACACACACATGCATGGAGCAGACAGAGCCATACACACATGCATGGAGCAGACAGAGCCACACACACATGCATGGAGCAGACAGAGCCATACACACATGCATGGAGCAGACAGAGCCATACACACATGCATGGAGCAGACAGCCACACACACATGCATGGAGCAGACAGCCATACACACATGCATGGAGCAGACAGAGCCACACACACATGCATGGAGCAGACAGAGCCACACACACATGCATGGAGCAGACAGCCACACACACATGCATGGAGCAGACAGAGCCATACACACATGCATGGAGCAGACAGAGCCACACACACATGCATGGAGCAGACAGAGCCACACACACATGCATGGAGCAGACAGCCACACACACATGCATGGAGCAGACAGAGCCATACACACATGCATGGAGCAGACAGAGCCACACACACATGCATGGAGCAGACAGAGCCATACACACATGCATGGAGCAGACAGAGCCATACACACATGCATGGAGCAGACAGAGCCATACACACATGCATGGAGCAGACAGAGCCATACACAGAGGTGCGTGGAGCAGCTCACAGAGGGCCATATGGCTCTGCTTCCCCTCTCCCCTTAATATGGCTCTGCTTCCCCTCTCCTGGCCCGCTGCCGCTGCTGTTAACAGGAGAGAAACGAGGCCATTTGCAATCGCATTCCTCCCCGGCTGGACGGCTGGCAGAGGCTCCACGTGCTGTGTGCGGCTCGTGTGTGATGGAAAACAGGCGAAGCCTCAGGTGATCGAGTCTACAAACCATCAAAACCACATTAGCAGAGAACCACACTAACAGAGCGGGGGGGGGGGGGGGGGGGAGACAAAGGACGGGAAATGCTGAGCACTAAACGAGCTAAACACTAAAAACTGGGAAAGACACGCAACCCCTCAGGCCCTCACGTACCGCAACACCTCAAGCCCTTTCCAAACCAACCACACACACACACACGCACACACACACACACACACAAACGCGTGCGCGCACACACACACACACAAACGCGCGCGCGCACACACACACACACACACAAACACGCGCGCACACACACACACACACAAACACGCGCGCACACACACACACACACAAACACGCGCGCACACACACACACACACAAACACGCGCGCACACACACACACACACAAACACGCGAGCACACACACACACAAACACGCGTGCACACACACACACAAACACGCGTGCACACACACACACAAACACGTGCCCACACACACAAACACACGCGCGCACACACACACAAACACGCGCGCACACACAAACACGCGCGCACACACAAACACGCGCGCACACACAAACACGCGCGCACACACACAAACACGCGCGCACACACAAACACGCGCGCACACACAAACACGCGCGCACACACAAACACGCGCGCACACACAAACACGCGCGCGCACACAAACACGCGCGCGCACACACAAACACGCGCGCGCACACACACACACACACACACACACACAAACACCAGCGCACACACACACACACAAACACGCGAGCACACACACACACACAAACACGCGAGCACACACACACACACACACACACACACACAAACACACGCACACACAGACACTTCAGTGCTGGCACATGGGGTGGGGTTACAGGGATGGCACATGGGGTGGGGTAAAAACTGGTTACAAGGATGGAAAAAGCTGAAGTGTCTGACTGAGCAGCTCTGAACCTGAAAGACAACAGGAAACATCAGGAAAAGCAAGAAGAGAGAAAAAGAAAGTGGAATGGAGGGATGAAGAAGGGAAGGACAGGCAAAGGGAAGAAAGTGGAATGGAGGGATAGATAGGCGAAAGAAAGGAGAGGGAGGGTGGAGAAGATGGAGGTTTCCCAGAAACCCTGCGGAGAGATGGCAACCTAGCAACACACACACACACCACACACACACGCACACACACACAACATAAGTGAGGAGAGATGGCAAACAGGCAGGAAGGACAACACATGAAATGGCCCATGTGTGAGGAACCTAGCAACATGCACACACACCACACACACACACACACACACGCACACACAACACACACACACGCACACACACAGCACAACATAAGTGAGACTTAGAGCTAGGAGCGAGAGTGTGAAGGAAAGAGAGAGGGAGAGGGAGAGAGAGGGAGGGAGAGAAAG
This sequence comes from Setipinna tenuifilis, assembly GCA_030347295.1. Lineage (NCBI taxonomy): Eukaryota > Metazoa > Chordata > Actinopteri > Clupeiformes > Engraulidae > Setipinna > Setipinna tenuifilis. The sequence goes on along the minus strand of CM059274.1, from coordinate 32,389,608 downwards.
AAAAAAGGAAGAGGGAGACAGAAGAGAGAGAAAGGAAGAGAGGGCAGATGTGGAGACCTGTAGAGACCACACACACAGAAGGCAGGAGGACGAGAGAGAGGACAACTCCAGCGTAGAAAGAAAAACACATGAACATGAGAAGAGTGAGAAAGTCGAGAGTGCACACCCATGTTCTCCAGTCGTGCCTCACCCACCCTAAGGTACCGCAGTGGTGAAGGAGAGAGGACAGCAGAGAGAATAAGAGGGAGAGAGAGAGAGAGAGAGAGAGAGAGAGAGAGAGAGAGAGAGAGAGAGAAAGAGAGAGGGGGGGGGGGGGGGAGAGAGATGGCGAAGAAAGAGAAAAGGAGAGGGGGGGGTTAGCAGCGGGTAAGACAAAGAAAAGAGGAGTGATGCCACCTCAGAAAGAGGAGGAAGAAGAGGAGGAGGATGATGATGGAGGAGGGTGAAAGGGGGGTGGGGGGGCAGCAGGAGGAGAAGAGGAGAGGCACAGGAGACATTACTGAGAGGAGGAGGAGGAGGAGGAGAAGAGGAGGAGAAGAGCAGGGAGGAAGATGAGGAGGAGGAGGAGGGAGGGAGGGAGAGAAGGAGGAGAACAGAGAGAGAGGAGGAGAAGGGAAGGAGAGGAGGAGGAGAAAGATAAGGAGGAGAAGAAGAAGAGGAGGAGAAGAAGAGGAGTAGGAGGGAGGGAGAGGAGGAGGAGGAGGAGTAGAAGAGGAGGAGAAGAGGAGAGCACCTTAATTACAGTGGTCAGGCACAGGAGTCATTACTGAGGGCCATTACAGGCAGGCTGCAGGGTTTCATTAGAGCATCCCAGAGGAGAGCAGGGGTAGGGGTGTGTGTGTGTGTGTGTGCGTGTGTGTGTGTGCGTATGCGTGTGCGTGTGCGTGTGTGTGTGTGCGTATGCGTGTGCGTGTGTGTGTGTGTGTGCGTGTGTGTGTGTGTGTGTGAGAGTGTGTGTGTGTGTGTGTGTGTGTGCCAAACACATCCAGGAAAAGGGGAGAGCCCCCGAGGCCCTGCCTGTACGTGAGGACAGACCACAGCTGAGCATCACACACCAGGAATGCGTGTGTGTGTGTGTGTGTGTTTCTTTGTGTCAGCATGTTTGAAGAGAGTTTGGAGTGTGTCTGTCTTTATCTGTGTTTGTCACCATGTACTGACAGCCTGTGTGTTTGTCTCCATCTCTATGTGAGCACATATGGAAGAGTGTATATGTGCATAGAGTGTGTGTGTGTGTGTGTGTGTGTATGGAGTTAAAGCAGCACTATTCAACTTTGACTACTCTCATATTGGCTGGTCACTCTGATCAGCTGAGTTGAAAGCACGTGCTCAGGGTGGGAGGGGGGGGGGGGGGGGGGGGTGAGGGGGGAGAGAAAACTACACATTTACCTGCACAGTGCAGCTTTAATTAGGAGACGTCCGGTTGTGCTAACCTCGTCTTAACCCCACTACACGCCCCACATTGGTGGACACACACACACACTCATGCCGCTCTTTAGCAGAGAACAGACACACACACAAACTGGCAGAGAACACACACACACACACACACACACACACACACACACACACACACACACACACACACACACACACACACACACACTCATGCCCCTCTTTAGCAGAGCAGAGAACACACACACACACACACACTCATGCCCCTCTTTAGCAGAGAACAGACACACACACACACAAACTGGCGGAGAACACACACACAAACACACACACACACATACACACCCCTCACACACCCCACATTGGCGGAGGTCTTGAGATGGTCAGCTGCTGCTGGAGCTCCACTAGGTGCCCCAAAATACACTCTGATGACACACACACACACACACACACACACACAGATGATGGACAAAGCTGGGAGATTTACACGCATTCAGCAGGGGCCTTACCCACACACACACACACACACACACACACACGCTTTGCTGTGGTGTGTACAGACAGTAAGCAGATGTGCTGCGCTGGCTCAGACACACTGGGGGTAAGAAACCAAATAAATGTGTGTAGCTCATATCCACCACTCCACTCTCCACACACACACACACACACACACACACTCACTCCACTCCACTCCACTCCACTCCACTCCACTCCACTCCACTCCACTCCACTCCACTCCACTCCACTCCACTCCACTCCACTCCACTCCACTCCACTCCACACCACACCACACCACACCACACCACACCACACCACACCACACCACACCACACCACACCACACCACACCACACCACACCTTAGACTCATCACCATGGAATATGCGGTCCAGACGTTCATGAGCAAATCTCTGGCTGAACCTTTGCAGAGAAGCCAAACTGTGTTCAGTGTTCCCCTGGGTAGCAGCGGTGCTGCTAGTGGAGACGCTGTTAACCAGCTGTGTCCGGAGGACATTTTAAAAGTAACGACATGAAGAGAAATGGAACCCTTAGCTCCTTGACTTGGCTCCTGGGCTCGCTTCGCAAACCTCACTGCTTTGTATGCCGTGGCAGTGCAGTTAGTAAAGTCAAATAGTGATCAAAAACAATTGCGACTGAGCAGAGATGTGTGTTATTGCAGGTTTTCACCTCCATCCATTTCCACTCCAGAGGAGAACAAGTGAGCGAACGAGTGCGCCTTGCCCATGAGCTGTGTCTGTGGGCGAGCGAGACTGGCTGAGAGCTGAGCTGTGTCTGTGGTCGAGTGTGTGTGTGTGTGAGCGCTGAGCTGTGTCTGTGGGCGAGAGTGTGTGTGTGTGTGTGTGTGTGTGTGTGTGTGTGTGTGTGTGTGTGTGAGTGAGTGAGATGGGGCTCCTTCTCCTGGGTATCTCTTCTCCTACTCCAGAAGCCAAACAGGAGAGCAGCTCGGCCCATTTGTACAGTAAATTCCTCCTCGCCGCGGGGCTAATGTAAATGGGGCGGGGCTAATGTAAATGTTTGTCTTCCTCTTCCCCAACGCGTGCTAACCTTCCGACACTTGACTTGAGTGTCCCTGTTTTCACAAGACCCCCCCCCCCATCTTACTGTGTGCCTGCACCTTGTGTGTGAAGTCAGAAGGCAACTCTGTAGAATGTGTGTCCGCTTCCTCATCTGCTCTATTTTTACACCAGCCAATCAAACTGCACCCACATGGGGGGGGGGGGGGGATTAGAAACAGAGGGAGGGGTCAGTTTGAGAGCGTGCGTGTCTGGGGGGTATATCAGGTCCAACCAAGGGGGTCGGGTGTGTGTGTATGGGGTGTGTATTGGGTTCAACCAAGGGTGTGTGTGTGTGTGTGTGTGTGTGTGTGTGTGTGTGTGTGTGTGTGTGTGTGGTGTTGATGGGCCCAAAGAGGTCAACAGCGAGCCCAATCACAGCAGCCCTGAATGAGAATGCGGGATCGCGGCGGAGGCATTTCCTGTTTCCTGTTTCCCGCACTTCCTGCCCCACGCCTCACTTCCTGCCCCCGCCCCTCTTACCCAATCAGACAGGAAGAGCAGCTCTGCACTCCAGGAAGGGGTGTGTGCACATGTGACAGAGGGTGTGTTTTTGTTTATGTGTCAGCTGAGCTATATGGTGGTGTGTTTAGGAAAAGATTCCCAGGCACAAGACACTGTATGGGTGTGCACAGGACGTGTGTGTGTGTGTGTGTGTGTGTGTGTGTGGGGGGGGGGGTGCTGACATTCCTCCTGCTAATGAGGCAGGGGCGGGGCTTCCTCCTTTCCCCAAAGCAGAAAGTTCCGGAAGCCACTCCTCACAGCGTCCCCCAATCAGCATGGCTCCCAACCAGCACGACTCCAGCTGAACGAGGAGGTGGTGAGGAGGAGGTGAGGAGGAGGTGAGGGGGAGGTGAAGAGGAGGTGAGGGGGAGGTGAGGGGAGGAAACAGGGGTGGAGTGGGGAACAGGGACTGCAGTGGATTCATTTAGGTTTGATGGAGAGAAACATTACTGTGTAGCCCTAACCCTTACCCTTACCCTACAATAACATTACTGTGTAGCCCTAACCCTAGAATAACATTACTGTGTGTACTGCAGATAGGGCTGCCCATCTCCTTAGGCAACTTAACCAACAAGCTCTCTGTGGGAAACACAGCTGAGGCCCAAAACTGTCCAACAGCTAGGAATGTTTGCCATACTCTCTAGTGCTCTCCATGCATGAACACTTTGTAGTGCTGTCCATCCATTAACTCTCTCCAGTGATCTACACGTGTCAACACTCTTTGACTGATAAGCAACCAGGAGCATGACATCACTAGGGTCTCCTAGATCAGCAGTCTCTGCTATGTGTCAGCACTCTCTATGCATCTGCAGGTGTGTTAAAAGCAATAAGTGAGGTTGACCGGTGAGAGATAAGCAACCAGTAGGAGCATGACATCACTAGGGTCTCCTAGATCAGCAGTCTCTGCTATCAGCTCCATGTAATGCTCTTACATCATCTCTTACCACATCTCTTACCACACCGCCGTCCATGGTCCACCGCCAGTGACCTCGTTACATAAGACACGACTGTAAAGCGCTACGGTACTCCGATAGCGCGGCAGAAAAGAGGATTCCCCTCCATTTTGAAGTGTAGCTGTGAAGATGTGGCTTAGTGACTGTGCCTCAACGCTGACCTGTAATACCCTATCTGCCCCCCCCCACCCCCCCACTCAGGGCAGGGCAGATGGGGGTTAATCCGGTGCGGAGGAGAGGGGGGTGGGGGGGGGGGGGGGGGGGGCGGCAGCAGGTCTGCTGGCCTTTACGGAGTAATTACACAAGAAAAACTAACTTCCTGTTACTTTGTTAGTCTGATGTCCGCCACCATTTATTCTGACATTTGTAGTTCATGCAGCAAAACGTGAGCGTGCAGGAGGGCTGAGGACGTTTGGTCGTTATTGTACACAATGTCCATCTAAGCTGAGACAGACACATTATACATGCCCTACATTCAGACATTATACATGCCCTACATGCTGACATGTCTAGTTTAAAGCTTGACAAGACATTTTACTCAGCATGGTGTTAGTTGGCACTATGCCAACTTCCCAGCTACATAACAGGTGAGGAACTTGAGAACCTTGCATTGTTGTTGAGGCCATCCTCAGAAATATGTTTGTTTGCTGTAACATCAGATCAGAAAAAATGGGTTGGTAGATATATATTTTTAGTCATCATAAAATAATAAAAAAATAAAAATCATTTTGGATACAGTGGCGGGTCGGTGCGTGTGTGCTCCTATACAGACCCCTAAAGTTTCGCTCCTGCATGACACTCAGCTCTGATTGGTTCCGTCTCTTCCTTGTCCATTAAGGCCCAACATTAGGCTACTTCTGTTATGATAAGACACTGGCCAGTAAGGTTGCAGGGACCCAAATTTAGGTGAGTAGACATGCACATGCATTAGCTGCAATTAAATACGGGCTAAACAACACTATATGTCGCCTACACACATAAAGTGTTTTACTGCCCTTCCCACATGTATAATGAAATGGCACTGACAGCATTTAGATCATTTAGAAGCATCAGTGATGCAGTGTTGAGCTCCCTACTCTTGGCTGCCATTTAAGTCAAAGCCCCTCTACTTGTCTAGCCTGAGAACTATAGCTGGCTAGCACCAGAACTTGTGGAAGCTCAATGCTGCTTCCATGACACCGGAGCGATACAGAGAGTGGCGGCGCTCTTTGATGATGTCACTAGTGCGCTCCTTACCGCTCTGCATGACAAAGCATGACTGCTGCGTCTCTGTCCACCTGTCTGAAATAGTAATCCGGTTGCCGGTTCTGCCTCACACCTTTGTGTTTATCAAATCTGCACGGAAAACAAATTATGGTTTTAAAGATAATAGGTGCAATTTGCGGAAAAAATAATTCACTCGGTTGCGTTACAATATTGTAGTCGACACAAAAGACCACGGAAAAAACATGGGTTGGGCCCAATTTGACTAAGCTGGTGGAGTCACGGCAAACAAGAACAATTTTAAGGATGGCCTGAAACTAAAAACTAACCGGACTGAAAAATTGGGACTTTCAAAACAAACGAGTCTGGAAGTCAGGGGACAAAAACAAAGAAAGAAAGAAAAAGAAAATGGAAAACAGACAGCGGATCATTAATAGTAATTTGTGTGAAGGTGAGAAAACAGCCTGTGACACAGTCAGCCTTTCATTCCCCAGTCACAGCCCATGTCCCTCAGCCCCGTGTCCCTGTCCCTCGCTCCTTAAAGGAATGCCACGCTCGTTTGTCCCGTCGTAAAAAAGGTTCTTTTATAGAACAGCGAGCGGCTCTGTGTTCCGCAAACGAGGGAAAGTCAGACATCTGAAGCCCCGCCCTGCAGTCGTCACGGCGATGGCAAACAGGGACACAAAGGAGCAGCCGAGAATGATTTTACTTTTATCAACTTAAGCACTAAAAGGTATAAAGCCCTCTTTAGACGGGAATGAGGAACGAGGCCTGGGTTTCCCCCAGTGCCATTTCTCATGATCACAGCTTCCAGCTTCCAGCAGCAGAGCCACAGGGCCAGCCAACACTCCCAATGCTTTTAAGAGCTGAGCGAGAGGGTAGTCTTTAAGTCTTTAAAAAATGCCAACCGCCGCCTCACCACAAGCCATTAAATGTTCACCCCCGACAGCACTATTATTCTAGACATTCAAAGCTGTCTGCGGACTGCCCTTTCCACCCCTCCTGCCACCTCTGAACAAATGAACATGTTTGACTTTTCTTAAAGTCCAACCGCCGACACCTGGCACACTGAAGCTGACCAAACACCTGCACACCAACACTGACCAAACACCTGGCACACTGAAGATAACCAAACACCTGGCACACTGAAGCTGCCCAATCACCTGGCACACTGAAGCTGCCCAATCACCTGGCACACTGAAGCTGCCCAAATAGCAGCTCCTCAGGGCCTGTGTGCCCTCACTGAGCCTGCAGTGAGCACATGAACCAGCCACACACACATTCTTCACACCTGACAACCACTGCCAGCCACTCAAACTCCAGACATTTTCTACTATAAGTATTTCTACTTTTATATTAAGCTTTCATTTCAGGACGCTGCTATTGCCACACACCTCTGTAGCCCACATGTGGTACCAGTGCCCCTCTGCACTGGGCATTCCCAGTGCCCCTTTGTACTGGGCATGCCCAGTGGGGCTGGGACTTGAACCCATGAACATGTCGTTGTGACACCGAGGGTGGGGCAGGAGTACCGTACAGGTGTGCTGTAGAGGTGGGCTGATGCTGCTCTCTGCCTGTACAGGTGGGCTGACTGACACTACCCTCTGTCCTCCTGGGACCTTTAACTGTGCAATGGGGCATGGTAAGCATGGAGAGAGGGAGAGAGAAGCAAGCAGCAGAGAAAGAGACAGAAAGAGAGGAAAAAGGAGAAAGAGAGAGGGCAAAAGAGTAAAAAGAAGAGAGACAAAAAGAAGGATATGGTAGGAGAGATGCAGGAGGGGAGCTAGCCTCACGCACAGACACACACACAGACTCTCACGCACAGACATATACAGACTCTATACGCACACACACACACACACACAGACACACACACACACAGACTCCCCCTCATGCATAGACACACACACACAGACTCTCCTCACGCACAGACTCTCCTCACGCACAGACACACACAGACTCCCCTCACGCATAGACACACACACACAGACTCCCCTCATGCATAGACACACACACACAGACTCCCCTCACGCATAGACACACACACACAGACTCCCCTCATGCATAGACACACACACACAGACTCCCCTCACGCATAGACACACACACACAGACTCCCCTCACGCACAGACACACACACACAGACTCCCCTCATGCATAGACACACACACACAGACTCCCCTCACGCACAGACACACACACACAGACTCCCCTCATGCATAGACACACATACAGACTCCCCCCACATATAGACACACACACAGACTCTGCAGACTCAATGACAGAACGCACAGTACGGCTCTCTGTGCTCTTGCACTTGGCAAGAAAAACAAACCTCTCGCATACACACACACACACACACACACACCTCTCGCATACACACACACACGCACACCTCTCGCATACACACACACACCTCTCGCATACACACACACACACACGCACACCTCTCGCATACACACACACACACCTCTCGCATACACACACACACGTACACCTCTCGCATACACACACACACGTACACCTCTCGCATACACACACACACCTGAGAGCCCACACACAGGCACAAACACACACACACACAGCAAAAACACACATGCCAAGGTGGATGAACGCTTTGATGAGAAAGTCAAGGATGTAAACATGAGAAAAGTAGGCCACGTGTGTGTGTGTATGTATATGTGTGTGGCTGTCTCTCACTCCGTCACTCACTCACAGAGAGAGTGTGTGTGCATGTGTGTGTGTGTGTGTGTATGTATATGTGTGTGGCTGTCTCTCACTCTGTCCCTCACTTAAAGAGAGAGTGTGTGCATGTGTGTGTGTGTGAATGTGCACGCAGTGTAGGGATGAGATGGCTAGACCAGATTGGGGGCTAGAGCTAAACATCTGGTTGACACTTGTTAAACAGTAAAGCGTTATCGTTTGCAAGCGCGGGGGGAACTGGAACAGCCCGGTCCTGAAAGGCATCCACACCATGTCACTGAACTATGCATGCATTCACCAGGAAACACAAACACACCTCAATCTGTCATGTATATGGATTGAAACCTAAGCCACTGAAGGGGAGGAGGAGAGGAGGAGGAGATGGAGGAGAGAGAGAGAGAGAGAGAGAGAGAGAGAGAGAGAGAGAGAGAGAGAGAGGGGGAGAGGGAGAGCAAGAGAGAGAGAGAGAGACAGAGAGGAGGAGAGGGAGAGAGGGAAAATGAGAAAAGGAGGCAAGGAAAAGGAAAAGGCACTCTGGTTTCTTGAGTAAATGCATGGCAACAGTTGCTTCACATAAACACAGATAGTCATAAACATAAGACGAGGAATGTGGCGCGTGACATATAAAAAGGGCTAATGATTTAAACTCTGAATGGCGGACAGGATTCCAAATGGCATTCCGCCCAGCCTGTCAGGGAATCTGGGAGTGCACTACCCCCACCCTCCACCCCCACCCTCTACACCCCCTCCACCCTCTACCCCCTCCGCCCCCACCCACTACCCCCACCTCCACCTCCCACCCTCTACCCCCACCTTCTTCCATAAACATGTTTTTTGCATTTTCTGCTGGAGAGGGGGGTGGGCTGGGCTGGGCTGGACTGGGGGAGAGGGGGGGGTGGGCTGAGGTGTGGGAGAGGGGGCCATGCTGGGCTGGAGGAGAGGGGTGCGGGGGGAGTAAAAGGAGAAAGGGGGGTGGGTTGGGCTGGACTGGACTGGGGGGAGAGGGGTGCGGGGAGGTGGCCTGGGCTGAGGGGAGAGGGGGTGGGGGGGTGGCCCGGGCTGGGCTGGGGGGAGGGGGGTGTGGGGGGGGGAGTAAAGAGAAAGGGGGTGAAGAATGCGCCGAGTCAACAGGTTTTGTGGGCGCTCGCTGGGTGGAGTGGCCACTGCAGGGCTGAGTCTACTTTACTGCAGGGCTGAGTCCTGGCCCCAGGCACCGCTGCCTCTCGTTTACAAGCACAGAGAACGAGGGATGGGAGGAGGAAGGAGGGACAAAGTAAAAGAGAGAGAGAGAAGAGACAGCAGTGCATTTGTGAGTGTGTGCAGCAATAAAAACAGACAGAAAGAGAGAGAGAGAGAGAGAGAGAAAATAAGCTATAATAGTAGCACACACAACAACCCAAAAGCTCAAAGCCTTTCTGATTGTCTGACTCAGCATTTCTCCCTTTACAGCACAGCCGAGGAGGAGGAGGAGGAATGAAGAAAGGAGGTGGAGGAGGAGGCACTTAGACAGGACTGCCAGAGGAGGAGGAGAAGAAGGAGGTGGAGGAGGAGGAGGAGGTGGAAGAGGAGGAGAAGAAAGAGGCATGTAGACAGGACTGCCAGAGGGAGGCTCACTGCATTAGTTCCCTCAGGACCAAAACAACCCACTTTCACCTCCTCAGGCAGGAGGGAGGGCAGGAGGGAGGGCAGCATGCGGGGAAGATACACAGGAAAAGGCTCTGCTTGCATGCAGGATTAAAACACACACACACACACACACACACACACACACACACACAAACACAAAAACACACACACACACACTCACAGACTTCACACACAAACAGACATACCCACAAAAATGCATCACATCTCTATACAAGATGAGAGTTTGCCACACAGGCACTAATGAAGTAGTTTATGAACTGAAGCAAGAACAAATGTTCTCTCATTCCCATCTGAGGGGATTCTGACAGTCATGCCACAGAGTCGAGCAGCATTTTAGCTTCAAGGATTCGAGTCCCGTCTGTAAACAACACAACTGGCACAATCCACAGATTGGATGAAAGGTATCAGTTGACCCAGAAAAAAAACACAAGTTTCTCGTACTTTCTCGTACTTTAACAAACTTTTCCCTTCTCTTTAAGCTCCTGGCTCCCAGTTGTCATCTAATCGTCTCATCTTTGCTTGTGCAATACAGACACAGGCCTTCTTAGCTGTGTTCGTGTAATACAGACAGACACACAAACCTTCTCGATCTCGCGCGCCTTGGCGGTGATGGCCTGGGCTCTGCGCTCCTGGAAGTCCTCGAAGAAGGCACTCGGTTCTTCTGCGCTGGGCAGAACCTCATCCACCAGGGGGTCAGACACCAGGGCCTCCTCCTGCAGAAGGGACATATGAGGAGCTTACTACACAGCACAGACACACACACACACAGTCACCGGGGCCTCCTCCTGCAGAGGGAAGACATGAGGAGCAAGAGTTACACACACACACACACACACACACACATCTGCCAGGGGGTCAGTCACCAGGGCCTCCTCCTGCAGAGGGAACACCATGAGGAGCAGGACTTACCACACACACACACACACACACACACACACACACACACACACACACACACTTCGAGATGGAGACCCTAGGCCTGTTCACAACACAAACACACACACACACACACACACACACACACACACACACACACACACACACACACACAGATGATGTCCACACGATAGTGCAAGTGCAGTACGGCACGAATGAAACTTACAGAGTGTGAGTATGACAGACGATCTGGAAAAGCATACAAAGGAATTAAAAAGATAACCATATGACACACAGCATGTGTTTTCCATCGCTCCACACCATCATGTCGTCTAGATATAACTCTCACCGAGACCACACAGGCCTCTCCGGAGAAAGAAACAGTGTGTGTAAAAACATGTGATCCAACACCGGCAAGATTCTCTTTCCCTCCAAGACAAACTCGGGACCATCCCAAAGTCAAGAACAAGTAACACAAACAATAGACTGCGGTTCCTGAACCCCAGCCAGCCTGCTATTGACTTAACACACACTCCAGCCGAGCAGGCCCAGCGATAGGGGAGCGAGCAGGCCCAGTGTTAGGGGAGCGAGCAGGCCCAGTGTTAGGGGATACATTTATGCTCCAGCTCAGCGTTAGGGGATACATTTATGCTCCAGCTCAGTGTTAGGGGATACATTTATGCTCCAGCTCAGTGTTAGGGGATACATTTATGCGGATCTTGATTTTGCATTAGTGCAGGACCATCCCGTCCCCCTCCCCCCCTAGAGGAGTCCCAGGGGCCGGATAAATGGCAAATAGGATGGGAAGCTACACACTACTATCCTCAGTGACCCCCCCTTGTGCACCGACTGACTACCTGAAATAAACGCATAAAGTTGCAGTTTAAAAAAATCACAGAAAACCTGAGTTTTATAAAATGAGATGGCAATAGATATGTATAAAATACATTAATGATATCAAACAAGTGTTGCAAAAACTAAGTAGCCCACCTCAATGTTTGAAGGTCACATGATTACATTTAAAAGACTATTGCCTCAAACAGCACAGAAACAAAGGACATGGCTATGAAACTGCAGAACCACCGAGTTGAAATGAAGCTCAGCAGAACTAATATATTACTTGAATCAGTATAATAATTTTAAAACCAATAGTCTGTGTCAGTGGATGCTAGTGAGCAGTGGATGCTAGTGGGGGGCAGTAGATGCTAGTGGGGGGCAGTTGATGCTAGCAGCGGATGCTAGTGGGGGGGCAATAGATGCTAGTGGGGGGCAGTAGAATGCTAGTGGGGGGCAGTTGATGCTAGTGGGGGGCATTAGATGCTAGTGGGGGGCAGTAGATGCCCATTAGTGGGCAGTAGAATGCTAGTGGGGGGCAGTAGATGCTAGTGGGGGGCAGTAGATGCTAGTAGTCAGTAGATGCTAGTGGGGGGCAGTTGATGCTAGCAACGGATGCTAGTGGGGGGCAGTAGATGCTAGTGGGGGGCAGTAGAATGCTAGTGGGGGGCAGTAGAGTGAATGTCAGCGTAACGAGCGGGATGATATAAAGTGAGATGCCAACATGGCAGAATTAACCCCTTCAGACCCTTCTGCTTCACATCGGACTCCTGCATCTCAGACAGGGCTGCTCCTCTATTCATAAGGATTTATCCAGTCTCCGCTCCCCACTCTGCTCTCCATCCTAACAGTGCAAGACCGGGATGTTAAGGTCAGCTGTTAAGGTCAGATGCTACGGGTGACGGTCGCTACGGGTGACGGTCGCTACGGGTGACGGTCGCTACGGGTGACGGTCGCTACGGGTGACGGTCGCTACGGGTGACGGTCGCTACGGGTGGTGGAATCTGAGCGCGGAGCTTTAGAGGAGCAGGAAGAGCCTTCAAAGGGCCAGAGCTTTAGGGAGGAACCTCCCTTATCAAGCCATGGTCCATTGGAGTTATCTCACATAGCAGGGAAAGTGCGCACGCACACACACACACACACACACACACACACACACACTGTGCGTGTGCTCAAACACATGCACCCACATGAAAGCATACACAGACACAACTGAAGGCCATCACATATACACACACCACACACACATTTGTTTAAACAGACAGACACATCAAAGTGATCAAAGCGACCGCAAGCAAGCAAGCCAACACACACACACACACACTTTGCTTGCTTGTTTATGATCGTCCGGTGTGCATGGCTGGAGACACATGTGGTCCATGGGGAGTCATTATCAGTATGCACGTATGTGTGTTTGGCTGGTCGACTATGTGGAGAGTAGTGTGCCTGTGTCTGTTAGGTAGGTGAGCTGATCTGGAGTGCTGTGTGTGTGTGTGTGTGTGTGTGTGTGTGTGTGTGTCGCAGTCCAATTAGTAGGTGGGCGTGTCTGTGTGTGTGTGTGTGTGTGTGTGTGTGTGTGTGTGTGTGTGTGTGTGTGTGTGTGTGTGTTTGTGTGCCGGGAAAAGCAGAGTTTAGTGGTTTAAGTATTAAATGAGGTTAAAAAACAACTTTGTGCTCGTGACATGGTAGCGTGAAGTGTGTGTGTGTGTGTGTGTGTGTGTGTGTGTGTGTGTGTGTGTGTGTGTGTTAACTGCCAGCCCTGTGTGCCTGTAGGCAGCGTGCGTGTGTGTTTGAGGGCTTTCCAGTGCATGAGAAATCATTACCAAAAAAACAAGTTTTAATCTTCTTACTCACACACTCCCTACAGGCACACAGGCAGGGCTGTGCTTGGCAGTTAACACACACACACACACACCCTACAGGCACGCGCACACACACACACACACACACACACACACACACACACACACACACACACACTCCCTACAGGCACGCGCACACACACACACACACACACACACACACACACACACACACACACACTCCCTACAGGCACGCGCACACACACACACACACACACACACACACACACACACACACACACACACACACACACACACACTCCCTACAGGCAGACAGGGCTTTGCCTGGCAGCTAAGACTCTGATTGATCTCACACACAAATAAAATAAAAAATAAAAAACACACACACATATACACACACACACACTCACACCATTACCTGTCCCCCTCACTCACACGGGATCTGTCTTTCTATCTGACACACACAGAAACAAATATTGGTTCTCACACACACACACACACACACACACACACACCCACACACACACCCAGAGGGAGGATAGTGGACAGGGTAAAGAGGAAGAGAGATAATGACGGTCGCTAATGACTCCCGACATGAGCAAAGGAGAGGCCCCCCCTCGAGTGCTGCCATCTGATTGGATGACCTGTCCCCCTGAGTGTTGGCCTCTGATTGGCTGGTCTTGGTGATGAAGGGGCTTGATTCCCATGGTGTTTGGGAAGGGTGGGAAATACACACACACTCTCACACACACACACACACACAAACACACACACACAAACAAACACATACACGCACTCAAGTGGCCGCGCTCATCTCACTGTGGATCGACACATCTGTTTCTCAGGGCCTTCAGTGTGTGTGTGTGTGTGTGTGTGTGTGGGGGTGTGTGTGTCTGCACATTTTTGTGCTTGTCCTTGAATTTGATTGATGTGTACAAGGTGCGTGGAACATATGGTTTGTGTGTGTGTGTGTACAAATGTATGCGTGTTCTCTGAATAGGTTCTTACCTTAGACATGGACGCTGAGCTGTAAGGGGAGCCAGCGCGCGCGCGCGCGCGCGTGTGTGTGTGTGTGTGTGTGTGTGTGTGTGTGTGTGTGTGTGTGTGTGTGTGTGTGTTCTTACCTTAGACATGGACGCTGAACTGTGAGGGGAGCCATCACGTGACGCACTGAGAAACGCAGCAGACGCCTTTTCCCTTTCTGTGTAGAGAGAGAGAGAGAGAGAGAGAGAGAGAGAGAGAGAGAGAGAGAGAGAGAGAGAGAGAGAGAGAGAGAGAGAGAGAGAGAGAGAGAGAGAGAGAGAGAGAGAGAGAGAGAGAGAGAGAGAGAGAGAGAGAGAGAGAGAGAGAGAGGGAGGGAGGGAGAGGGAGAGAGAGGGAGAGAGACAGAGAGTGAGAGAGATAAATACATCAACTAAGACACTAACAGCATAAAGGACAAAAAGGTGACTGAGGGTTATGGTTATTAGGGTTATGGTTAGGAGAGAAGCTGAAGCTGAGTAAAGTAAGAAACCAGCAGAGCACCTGGAGAACTAGAGCACCTGGAGAACAAGAACGAGAGAATCTCAAGACAGGCCAACAGCATCTCACTGCCTAAACACACACACACACACACACACACCCTCATGCAAACAACACGCACACAAAACCTTGTGCACGTGTAACACACACACACACACACACACACACACACACACACACACACACACACACACACACACACACGTGGAATCTCGTGCTTTAGAGTCTTTCCCAGGCTGTACTCAGCATGAGCGGGCCATCTCTGACTCCCAGCGGGTGATAAACACTCTCACATGTTCAGGCAAACACTGCTCGCCCCCAGCACATCCCCCCGCTCACACACACACACACACACACACACACACACACACACACACACCACATACACACATTCCCCTGCCCCACACACACACACACCACATACACACATCCCCCCGCTCCACACACACACCACATACACACATCCCCCCGCTCACACACACACACACACACACACCACATACACACATTCCCCTGCCCCACACACACACACCACATACACACATTCCCCTGCCCACACACACACATACACACACGCACACACACACACACACACACCACATACACACATTCCCCTGCCCCCCCCACACACATATACACACACACTCCCCCGGCCCTCACACACACACACACACACACACACACCTGCGTGCCCCCAGCACATCCCCCAGCTTAGCCACAACCAGATGGGCTCTCAGGGGCCGAGTGTAGGAGTGTAGAGTGTAGTGTAGGCCCTCAGAGGCCCAAGGCACAGGCATGGTGGCCCACCACAGGGGCCTCCGCTCCCTCTCTCTCTCTATCCATCTCTCCCTGTTTGTCTCTCTCTCTCCTCCCCTCGCTCCCCCCCCCCCTCACCCACCCTCTACCCCCCTCTCTTGCCCGCTCGCTGTCTCTCCCTCACTCCCTCTCTCCGCATTATGGTGTCTTTACATACTTCACGGAAACTCACCTGCAGAGACGATGTGGTTTATGAGACGTGCCTGCTATGGGACGTGCCTGCTATGGGACATGCCTGCTATGGCAGGGCTGTACATTGCGACCAATTGGTCGCATATTACGCCTAAATTTTGGACTGTGCGAGGAAGAAAAATAAAACGGGCGCACTTGTGCGATTATGTATTTCAACCCTTTCATTCGCATTTTGCTCCTAAAAATAAATATATAATAATAATTAAAATAAAAACATTCCAATCGACAAGAGTCTACAATGTTCCCTGATTTTTGTTCTCATTCCCTTGTCAAATGTGATCGAGCAGGAAGAACTTTGTTCTTGTCATGATGACGCGGTGACGTCTCAACGCACATGGGAAAAAAGTTCTGCACAAGTAGTTTCGCTGCTACGGACCGGTCTTGGCTTGCGCTGCGATTAGCTAGCTTGCTCCTTCAGTCGTCATTTAGAAATAGCTTCAATGATCCATTGCTACGAACGGTTAGTGAGGAAAATATGATAACATCTTTCTTTCAACGAAAACCTAAAGAACCAGGAGAGGCAAACAGGAGATATGATGAAGACGGTGAGGATGAGGTGATAGCCACAGGCAGTGGCAGTAGTAGTACGACTACAACTAGCTCCACTACTTCTAAAATCCACAAGTTCCGATCCGAGTGGATGAATATCTTCCCGTGGCTTGTTCATGAAGATGGACAGATGTTTTGCAAATACTGCCGAGGCCAGAAGCAGGCAGGCAATTCGGTATTCGTATGTATATTCAAAAAAGATTCCCTCGTGAAACATAACATATCCAAACGGCACATCATCTGCAGGGATGCATTTGTGAATGGAAAGCAACCAGCGGTAGCCGTAGCATTGGAAAAGCAGACTCTCTTGTCAGAAGTGGAAATCAGGCGGCAATTGTCGATCAAAATGAACAAACCGCATATGTTATGTTTCACGAGGGAATCTTTTTTGAATTGTTTATTCCCCGTAACGAATACCGAATTGCCTGCCTGCTTCTGGCCTCGGCAGTATTTGCAAAACATCTGTCCATCTTCATGAACAAGCCACGGGAAGATATTCATCCACTCGGATCGGAACTTGTGGATTTTAGAAGTAGTGGAGCTAGTTGTAGTCGTACTACTACTGCCACTGCCTGTGGCTATCACCTCATCCTCACCGTCTTCATCATATCTCCTGTTTGCCTCTCCTGGTTCTTTAGGTTTTCGTTTAGTTTGTTCATTATGTTTTATTTTTATGTTTTGTGGTTCATGAGTTTTTGAGTAATCCTGCTGGCAGACAAACAACACAACTGAAAACATTACCTCCTTGGCAGATGTAAAAAGGAAGTAAAAGCTTAAATAGATACACCAATACAATCCTATTAAATGTGCGTGTGTGGAAAAGCTACCCTTTGTACAGTAGGCTATGTGTCTTTGCGTTATAATAAAATTCCATCAAGAAATTTCACAGTGCTCCTAAATTTTTATCTGTGCTCCTAAATTTGTATCTGTGCTCCTAATTTTTTTCATTTAGGAGCACCAGTGCTCCTAGTGAAAAAGCTTAACGTACAGCCCTGTCATAAAGAGGAAAAAGAGAGAGAGAGAGAGAGAGAGAGAGAGAGACAGCAAGAGAGACAGAGAGAGAGAGATAGAGTGAGAGACAGCAAGAGAGACAGAGAGAGAGAGATAGAGTGAGAGACAGCAAGAGAGACAGAGAGAGAGAGATAGAGTGAGAGACAGCAAGAGAGACAGAGAGAGAGAGATAGAGTGAGAGACAGCAAGAGAGACAGAGAGAGAGAGATAGAGTGAGAGACAGCAAGAGAGACAGAGAGAGAGAGAGATGGAGAGACAGCAAGAACGAGACAGAGATAGAGATAGAGAGATCGAGCAGAGCTTCTAACAGCTGACAGATAAGCAGTTGATGAGGAGGAAGTTCAACAGGGAGATCTGAGTTATGGAAGCTGGTTTGGCCTTTTGGACAGCCAGCACACGCACGTGCACACACACACACACACACATACACACACACACCAAAAGGGTTTCATTTGAGCTCCTAACGCAGAGTGGGTCCAGTTTTCCAAAAATGATCGTTACAAGCAAGTGATAAGTGGTATTTCTGTCAAAGAGTGTGTTACCTGCATAGTCCACAGCATCTGGACAGCAGGTAAAACAAGTGTCCCTCTTCAAAAATCACACACACACTCCTGCTCTGCAGTGCTCTCTGTCTCCATCTCCCTCCCTGTGCGTCCAGAGAGACTGAATAACCACTGGCCTATTCCTCCACATCAGGCCGATGAACACACGCGGATGTGCAGATCCTTCATGTAGGGGTGTGTGTGTGTACACATGTAGGTGTGTGTGTGTGTGTGTGTGTGCCTGTGCGTGTATGGGAGTGTGTGTATGTGTGCATGGGAGTGTGAGAGTGTGTGAGAGTGTGTGTGTGTGTGTGTCTGGTTTGCATTGGCCCAGGAGACTGCAGGTGTGCAGTAAAGTGCAGTCTCAGGTCACAGCAAAGTGCCACAGCATAGCACCTCCTCACCAGCACCACAGCATAGCACCTCCTCACCAGCACCACAGCATAGCACCTCCTCACCAGCATAGCACAGCATAGCACCTCCTCACCAGCATAGCACCTTTTCACCAGCACCACAGCATAGCACCTCTTCACCAGCATAGCACCTTCTCACCAGCATAGCACCTCCTCACCAGCACCACAGCATAGCACCTCCTCACCAGCACAGCACCTCCTCACCAGCACCACAGCATAGCACCTCTTCACCAGTGAAGGCCACAGCATAGCCCCTCTATTCACCAGCATAGCACCTCTACACCAGTGAAGGCCATTAAACAGGAAACAGATCCATCAGCCTGCAGGTGGCCGTGCTTACGGGAACCCAAACACCTGCACTGTAACTGGGCTCCGCAGCACAGCCATGCAGCAGTGCCCTATGCTTTACACTCCAACACAGCCATGCAGCAGTGCCCTATGCTTTACACTGCAGCACAGCCATGGAGCACCTGCGAGAGGAGCCCACAGAGGGAGGGCAGGTGTTGGACGCAGGTATGCAGGTACACAACCAGGGAGGTGGCCAATCACTCCATGACACTTAAAGGTGTGCATCTTTATGCTTTTGGAAACAAATGTCTGAGTATAGCAAAAACAGGTACACCAAGTATAAATGTGTTTATATTCTTTCAGACATCCCTATGGAAGTGAGATATGTGTTAGATTGACAGATGAACATGCCACCACACATGTGTGTATGCATGCACACACACTACTACACAACTCATCATACGGTAGGTATGGCATGTGCACAACAGAAACGAGAAAAAAATAACTTCCTACAATTCTGTCTCGTCAAAGGTAGACTTGGCACACTTGGTCAACAAAACCTTCAGTGGTCAGTCAAAGTCTTTAGTGGTCAGTCCAAGCGATGGCTCCTTCCGTGGCCACTTTTACAATGTGTGCCAGTCATCCATAGCCAAGCTCTCAAAGTAGCGAATCATGCTGACAACCAAACCTCAAACCTCATGCCCAGAACCCAAACACCATGCCCAAACACACACACACACACACACACACACACACACACACACACACACACACAAACACGCATACACGACTAACCGGCAGGTGTGTGTGGCACGGTCTCGGCCCACCTCTGTGTCGTGTCCCTCTGAAAGCCAGGAGCCCCCGCGGGCACTGCCCCCACACCTGCAGAACCCAACCACATACAGGTGTGTGTGTGTGTGTATGTGTGTGTGTGTGTGTGTGTGTGTGTGTGCGTGTGGAAACAAGGGCATGCAAACAGAATGTTTTGCCCATTGGTTCGTTGTGAATAGAAATGTTATTTTGAGTTCCACCCTAAAAGTGACCTTACCAAACTGTTTACACAACTGTTTAAAAATACTCACGGCAGGCTTGAAACAGTCAAGTTGGCAGGACAGGAAGACTTATTCAGTTATTGTCCATGACTCTCTACACCACATATTAGGTTATTGTCCATGACTCTCTACACCACATATTTGCCACCAGCTGTTCCAACTTCAGCATTCACACCTGCAACTAGAACTATGTGACACCACATCCATCCTGAGGGTAACCAGTGTATCTAAGCTGTGATGTCACGGCTAGCATGAAAACAGGGTGCTAAATGTAGCATAGTGTGAGGGAGGTGATATCCAGGTGACCCCATCAGGGGCGTAGGGGAGTACAGGTGTCATCTGAAAACCATTATTTGCAGCTCCAAGAGCTGCCAGATCATGCACAGGAGCAGCTAGGTGCTGCAGAAACACACCTGGGCACACACACCCACACCTGCAGAACACACACACACCTGTAGACATACACCTACACCTGCACACACACCCACACCTGCAGAACACACACACACCTGTAGACATACACCTACACCTGCACACACACCCACACCTGCACACACACACACACACCTGTAGACATACACCTACACCTGCACACACACCCACACCTGCAGAACACACACACACCTGTAGACATACACCTACACCTGCACACACACCCACACCTGCACACACACACACACCTTTAGACACACATCCATACCTGCACAAACACACCTGCAGAAGAGGAGAGAGGAGACAGAGAGGCGGTGGAGAAGAGAGAGAGAGGGGTGGTGGAGAGGAGAGAGAGAGAGAGGCAGTGGAGATGAGGAAGAGAGAGAGAGGGGAGGGGTGGTGGAGAGGAGAGGAGAGAGGGGTGGTGGAGAGAAAAGAAGGAGAGGAGGGAGAAAGGGAGTGGAAAGGAGGAAGAGAGAGGAGAAAGAAAGGAGAGAGAGAGAGAAGGAAGAGGAGAGAGGAGGAAGACAGGAGAAAGAGAAATGGGGATGGATGAGTGTAAATAGAGGAGAGAAAAAGAAAGAGAGAGAGAGGGGGGGGAGAGAGAGAGGGGAGAGAGGGAGAGAGAGAGTGTGTGTGGGAGAGGATGGATGAGTGTAAAGAGAGTAAGCGAGAGAGGGAGGAGAGAGAACGAGAGAGAGAGGAGAGGATGGATGAGTGTAAAGAGAGAGAGAGAGAGGAGAGAGAAAGAGGAGAGAGTGTGTGTGGGAGAGGCTGGATGAGTGTAAAGAGAGAGAGCGAGGAGAGAGAAAGAGAGAGAGAGAGGAGAGAGAGAGGAGAGAGAAAGAGAGGAGAGAGAGTGTGTGTGGGAGAGGATGAGTGTAAAGAGAGTAAGCGAGAGAGGGAGGAGAGTACAGAAGAGGGGGAGAGGATAGATGAGTGAAAAGAGAGGAGAGGAGAGAGTTTGTGTCTGTGTGTATGTGTGTGTATGTGCGTATATGTGTGCGTGTGTGTGTATGTGTGTGTGTGTGTATGTGTGTGTGTGTGTGTGTGTGTGTGTGTGTGTGTGTGTGTGTGTGTGTGTGTGTGTATGTGTGTGTGTGTGTGATGGAGGATGGATGAGTGTCCTGAGATGCATGTGGGTCCTGTGCTGGGCCTGTGCTGCCTTTGATCCCTGCTCCAGAATAAAGCCTTTCATCTCCCTCAAGTGTGTGTGTGTGTGTGTGTGTGTGTGTGTGTGTGTGTGTGTGTGTGTTTCATCTCGTTCAAGTGCAGCTTATTCAAGTCACACTTTGGCTGCTCTTCACCACACATACACAGATGGCTTTGTGTGTGTGTGTGTGTGTGTGTGTGTGTGTGTGTGTGTGTGTTTGTGAGACTGTGTGTGTTCTCTTGCTGCCAAGACGAAAAGGTGTGGGTGTATGTGTGTAGTCCTGTGTGTGTTTTGTGTCTGTGAGTTTTCCTTGGCAGCATTTAGTGGCAGTGTGTGTGTGGTTTGCAAAGGTGTGTGTGTGGTTTGCGAAGGTGTGTGTGTGCGAAGTTGTGACAGTCTTCTCTCAGTCACTCTTTCCTGGCAAGGGTGGTGGGTGGGGATGAGAGACTCCCTGTGTGTGTGTGTGTGTGTGTGTGTGTGTATACGTGCATGTGTGTGTATACGAGTATGTGTGTGTATACGCGTATGTGTGTGTACGTGTGTGTCTCATCACACTACCCAGCTGTTGATGTATACGTGTCCTTGTGTGTTTTCAGTTAAAGTGGATTTCTGTAACATCCTGTGTGTGTGTGTGTGTGTGTGTGTGTGTGTGTGTGTGTGTGTGTGTGTTCTTCATTGGAAAATGTGTGTGTAGATTTGCCCAGTGTGTGTGTGTGTGTGTGTGTGTGTGTGTGTGGTGTGTGTGTGTGTGCCATCATGTCATGGCAGGTGAAGGTGTGTGTGGGACATGGAGAGGCGTCTGCATTGGTCACATGTACAGCACACGTGTCCCCATCAGGGCTGCAACTAGCCACCATGTCAACACAGGACCAGAGGACCCGTCACTAGAACAGAGGGGTTTGGGGGGGGGGGGGGGGGCTGCATCATCATCTATCTGCTACATACCACTCTGCCCTGACACCTTCCCCATCACAGCGCCTCTCATGCTCTCCAGTGACCATAATGACCCGCACTACCGTTCCCTATGCATGTGTGTGTGTGTGTGGGTGTGTGTGTGTCTGGGTGCATTCTCCAAACTCTTTACTAGGTCATGGTTTTTCTTGTGTGTGTGTGTGTAAGTGTGTGTGTATTTTCCACACTCTTCACTAGGTCATGTATATGCAGGTGTGTTTGTGTGTGTGTGTGTACCCACTCTCATGTGCACCCACTCTCTTGTTGAGAAGTTTCAGCTGCAGATACTTCTTCTAGTGTGTGTGTGTGTGTGCGTGTGTGCGTGCGTGTGTGCCCACTCTTGGCCTGTGGATGCGGGGTGATGTCAGGTGAGAAACTTCAGCTGCAGATGCTGAATCTAGTGTGTATGTAAGTGTGTGTGTGTGTGTACTCACTCTTGGCAGGGGGGGGCGGATAGTGTGTCCTGGCTCTGTGTGTGTGTGTGTGTGTGTGTGTGTGTGTGTGTGTGTATATAAGTGTGTGTGTGTGTGTGTGTACTCACTCTTGCCGGGGGGGGGGGGGGGGGGGGGGGTGTAGTCGGCCTTGGCTGTGTGTGTGTGTGTGTGTACTCACTCTTCCCAGGGGGGGGGCGGGTAGTGTGCCTTGGCTGTGTGTGTGTGTGTGTGTGTGTGTGTGTGTGTATATAAGTGTGTGTGTGTACTCACTCTTCCCAGGGGGGGGTGGGTAGTGTGCCTTGTTCCTGTCGGGGGAGAAGCTGCGGCTGGTGATGGCGGTGGGGGCCGAGCGGCCGTGTGGGGAGGGGGGGGGCACTTCTCTGGGGGGGGGCACTTCTCTCCGCAGGGGGGAGCGCTCCCTCATGGGGGCGTACGGAGCCTTCCGCCTCACACCCTCATGCTCCTCTCTACACACACACACACACACACACACACACACACACACACAAGTACAGAAGAGGACAGAAGAGAAATGATGCATCGTCTCCTCTGACATGATCTACATGTGACCCCAACAGCCACGCTCTCAGAGCAATTGCTGGCAAAGTGCAGTTTTCAAATTTTATTTGAGCCCCATTTTTACCCATGATGCAGTGGAGCTGTTTACCCATGATGCAGCAGGGCTTTTTCCCCCATGATGCAGCAGGGCTTTTTACCCATGATGCAATTGGGTTACCCATGATGCAGCAGGGCTTTTTACCCATAATGCAGCAGGGCTTTTTACCCATGATGCAGTGGGGTTACCCATGATGCAGTGGGCTTACCCGCGGTCCAGGCTGAGGATGGCCTGCATGTTTACCCATGATGCAGTGGGGTTACCCATGATGCAGTGGGGCTATTTACCCATGATGCAGTGGGGCTATTTACCCATGATGAAGTGGGCTTACCCGCGGTCCAGGCTGAGGATGGCCTGCATGACTGTGTCGTCGCTGGCCTCGGGGGCGAGCTGGGGCAGTGACCTAGGGGGAGGGTATGACCCCTGACCTCTGCCGCTGGGGGGTGGGGGGAGCGGCCCTCCTCGGCCTCCTCCTGGCCTGAGAAACAACACAAACAAACAAACAAATGAACAAACAACAACACAAACAAATAATATTGCTGGCGAGTGGAGTGTGGCGTACAAAAAAATGAGCTAAAGACTTTCCATACATGAGTTTCATACATATAACATATGTACAACCATCTGAAAGCACATCAGTAGAACTAGCTAACGGCAAATCTGAGGCTTCAAGTCAAAGCTTTCAAACAAGTAGAACTAGCCAACAGCCAATCAGAAGCTACACAGAATGTTTAAATTGGAGCTTTTTAGTGTTCCTATAACAAACTGACAAGTGTCAAAGCAAAGGAAAGAAATGAATGTTTCAGAAAATGAGGGTTTGTTTCCGCTCCTCCTTAGGGGTCCAGCCTCTTACACACAAAGCTATACCACCCTTAAGCCTGAAGACTTTAATATAACCTGTTCTCCATCCGTCAAACACATACATGCTACCGCGCACACACACACACACACTAACCAGTTCATCATTATTACACCGCATGAACCACACACACACATGCCAACCAGTTCACATACACTCGGTTAACCCCACACACCCGCTACTGTTTACTTACACTCTTCTTTTATCCAAGCAGTAATTTTCCTCAATCATACACTCTCACGCACACACAAAAATCATACACACACACACCATATACTCACACACACACAAATCATACAAACCATCATTCACAAACACACACCTGTAACTAAGGCAAGTGTGTGTGTGTGTGTGTGTGTGTGTGTGTGTGCACATGTGAAAGTAGTGTGGCAGTGGGGCGTTGCTGTGGTCTGGAGCTCTGTTTGTTGTGTGTGTGTGTGTGTGTGTGTGTGTTTGTTGGGTGTGTGTGTGTGTGTGGGGGGGGGGGTGGTGATTACTGGACGCACATCTGTGCATGCAGCAATAAAGACGTTTAGTTTGCCCAGGGGCCATGCCAAGAGGGTCCACACACACACGCACACACGCGCACACACACACGCACGCACGCGCACACACGCATGCACAAACAATGTAGACGGACAGACACACACACACACACACTCTCACTCCCCAATATAGATTGACAAACACATGTGCACACACACACTCTGTCACTTCCCTGTGTATGTAGACACACACACAATCACTTCAATTACTGGCCCATGTAAACACACACACACACACACACACAGTCCTTCACAGACAGACAAACACACACGTCCCCAGTTACACCTGCAGGAAATGTGTTGGCTGGTTCCTCGTGGTGGGAGCTGTGTGTGTGTGTGTGTGTGTGTGTGTACACAAGGTGCCATTGAGAGCGCATAAACCCATTAACAGCACCTGGTTCAAGCGACCCAAGACTGAACCCCCTACACAACCCCCGTAACCACCCCCCCACCCCCCTGCTCGCCCCAAATCCCCCTCACACTACAGTCCAGCCACTCCCAACCCAACAACACCCCCCCACACTACAGTCCAGCTCCCCAGCTCCCCTTATCCCCCAACCCCCACAGCCAACACCACCAACACCACACAGACTACAGTCCATCTCCCCCTAACCCCCAACGAAAACAGAAGCGGATAGAACGAAACTATTCTCTCTCTCTCTCTCCCTCACACACACACACACACACACACACACACACACACACACACACACACACACACACACACACACACACACACACACACCCCTCCTGGACAGTCATGTGAGGTGTGTTCCGCAGTCCTGGTGACATGCCCAGGCAGGCCGGTGACGTCCTGGGGACACGAGCATCTGCCCTGACGGGGACGCGGCCGTGAGTCCCTTTCTTCCGCCGCCAAATCAATTAGTCAGACCGCGGTGGAAGCACAGGCAGGTGTGTGTGTATGTGTGTGTGTGTGTAAGGGCCATAAAATCAAAGCTACTGTGCAGGACTTGACACACCCCGAGGGCCTTTCCCATGGGAACGCCGTGCATGCCGAGATCCGCCGTACGCGTGATTAACGATCGCGGTGACGCGAAGAGTCGCATGCCACCGGCACCTGAGCGAGAACACCTCCGCCATTTCACCTGAGCGAGAACACCTCCGCCATTTCACCTGAGCGAGAACACCTCCGCCATTTCACCTGAGCGAAAACACCTCCAACATTTCACCTGAGCGAAAACACCTCCGACATTTCACCTGAGCGAAAAACACCTCTGCCATTTCACCTGCAGCACTGTGGAGATGCTGGAGATGCTGAGCTGTCAATCACTACAGACACCGGAACACAGCGCAGCAGCACCCTCTAGTGGTGACATGTGCATGTGTCTCACAATGGAGTCAGAATCAACACAGTGGCCAAGAGAACACTACAGCAAAAGGCCCAAGAGGAAACTACAGCACACACAGCCTACAGTAAGGCCTTTCACACAGCATGCAGGAAACCCCAGACACAAGTGGTTGTTGATTTGTCCAAAACACGAGCTCAGAACTGACGTGATTATAGTGCAGTCTGCGATCACGTTTGTATGGATAAATACCACACGTTGCATACAAATGAATATATGCCCACTTAATGCTCGTTTCTGCCCTACGCACGTTTGATACGAGGACCACTGTATTTACCTGGTCAGTGTGTGTACCTGAAGTCAGTGTGTTTACCTTAAGTTTAAAAATGTTTACCTGAAGTCAGTGTGTGTACCTGAAGTCAGTGTGTGTACCTGAAGTTTAAATGTTTACCTGAAGTCAGTGTGTGTACCTGAAGTCAGTGTGTGTACCTGAAGTTTAAATGTTTACCTGAAGTCAGTGTGTTTACCTGAAGTTTAAATGTTTACCTGAAGTCAGTGTGTGTACCTGAAGTCAGTGTGTGTACCTGAAGTTTAAATGTTTACCTGAAGTCAGTGTGTGTACCTGAAGTCAGTGTGTGTACCTGAAGTTTAAATGTTTACCTGAAGTCAGTGTGTGTACCTGAAGTTTAAATGTTTACCTGAAGTCAGTGTGTGTACCTGAAGTTTAAATGTTAACCTGAAGTCAGTGTGTGTACCTGAAGTTTAAATGTTTACCTGAAGTCCATGGGTCTCCCTGGTGGTGGCTCCTCTCTGCCTCCTCTGTAGTATGGGTAAGATTCATCCTGCATGAAACACACACACACACACACACACACACACACACACACACACACACACACACACACACCAAGTGGTACTGTGTGATCATGATGTAGTTGCTGCTTACATTCTTGCCAACATTGACGTTTAGATGATGCTGTTGTCTTTCATATTGTAAAACATGTTAATGCTTACCTAGAAAAACCTGCTATCTAAATACTGTTTTCCCCATGGACTGTCATGATCACTGTTGTTAAAACTGCACCTGACCACAAGATGGCAGCAGAGGCCCATGACCACAAACACAGCAGCACAGAACGCCCCTCACACTCTCTACACCAACACACTTACCCCTCTCACTCATATACACACACACACGCACGCCTCTCACACTCTCTACACCAACACACTTACCCCTCTCACACACAAACACACACACACACCAACACACTACACACACACACACTCACCCCTCTCACACTACACACCAACACACTTACCCCTCTCACACACACACACAAACATGCCCCTTACACACTACACACACACACACACACACACACACACCCCTCTCACACTACACACACAAACATGCCCCTTACACACTACACACACACACACACACACACACACACCCCTCTCACACTACACACACCAACACACTTACCCCTCACACACACTACACACACCAACACACTTACTACTCACACACACACACACCAACACACTTACCCCTCTCACACTACACACACACACACACACACACACACACACCAACACACACACCCCTCACACACCACACACACACACACACTACACACACCAACACACTTACCCCTCACACACAGACACACTCACACACACACTTACTACTCTCACAAACTACACACACCAACACACTTACCACCTCACATAACACACACCAACACACTTACTAATCTCACACACACACACACCAACACACTTACTACTCTCACACTACACACCAACACCCCTTACTTACCCCTCCCCCACCTGTGTCTAGGGCTAGGGCTAGGGCTAGGGTTAGTGTCTTCAATCATAGTCTAGAAAGTGACTACTGAAAAGGCCTCCTTACCATTCACCTTAATCTGTCAAGCCAAAATAATCTCGCGGCTGAAGTTTATCTGGGGGTTATTTGAAGTGAGAAATGTGGATAGCAGAACTCAGAATAAGTACTAAGAGCTTCATGCCCTGCCTGTGTAACTCTTGCACCAAGTTGTCACTAGACTACATACTTGGACTGATGCACTGAGTTGCTTTGACTGTGTGACAAATGTAGGTAGGTAGAGAATTAAAGTAGAGCGAGAGAGAGAGGCAGAGAGGGAGTAAGACACAGAGAGAGAGAGAGAGAGAGAGAGATAGGGAAAGAGGGAGAGAGAGAGAGCGAGAGAGAGAGCGAGAGAGAGAGAGCGAGAGAGCGAGAGAGGGGGGGAGGGGGGGAGGGGGAGAGAGAGAGAGAGAGAGAGAGAGAGAGAGAGCGAGCGAGAGAGCGAGAGCGAGTAGAATGGGAGGGTAAATGGTTGGTCTGTGAGGCCAGCCACAAACAGGAAGCAGAAAGTGATTTGGCAGCAGAACATGTTTGTTTGTTTGTTTGTTTGTGTGAGCGCTTACTCTGCGCGCTGGGGGCCCTGCTCTGTGTTCGCCAGCAAAGTGAGGGCCATCGCCATGGAAACTGCGAGGGTGTCCGCCACGGTAATACTGAGAGTTGTCGTACTCGAACCCTCGTCCGTACTCCTCCTCCGGCCGCCCGAAACCAGACCTCCTGTAGGGGCCCTGCACACACACACACACACACACACACGGGTCAGGTCTTAACTGTCTGTCTGCAGGGTAGCTCACAGACACACATGGGTCAGGTCTTAACTGTCTGTCTGCAGGCCAGCACACAGACACACATGGGTCAGGTCTTAACTGTCTGTCTGCAGGGTAGCTCACAGACACACATGGGTCAGGTCTTAACTGTCTGTCTGCAGGCCAGCACACAGACACACATGGGTCATCTCTTAACTGTCTGCAGGCCAGCACACAGACACACATGGGTCATCTCTTAACTGTCTGCAGGCCAGCACACAGACACACATGGGTCAGGTCTTAACTGTCTGTCTGCAGGCCAGCACACAGACACACATGGGTCAGCTCTTAACTGTCTGCAGGAAACAACCAAGATTTTTGCCTAGATCTTTCCTACAATTATTACATTTTTGTTTCAGTTGATTTAACTGTAGTTGGTTTCCACTTTTTATTATGGCATCTAAGTGCACACCGTTAATTGCACAAAATAATAATCGTGTGCACATGCAAGTAGGACTTTGCGGCACCTATCCTACAGAGAATGGTGTGTGTGTGTGTGTGTGTGTGTGTGTGTGTGTGTGACATTAAAATAAATGGCTATTCTGCAGATGTAGCTAATGCACACCAACCCCCACAGACCCTTGTGGAAGGGACACATTGAAGGGAATAGATAAACGTGCTGCTTCCTTTCAGTTTTGTGTACATAACCTGTTTTCACGGGTGTAAGTTCATGTGGGTGTAAGGTGTCACTGCTGAGACCAAAGACAACTCTCATGTTAGACATGACAATAAAGTCTATTGTATTCTATTTTATTGTCTCAGGCACCATAGAGAAGCTCCAGAGTCCCATGAACTCCACACTGGTGCTTTGCATAGATGCAGATGAAGACAAGCAGAGACTCACCCCTCTCTCCACAGGAAACCTATCCTCGTATATATCGCGGATACTTCTCTCTCTTCTAAATGCCACTGTAAAATAAACGGGACATTATTCATCATTATTCATTCTTGAAATATACTACACCGTAAAGGGCCTCGGGTGCACTGTAACATGTATGCACCAATACAAAAAATGAACCATGGAATGCTCCTCACTTTTTACTGTGTGAATGTCTTGGGCCTGCAGCAGTGCGATTCCTAGGACAGCAAGATCAGAGGAGTTAGTCACAAAAGGAATTCAGTTTCATAACATTTGAACATTAAGCGAGGCTCACTAAAATAACCCCTGGAGGTTTGTGTGGAACATTTATGTAATGTCTTTGTGTTCCCCCACGTTGTTACAAGTGAACACTAGAGTGCGCGTGCACTTAATGAAACAGTAACATTCCAATTCTAATCTAGTCAGTTGGTTAGTAGTACGGTAACAGTCAGGCTGTATATTTGTAATGCTCTGAGATTAATATGAAGTAAAGTATCACACGGAATCCTGAACCCGGTTTACTCATATCATTTATCAACATGATATACAACAGTTTGCATGACATATATCATTTACAAATGCTGGGGGGTAAAACAAGGCGGTCGTGTCGAGATCTCACTAAAAACAGTTATATTTTAGTGAGCCCAATCTGCTGTCTATCGCTGCCTCTGACTCATTTAGCTTTTTGAAAAGCAAAGATCAGCTTCAGCAACGTTACATGTGGAATGTTCAAGGCAACTACGAAAACAGCCACGATTCATTGATTATTATTCAAATGGCAATGTAAAACGGTGTGCATGTGTGATATCATCGTTAGCTAGTACTAGTGTGCCAAGTTAGCCAGATTGTTGATAGAGAGCCATGTCCCTCCTTGATGCGCCTACCTACCTGCATGCTAAATTTTAACAGATCATATTTCTAAAGCAATGCAATGCACTCAACGCGTGCAGAGATTTTATAGATGATGGTGTATACAGTCAAATAACAACACAAGGAAAAACTCACCAGGGACATAACATTAGTTGATCGACCAGAGTCGGGGACGTTTTGCCAGAGCACATCCGGCGACAAACGCTACGTAGCTGTTTTAATTGGTAGACTGCACTGTCAATCAAACAAACGTCATATTCGTGCGCCGGTGTCAACAAGCTGTGGATTTCAAATCGAGAAAGATTCATAAATTATCGTTTATGACGTTATTTGTGAGCAAACCATCCAATGTAATCTTTTAACATGTACAGCGACAGCCCTTTTAAACAATAGTTCACTGGGACATCAGGCAGAAAACGCTGTTTACGTAAGTACAACGCCAATGTGTTTAGCCCATCTGATGAGGATGTCAGCAAATATCTTGCAACTGTTGATTGCAGCTGCTGTTCGTTGTATTCTGCAGTCTGCTGTGAGAGTGATTTACTACTTACCCTGTCGTTGCTGTTTTGTTTCACAGAAGTCCTGATAGTCCTGTGCCCAGTACAGCAAGATGAGTGGTGGCTTAGCGCCCAGTAAAAGCACAGTCTACGTTTCCAATCTTCCCTTCTCTCTCACAAATAGTGACCTACATAAGGTGACGCCTTTGGTTATTTATTGTCCCATACCTTTACAGTAATAATGCTACTAGTCTACCCTGTAACGGACCTTATTGGCTACTAGTCTACCCTGTAACGGACCTTATTCGCTATTTTGTATGTCACTGTTTCTTATCTTTGGCTGGATGCAGTCGAATCACCAAAGACATTCAGCTAATGCACATTTTTTATTCATTTGTTATTTTAAACAGCTATTTTCAAAGTATGGCAAAGTTGTAAAGTAAGTATGACTCTGAATGGTCTGGACATTTTTGTGGAATTGTGGTTTGAAATAAAATTCCAGATAGAGTTTAGTAAGCTTTTTTTCCCAGACGAAGGCCTAATACTCTGTTTTTCCAGGGTTACTATTGTCAAGGACAAGGTGACGCGTATGAGCAAAGGGGTGGCATTTGTCCTCTTTCTGGACAGAGAGTCAGCTCACAACTGTGCACATGCAGTGAACAGCAAACAGGTATGCAACACCAACACAGAGTCTCCACCGGCATCTACATAACATGCTAGAATAAAGCATCTCATGTAAGGAATGGCAGGCCTCGTCCTCACTCCTGTTCTCCTTCACAGCTGTTTGGGAGGACTGTGAAAGCCAGTATAGCCATCGATAATGGCCGGGCAGCAGAATTTATCCGCAGGCGAAACTACACCGACAAATCTAAGTGTTATGAGTGCGGGGTAAGTGCCTAAAGGATCAATATTTATCTGCCGTTCAAAGTGAAAAGCATCTAACGTCTATTACTAGACAATTACAAAATAGCACCACTCAGCCACCAACCACTGTGGTAGGTACTGGCTAAACATATGGCCATGCGGCTAAACTTTCCTGAACGCAAAATGTAATTCGTCACCACAGAATTTACAAATGCATATTGTGTAACACATTATGTTTTTTTTTTTCATTCCAGGACTTTGGACACTTAAGTTATGCCTGTCCAAAGAATGTGCTCGGCGAAAGGGAACCACCCAAAAAGAAGGAAAAGAAAAAGAAGAAGAAGAAAGATGAGGAGCCGCAGTTGTAAGTACAATCTAATCTCTTATTCAAACTATACTCCTACACTCTTACATGTGTGAGAGATCATATGGTTACATGGTCAGGCCTACACTCTTACATGTGTGAAAGATCATATGGTTACATGGTCAGGCCTACACTCTTACATGTGTGAAAGATCATATGGTTACATGGTCAGGCCTACACTCTTACATGTGTGAAAGATCATATGGTTACATGGTCAGGCCTACACTCTTACATGTGTGAAAGATCACAGTTACACAGTCAGACCTACACTCTTACATGTGTGAAAGATCATATGGTTACATGGTCAGGCCTACACTCTTACATGTGTGAGAGATCATATGGTTACATGGTCAGGCCTACACTCTTACATGTGTGAGAGATCATATGGTTACATGGTCAGGCCTACACTCTTACATGTGTGAAAGATCATATGGTTACATGGTCAGGCCTACACTCTTACATGTGTGAAAGATCATATGGTTACATGGTCAGGCCTACACTCTTACATGTGTGAAAGATCATATGGTTACATGGTCAGGCCTACACTCTTACATGTGTGAAAGATCATATGGTTACATGGTCAGGCCTACACTCTTACATGTGTGAAAGATCATATGGTTACATGGTCAGGCCTACACTCTTACATGTGTGAAAGATCATATGGTTACATGGTCAGGCCTACACTCTTACATGTGTGAAAGATCATATGGTTACATGGTCAGGCCTACACTCTTACATGTGTGAAAGATCATATGGTTACATGGTCAGGCCTACACTCTTACATGTGTGAAAGATCATATGGTTACATGGTCAGGCCTACACTCTTACATGTGTGAAAGATCATATGGTTACATGGTCAGGCCTACACTCTTACATGTGTGAAAGATCACTTGGTTACACAGTCAGGCCTACACTGCTGCTGCATGTCTCGGTGGCATTCAATCAATTAATAGTCCAGTATTAAACATCAGTTTATATCGTAACACAAAATGATCTAAGTAAATGAAATTTGTGTGCGTTTATAAAGTCAAACAGTAATTGTTAGTAGAGAGCGTGCAGCGCTGATTTAGTGGAAGCGTTTAAATGATGTCGCAGTATCTTTCCCAAATATTTGGTAGCTCTGTGAATACTAATACTAAGTCCCTATGGCACAGGTTCTGTGGTTGTATCTGTCTACCCTCAAATTGTCTTACTTTTTATTTTTATTAGCACATTTTTTATTAATGTTTAAAAGACGTTTAATAAATATTCATGGAAAGCCACAATTACATCATTGGCATTTTGTCATCATTACCACATTCCCTAACAAATATATTATCAGCTCTGTAAAGGTTAAATACAGCCATATAAACTGTTTGACCTCGTAAGCTATGGTGGTTGACCTTGGACTGATTCCTACCAGGAGCAACACTTGTTGTAGTCATCACTGTTGCCTTAATGTCCAGCTGAGCAGTGAGCTTAAATGCTGTGTTACACCTATGTGGATCATAAGCAGAGGTGTCGATCCAGGGTTCAGAAAGTAAAAAAGCCTGCCACGTTTTCCTTCTAACACAGGTGACTTCACTGAGTAGCTGATACCTGTCTTGAGTGCTCATTACAATCAGCTGATTCAGAGCTGGTTGGATCAAATTTGTGGCAGGGATTTTACTTTCTGAATCTGGCATTGACGTCACCACGTTCTGGCATTTTATGACCTCTCAGTGGCGTTATGTGGTTGAGTACCCTGCCTGCAGAGTTAAGGCCAATTTATAGTCCAGCCAACAAGCATCTCCTTGTATCCAAGTATCTGCTGCTCTAAAAAGTATCACCCAATAAAATATGTCTGTCTGATGGAGTAGGCCTACATCACATTTGAACCGAAAGTTCATAAAAGTTGGCATGGAAACCGCATTGTGTTCTGTGCATTCTATAATGGACTTTGAAAGCCACCAGTGCTGCAACATTTGTTGACTTTTTTTTTTTTAGTGCCTGGACAGTCGATAGCCGTTTTTATTTCTCTCGTGAGTGTCACTGCGGTGTTGACCAGCTGAGGAGCCTTTTTGTTTGAGTGGCACATTGACAACTACTAACCGCCGCACAGTTACTGCTAATGTGATTGCAAAGCTCTTGTGGGGAAGCCAGAATGGCCGGCCAGGAAATGCAGTGATGTAATGAAGACAAATGGGGTTGGTGAGTCTGCCACACTGTGGGACAGTAAGCACTCAGAGGGGCTTGTGGGCTTGTGGAGTCTGCCCTTCTGTGGGACAGTAAGCACTCAGAGGGGCTTGTGGGCTTGTGCAGTCTGCCCTTCTGTGGGACAGTAAGCACTCAGAGGGGCTTGTGGGCTCGTGGAGTCTGCCACACTGTGGGACAGTAAGCACTCAGAGGGGCTTGTGGGCTCGTGGAGTCTGCCACACTGTGGGACAGTAAGCACTCAGAGGGGCTTGTGGGCTCGTGGAGTCTGCCACACTGTGGGACAGTAAGCACTCAGAGGGGCTTGTGGGCTTGTGGAGTCTGCCACACTGTGGAACACTAAGCAATCTTGTCACTCCTACTAAAGTAGCTTTGGGATGGAAGGCATCCAAAACTTGCAAAGTCAGTCAGTCAGTCACGCAAGGCCTAATGCCATTTAGGGCTTACCTGCGGTCTAGCTGTTGGTGTCTGTGACACAGGTGTGCTCAAGATGGAGTATGGCAGGTAAACCTGTAGGATGCACACACAGAGTATACAGGGTTGGTCTAACGTTATTTTCCCCGGTCATTGTACCTTTGATGCGTAAGTGCGGAGTGGAGTGGACTTACCCCCGTCATGGCATCCCAAAGGTCCTCAGTTTGAATCCCGATGTGGGCTTAGGCCCTTTCTCTGGGTGGTGGTGAAATAGTGTATCCAGTCTTCCACTGTCCCCCTTTACTTCTCCAGGGGAATATTCCCCATAGTTAGCATAGGTGGGCTAGCTGACTTCATATTCCCCATTAGCGTAGGTGGGCTAGCTGGCTTCATATTATCCATAGTTAGCATAGGTGGGCTAGCTGGCTTCATATTATCCATAGTTAGCATAGGTAGGCTAGCTGACTTCATATTCCCCATAGTTAGCATAGGTGGGCTAGCTTACTTCATATTACCCATAGTTAGCATAGGTGGGCTAGCTTACTTCATATTATCCATAGTTGGCATAGGTGGGCTAGCTGGCTTCATATTCCCCATAGTTAGCATAGGTGGGCTAGCTGACTTCATGTTCCCCATAGTTAGCATAGGTGGGCTAGCTTACTTCATATTATCCATAGTTGGCATAGGTGAGTTGTAGTTGGCATAGGTGGGTTTGCCAGCTTCATACTCCCCATAATTGGTATAGGTGGGTCCTGGTGTCATCTTAACTGTGAACATGATTCAGACTTTACCCACTGCTCATGTCTACTGACCTTTCTTGACATTTGGGTGACAAGTTAAAGTGTAAAGTGTTAAAGTTCACCCAGCTCAAAGCCTAACTCTTATTGTCCTCATGACTTTCATTTGAACAGCACATATTAAAGACATTTTTTTAAATAGAAGTAATATTTTTTGTCAATATTAATACCCAGGGGCGATTTTAGCATCTGGTCTTTAGGGGTGCCCGGCCCCCAGTGCTTATCACACAACACTATTATTATATATAATATATTATTCATTTTGCACTGAGCCGGGGGGTGCCGAGCAGTTTCACGGGGGTGCCTTGGCACCCCTAAAAATGGTCTAGATTCGCCCCTGTTAATACCAGAATTTATGTACTTTGTGTCACAAAACTTAACTAAACTTATTGTGATTTACTGCAGGGCTTATCAGTGCATGTCAAGCATACAGTAACTCTTCCAATGTGTTGTTTGTTTCCTTGGTGACAGTGAGGAGGAGGAGAGTGAGGAAGAAGGAGAAGACCCAGCTCTGGACAGTTTGAGTCAAGCCATCGCTTTTCAGGCAAGTGCACCATTCTTATCTCTCCTTCTCCTACCCCAATACGCTTTAGGCTCACCCGTGTTGCTGTGAGACTTTCGAGAGCCATAGAGAACGGGAGAGCTTCCAAGCAGCGCTTGCTTTTGACGTGCGGCTTGATGATTTGTGTCCTCTTGTCTGTGCAGCAAGCCAAAATGGAGGAGGAGGATCAGAGGAGGAAGCAGGTGGTGGAGGACAACAGTCAGGCCTCCACATCAGAGGAGCTGCACAAACCCCGGATCAAGAAGAGCGCCTACTTTAGCGACGAGGAGGAACTCAGTGACTGATGAAACTCTGGGCCAGTGCTGCTGGTGTTTATGTATATCTTTAGTTTGACACTTTTAGTCAAACATATTCAGGATTGCTCACTTTTTTATTTTTTTCAAAACCACTGCAGCGGCACTCATTTGAAATGAAATCTTTTGAAGAGCAGTAGCGTTTGAAGCATCTGGCTGTACACTTGTGTCAAATTGGCTGTCGTCATCCTCTGCAGACGAGAAATGATTTATTTATTTTTTGCCCCTCTGTGTGGTAGCACAGAGTCAGGTTAGATAACCATAACCCTGTTTAGCCCACACATATTCTTCTCATCTCCTGTAAATAAGTATGCCACTCATTTTACGTTAATTTGTACTCAAGCTCATTTTGTCTTTTTGTATTTTAGTTGTCTGAAATTAAACTACTCCATATCTGGGGGTGTGTTGAGTGCTGTGTACCCCATATGTCACTCCAGTTTCTATCTCGGTTCACTTTCTTTCCAGAAAAAACGTGCTCTTTTCTATGCTTCCAATGTAAATATAATTTCCAGTGATGGCAAAATGAAGGTTTTATTGTTGTTGTTGGCTAGTATTTTACTAATGCATATTATTATTATTGTTGTTGTTGTTATTAGAAGTAGTAGTAGTAGTATATTGTTGTTGTTAATAATAATATCCCAGTCGTAAAAAATAATCAATATCCCTGATATCATATATCAGATCTCATCACTTGAGCTGTTTAATGCACTGCAGTAACAGACTGTTTAACGTTTACAGGCGATATTTTGCTCTCGCAGGTTGTCTGGCAACGGCACTGTCTTGCCCCCCGCCGCGTCTGACATGAATTCCCCGCCAACATGACCTGTTTGCTATCAGGGCGGGTAGGTGCCAGTGATGGAGAGGGCCGCCAACCGCCAGATGTGCAGTCGGAGCAGCGCGGGTTGTAATTTATATCCATGAAGCCGTTCTAGGCAAGGTCATCTTCAAAGCGCCCTTACCTTTAAAGACATGAACCGACTAAGATAGGACGTGGAATGCAGCCAAAAGCCTTTAATGATAGTGGGACCGCGGCTGGCACATCTTATGCATCAATAGGCAATACTTTTGTGCCAGTGGAATTATTCAGAGGGAAAGTCTCATGCATAATGAATTCCTAGCTGTTGTTTGGGGGTGGTCGTTGTGTCAGTTGCTTATACTGAATCGTAAAACAATTAATGGTAACCTTATCTGCTTGAACGTTTGGCGCTTTGTCTGAGTCGCTGGGGTTATGTGAGTTGAACAGACTACTGTGTGTGACGGCGTTGTCACTCCTGATTTTGGCGGATCAGGGAGATTAGACGTATTTATGTTACCAGGAATGTTTTTAGCGAACCTGCCGACCCCGTCCTCATGGCGAAATTATGCCGAAATTGATTGGACAGACATGGTCACGTGGCCATTTGCGAACTGGAGTTTCCACGACAGCTGGAAGCCGTGCAATACGGGGGCATCGCGCTTTTTAAAAAATAGATACCGTTCAAATTACGGCAGGCAGAAGTAAGTTGGGGCAGCATGGGAGACAAGAAGAGTCCGACCAGGTAAAACTTTACTCCCGTCTTTCAATAGCCCGCATTGAAGAGAAGGGTAGGCTCCATCACGGTAGGCTAATTGGAACACCCTCCAAGCTCAGTGTGTGTGTGTATGTGTGTGAATGAGGTAGCCGCAACAGCATAGCAGCCATGGCGGACGGTGCTGTTTTATCACACTGTCATATCCAGGAGCTCATAAAACCGATCACTTTTAGGGTGTTAGAAGTCCGCCACAGACGTGTATAAACTATAGCAGTGATCCTCGCAGGGAACAGCGGCAGTTTCTGAGGTAAATGTTGTGCTTCCTCTGTGCTGGCTTTGTTTTTAAGGCCGAAGCGGCAACCGAAGCCCTCGTCTGACGAAGGCTATTGGGACTGTAGCGTCTGCACATTCAAGAACAGCGCCGAGGCGTTCAAGTGCATGATGTGCGATGTGAGGAAGGGGACGTCAACGCGGTGAGTAGCCCCGAATGTTTACCTGTCGATGGTTCGGCGCTAAAAGCATGTGTGTGTGTGAGAGTCTTCCAATAGGCTTGGGAAATATTACCATTTGACGTCGACTGGGCCTTTCCCGAGAGCTTTTTTTCATTGGATGGTACAAAACGAACAAGGTTTGGGACATCGGGGAAATGACATTAAATTGAGCCTGAACACCAAAATGCTGGCCATTGTATGCCCCCTGTCTCTGGAAATGAAAGTAACCTTGTTGTTATTTTGGAATGTGGAAATGTAGTCCCC
Organism: Setipinna tenuifilis; assembly: GCA_030347295.1. Lineage (NCBI taxonomy): Eukaryota > Metazoa > Chordata > Actinopteri > Clupeiformes > Engraulidae > Setipinna > Setipinna tenuifilis. The sequence goes on along the minus strand of CM059274.1, from coordinate 32,350,771 downwards.
TGAACGATAATATCCATGTCCAGTCAACTTGCGCTAACGAGGAGTGAAAACATTTAACCCTAGACATGAATTGGCACCAATTCAAACGAAGTCTGACACTGACACATTCTTAGCACCACGAGTTATTTAGATATTTGCGGTGAGTCGTAAATTAGCAAATAGCTATCCATTAAGTTCGCACTCTCATAAATCTCAGGACAAATCTCCCTCAAAGGAAGTGCTTTCTCTTTTTGCTAGACCAGCGTACTTTAAATCAATCACTGACACAGGCTGAAAGTCTAAAGATTTAGTAATAGAATTAGTGTAAATCCTTAGCGTGTTTGAACAAGGATGTTCTCGAGTCACGTTGAAGGTATTCCTAGTTTGTGTGTTATGGTGTACAGACAGATCAGGTTTCCTCTTCTCTGCGTGCCAGTGTGCTGAGTGCACTGCCACTCACAACTTTCCTCCACACACACACACACACACACACACACACTTACTCGCTCTCTCTCTACCACACACACCCCCTCCATGGACTCGTCATCTTGCCCATCATCATTCCCACAGATGTTGGAGAGTACAGCTAATTTCCAGTCATGAACTGCTTTAGAAAAAATGCTGGACTGAGTTGATTGGGTCATATCCTGTTTGGGCTGAGATTGTGTGTGTGTGTGTGTGTGTGAGAGACAGAAGATGGATGGCACATTTGTCTTTGAGCTCTGACAGGTTTGAGAGTACCATTGACCTCTGTGGGGGGGTGGGGGGGGGAGTGGTGGTGAGGAGAGGAAGGTTGGGGGTGGTGGTGTCAGCGGTGGGGTGTGTGTGTGTGTGTGTGTGTGTGTGAGTGGTGTGTGTGTGTGTGTGTGTGTGTGGAGGGGGGGCTTTAATCAGCGCTACTCCCTCGTCATCCATCTCGCCGGCACCTTTGGCAGCAGGCCCCCAGCACGCCATGTTGGCAGGAGAGATCTGCGCCCCCCCCCCCCCCCACACCTCTACTTGCCCCCCCCCCCCCCCCATTTGCCCCCCCTGCGTCTCTCTCCATCCCTCTCTCCTCTCTCTTCATCCGTCTCTCTCCTTCTCTCTCTCTCCTTCTCTCTCTTTCCATCCCTCTCCTTCTCTCTCTCCTTCTCTCTCTCCTTCTCTCTTTTTCCATCCCTCTCCTTCTCTCTCCATCCATCTCCCATCTCTCCTTCTCTCTCTCACATCCTTCTCCCCATTCCTCTCTTCCTATTCCTCTCTTCCTATCCCTCTCTCCATCCCTCTCCCCTTCTCTCAATGACCCCTCCCTCCACATGCCTTTACGGAGCAGAACAGAGTGTGAGTCTGAGGACAGGTTGGGGTGTGTGTGAGTGTGTGAGTGTGTGTGTGTGAGTGTGTGTGTGTGTGTGTGCATATAGAGGGGGTGGTGGGAAGTGACTGACTGTCATTCTCAGGTGATGTGATGTTGGATCATTTTTAAAGGGGTAGGTAGTCTAGCCTCGTGATGGACACACACATACACACACACGCGATGTGTGTGTGTGTGTGTGTTGTGGGGAAGTGAGGCAATGTGTGTGTGTTGTAGGGAGGCGAGGCAGTGTGTATGTGTTGTAGGGAGGCGAGGCGGTGTGTGTGTGTGTGTGTGTGTGTGTGTGTTGAAGCAGGCTGAAGCAGCTGGCAGACACTCAGAGCTCATTAGTATGCGAGGCTCATTAGTATGCGAGGCTCATTAGTATGCGAGGGCTTAATCGGCCTCTGTCATCAGACGCGGCAGGATTTCATCAGGACTTTAACCAGCGACAGGGTCACTACACACACACACACACACACACACACACACACACACACACACACACTGGAAGGGAGAGAGCATGAGCAAAATTTGTTTGTGGGTTAAAGGGAGAGACAGTCATGCCAACACCGAGGCTGAAGGAAAGAAAGAGAGATAAGTAGATTCTTGACACACACTCACACACACATACACACACACACACACACGCTAGGAGCAGTAGAGAAATGTGGACATGTAATGGGGGAATGCAGACATAGGAAGAGGGGAGGAAAAGAAGTGAAAGAAAAGGTCTTCCAGTGAGAGAGAGAGAGAGAGAGAGAGAGAGAGAGAGAGAGAGAGAGAGAGAGAGAGAGAGAGAGAGAGAGAGAGAGAGAGAGAGAGAGAGAGAGAGAGAGAGAGAGAGAGAGAGAGAGAGAGAGAGAGAGAGAGAGAGAGAGAGAGGAGGGAGAGAGAGAGAGAAACATACCAACCTGATGAGCTAGCTGCAGAGTCTGGGTAAATGGAGAGAGAGATATGGATGGATGGATGGATGGATGGATAGATAGATAGATAGATAGATAGAGGGAGAGGGACAGTGTGAGCTAGAGAGTCTGGGTGAAGATCAAGAAAGAGGAAATGGATTATATAAGAGGAAGGGAGTTCAGAAATGGAGAGGGGGGCGAGCGAGTGACAGAGACGTGAAGAGAGAGAGAGAGAAAGCATCTGGTTGAAAAAGGAAGAGACGTGGAGAGAGAGAGAGAGCATCTGGTTAAAAAGGAAGAGGGGGGGGAGAGGGAGAGTTTGAGTAAGGGTGATAGAGAGCACCACACAGGAGTGTGCGGAGAGAAGAGAGAGAGGAGGAGAGAGAAGATGACAGAGAGGATGAGAGGAAAGGAAAGAGAGGATGAGAGAAAAGGAAAGAGAGGAGAGGGCTTCAGGGCCTGGCACGAGAAAAAGCAGACCGCAAGAGACACAGACAGACAGACAGACAGACAGACAGACAGACAGACAGACAGACAGACAGACAGACGGATGGATGGAGGGATGGATGGATGGAGGGGCGGATAGATGGATGGATTGAGGGGAAGACAGTGACAACAGACGACTGGAACAGACAGAGAAGAGATGGAGGGAGGGATGAAAAGAGAGAGATAGAGGGAGAGAAGAGATGGAGGGAGGGATGGAAAGAGAGAGATAGAGGGAGATGGTGTGAGAGAAGAATGGCTGTATGGCAGAACTAGCCCAGCGCATGCGTGTGTGTGCGTGCGTTTGCGTGCGTGCGTGTTGTGCGTGTTGTGCGTGTGCGCGTGTGTGTGTGTGTGTGTGTGTGTGTGTGTGTGTGTGTGTGTGTGTGTGTGTGTGATCTCTGATCTCTGACATCATGACTGCTGGTGTCTCACGCACAGCAACATGTCACGACTGCCTCATCACGTTTCCCTTCATCACCCCTCATCTTGTCTCCCCCCCCCCCCCCCCTCCCCTCTTCCTCTCTCTCCCCATCCCTCTCTCTCCCTCATCTTGTCCCCCCCCCTCCCCTCCTCCTCTTTCTCCCCATCCCTCATCTTCCTCTCCCCCCCTCCCCTCCTCCTCTCTCTTCCCATCCCTCATCTTCCTCTTTCCTCATCCCTCTCTCTCTCTCTCTCTCTCCCTCTCTCCCTCTCTCCCTCTCTCTCTCTCTCTAATGATGAATCTTAATCAGGTGGCAGCTCCATCAGCTCCATTTATGTTTATTGCCGTGACCTTTTCTACCCCATCCCCCCCCCCACTCTCAACCCCCCCACACACACACCCCTCTCCACTCTCGCCCCCCCCCCCCCACACACACACACACACCCCTTCCCCCTTCGCTTCCCCTCCCGTGTCTACCCATCATGCAACACTGCTCTCTGGTGCGGATGAATCACTGCTGTGTCCATGCTGTCATAATGGCTGCCGTTCCGTCCTCTTGGCCTCCGCTCCTCCACTCTGGGCTGGCTGGCCGTATCCTCTTCCTCCTCCACCTCCTCCTCCACTCTGGGGTGGCTGGCCGTATCCTCTTCCTCCTCCACCTCCTCCTCCTCCACTCTGGGATAGCTGGTAGTGTTCTCCTGTCCTCCACCTCCTTCACTCTGGGATAGCTGGTAGTGTCCTCCTGTCCTCCTCCACCTCTTCCAGTCTGGGGTGGCTGTCCATCTTCTCCAGCTCCAGCCCTGCGTGTTGTGCATGCACAGACTGTGATGTGGGCAGCGCTGGACTTTGGCTGGACTTTGGCTGTGTGTCGGGGTTATTTGGAAGAGAACGTTTAGAATATGATTTGAGAGTGTTGAGTTGACATGTACCTTACCGACCTAGACAAAGGCATGAGTACATGCACATGTGTACACACACACACACACACGTTGTGTATTTATTACAGCTGGTATGAATCCACACGTCTCTCTTATCTCAATTAAGCAGCACTGGCTCATCTATGATGTATGGTGACGGGAAACGTGTGTGTGTGTGTGTGTGCTGCTGTGGTGATGTGGAAGATGAATGTTTTATGGCTGAGGTGATGTTTAGCAGCGGTGTGCTGTGTGTGCAATGCTATGCGGTGTTCTGCTTTGCAGGCTTTCAGCTGTGCTGTGTGTGTGCAGCTGTGCTGTGTGTGTGCAGCAGCTGTGCTGTGTGTGTGCAGCAGTGCTGTGCTGGGCTGGGCTGTGTGTGTGCTGGACTGTGTGTGTGCTGTTCTGTGCTGTTCTGGGCTGTGTGTGTGCTGTGCTGGGCTGTGTGTGTGTTCAGTAATATGCTGTGCAGGGCCATGCTGTGCAGTGCAGTGTAGGTGGTGCAGTGTAGTGCAGTTAAGTCCAGTGATGTGCAGTGCTATCATGTGCAGTGCTATCATGTGCAGTGCTGTGCAGTGCTATCATGTGCAGTGCTATCATGTGCAGTGCTATCATGTGCAG
>CM059274.1:32336115-32341115 GCA_030347295.1 Setipinna tenuifilis | reverse complement strand
GGGACTGCACAGCCAGCCTGCAGAACACAGCCCAGCTCTGTATGGGACTGCACAGCCAGCCTGCAGAACACAGCTCTGTATGGGACTGCACAGCCCAGACCAGAACACAGCTCTGTATGGGACTGCACAGCCAGCCTGCAGAACACAGCCCAGCTCTGTATGGGACTCAGTCTGACTGTCATCTCACAGCACAGAGATGACCGTTTACGATTTTGTAGCCACATGTCACTTCTCAGCAACCCGGTGTTATCAGTATAACAGCATAACTGTGCCCTGGTATCAGTATAACAGCATAACTGTGCCCTGGTATCAGTATAACAGCATAACTGTGCCCTGGTATCAGTATAACAGCATAACTGTGCCCTGGTATCAGTATAACAGCATAACTGTGTCCTGGTATCCTGGTGTGCACTGCTGCTAGCATGGTTAGCATGGGGGGAAGCTTGTGATGGTTGCTAGGCTACTGTGTGTAATGTGTGATGCAGCATGCCTGTGTGTGTGTGTGTGGAGCTGGCGTCACCATGACTGAGTGAGCTAGGCCAGGATAAAGAGAGGATGTGTGTGTGTGTGTGTGTGTGTGTGTGTGTGAGCTAGGCCAGGATAAAGAGAGGAAAACGCACTCACGCCACTCGTATCCCCCAAACCAGCGCTGGTCATGGGAGGAACTGGCAGTTAGAAAACTGGAACAGTTCTGACGGAAAAGCGGCGTAAAATCCGACTCAAGGTGAGTCTGAGGGCATTAAAGGCCTTATTGTAAGTGGTGACGTACGTTATGAAGACACTGTCCACACCGGGGGCAGATGCTGATGTGTTGCTGCTGTTGGTCAGAACTGCTCCAGTGTTCTACTGACGACATGCAGCTCCAGACAGGTACTTGCAGCTGCAGGTGGGCAGCCTCTTAAGTTTTGTTTCCACCAAGCAGTACAGTACAGTTCGGTTCGGGACCTAGCGGTTTGGTACAGAACGTTTTTGTGCGGCTCGGTACGGATTGTGTTTTCATTGCCAAAGGTAGAGTAGAGTCGTCACAGCAACGGGCGTGTCTGTAACCCGTACCACAAACTGGTACCCCAACACAAGGGTGCCAGAAAATGGTACAGTTCGGTACGGTTATTTAGGTATGCTTCAAAAATTCTTACCATGGAGACACAAACAATTGCGAACCGTACTGAACCGAACTGTACTGTACTGCTTGGTGGAAACGGGGCTTTAGTGACCACACCTGACACTCACGTCCAGGAGGCCCAGTCCAGGTAGAGCAGGTAGAGTGTCCTGCAGCACTGTGCGTCTGTGTATGTGTGTGTGTGTGTTACACACACCGTCATGGCTGTTGCTTTACAGAGCCTCACACACTGCCCTGGGAACCGCTCGCATCTTCTGTCTTACAGCGAGACACAAGCGAGGTTAAAACCGTCCCTATAGCAGACACGAGACCACACGGGGCCTATCATTTACTGCATGGCCTTTTTTTTAGCTGTGCTAAAATGGACACCAGGTCTTTTTTCCCTCTCTCTTCAGCTACATTTCTTTATGTTTCTGCCACACACACACACACACACACACACACACACACACATACATACACATACACACACACACACACACACACATACACACACACACACACACACAGTGATTCCCCCTTTATTTATGGATGGTCAGTAAAAGTCCAGCATGAGGGCCTCGTTACAGTAACGTCTTACTTCAGGATTAGCACAGACTTTAAGCCCCCCCTTCCCCCCACTCTCACCAGGGCAACAAGCCCCCCCCCCCCCCCCCCACTCTCACCAGGGCAACAAGCCCCTCCACCCACTCCATCAGGCTGTCCCCTCTCTCTCTCTCCCTCTCTCTCTCTCTCTCTCTCTCTCTCTCTCTCTCTCTCTCTCTCCCCTCCACCCCTCTGATCAGGAATCAGGACAGACTGAGCTGCCATTGGTTGGCTGGTATAAGGACAGACTGAGCTGTCATTGGTTGGCTGGTATAAGGACAAACTAAGCTGCCATTGGTTGGCTGGTATAAGGACAGACTGAGCTGCCATTGGCTGGTGTAGTTTACCTGGCAGGCCTGGCATCGTTCAGCTCCTTTTTCTTTTTTTCTTCCTCTCGGAGGCTACTCAGGACGAGCCAGAGACGTCTGTGTGATTTATGGGCTCGTAGTTCATAAATGAAAACACACTCCTGTATGTTTTGAGTCGCTGGCAGCTGCCTCTAAAGATCACCTTTGGGCTTGGCAGGCTCCTCCTCTACCTTTGGGCTTGGCACGCTCCTCTGCCTTTTAAAGGCCTCCAGCCTCCAGCACGGGAAAGTATAAACACCTCTCCACTGGAGATGCAGTGTATCGCAAATATCTCAGTGTTACAATATAAACATATAAACACCTCTCCACTGGAGCTGCAGTGTATCGCAAATATCTCAGTGTTACAATATAAACATATAAACACCTGCACTGGAGCTGCAGAATGTATCGCAAATATCTCAGTATTGCGATATTAACATGCCAAACGCACAGGACTGGCCTCAGTGTGCCTTTAGCATTCTGCATATTTGAACATTTGGCCAATGACAAGGGCCCTCTCTGCCCTATACAGCCAATGAAAAGCCCCTCTGCCCTATAGAGTGCCCCAGTGACTTCCGTTTTACTTCCGCTACACGGGACCTCGGAAGTCAGAAAAAATGAATGGGGTTCAATGAGAGCAAAAAACTATTTTCTGGTCCCGTATGAATTGTACCATGAATGGGACATATGATATTTGTCAGTTTTAAATATAATTTTTCATACGAAGAAAACCACGATTCACAGCGAAGAAGTTTGATGGTGGCAGGTTTTGTGAGAGGCCGCTTTGTGAACTACAGTTCTTCGCTGCTGTCGACGCGAATGAAATACGTCATCACTGAAATTGTGCGAAACGAAAGAAGGAACAGCCATTCCTGCTGGAATGCGCACATTGAGGCACAAAACACACTGGCATCTCTGTTATAAATGTATATTTACTGCTAACATAGATCGGAGAAAGAGTAGGCTAATGATGGGACGTGACGTCAACAACGCAACGTAGTCTTTTTCAATTTTGTTTTCGCTACAGCTTTTATCTGAACAACAGCACAACAAACGGTAAAACGTTTTACATGAAAAAACACCATTTTAATCCACAAACAACATATTTCATTTCAGGGGCATACAACGACTGGGACCAGAAAATAGCTATTTTAGTCTCATTGAAACCCATTCATTTTTTGCGAGCTCAGAGGTCCCATGAAATCGAGCGGAAGTGGCGTCACTGGGACACTCTATACTGCCCCTCCCACTGCACACACACACACACACACACACACTCATGACTTTTAGACACAACACAACACTCACACACTCACCCAGCGTGTGTGTGTGTGTGTGTGTGTGTGTGTGTGTGTATCTATCACTGTTGAACACAGGTACGCACCACAACCTGTTCTGTGTCTTAATCACACACACACATACACTACCATTGTTGAACACCGGTACACACCCCAACCTGTTCTGTCGTAATGGCTCACACACACACACACAGGTACACACACCAGCCTGTTCTGTCGTAATGGCTCACACATACACACACACACACACACAGGTACACACACCAGCCTGTTCTGTGTCGTAATGACACACACACACGTACACACACCAGCCTGTTCTGTCTGTGGTTGTCCCTAAGTGCCAATACAAATACACCCTGTCAGCCTCAGGGCTGGTGGCACTCTCTTTTCTTTCTTTCTCTTTTTTCTCTCTCTCCCTCTCTCTCTCCCCCTCTCTCTCCTGTGTGTGGGGTGGTGTTGTGGTCTCTATCTCTCTCTCTCTCTCTCCTGTGTGTGGGGTGGTGTTGTGGTCTCTATCTCTCTCTCTCTCTCCTGTGTGTGGGGTGGTGTTGTGGTCTCTCTCCCTCTCTCTCTCTCTCTCGTGTGTGTGTGTGTGTGTGTGTGTGGGGTTGTGTTGTGGTCTGCATGTCTGCGCTGGCAGTGTGGTTCTGCCCTCCACTCCTGCGGCTGCTGTCAGCTCAGGTGGACTCTCCCAGATGACAGCCTCAACTGGTGTGTGTGTGTGTGTGTGTGTGTGTGTGTGTGTGTGCGCGTGTGCGCGTGTGCGTGTGTGTGTGTGTGTGCGCGCGTGCGTGTGTGTGTGTGCACGCGCGCACACGCGCCCAGGTATGCTTGCTGCATAACTTAAGAGCTTCCTGCTTGCTACTGTGATCACCTCCCTCAGCCACACATGCACTCTAATGCTTCTGTCACTTCCTACCAAAGCTGAACACATGGGCCCGTGTGTGTGTGGTGCTGGTGTATGCTGTAGGATGTGTGTGTGCGTGTGTGTGTGTGTGGGACTGATTGACTGTCTGTGTCTGCCTGAGAGTTGGAGCAGTGAAGGGTCCAGATGCTCGAGTAAGATCTTATCAGACTATGCCCAAGGTAGGGTTTAGTAGACTATGCCCAAGTTAGGGTTTAGTAGACTATGCCCAAGTTAGGGTTTAGTAGACTATGCCCAAGTTAGGGTTTAGTAGACTATGCCCAAGTTAGGGTTTAGTAGACTATGCCCTGGGCTTCAGTGTTAATAGCAGCAGCAGTAGTAGGGGTGATATTAGTAGTAATAGTAGTGGTGCTAGTAGTAACAGTGGTAGTAGTGATGGTCGTAATGGTGGTGGTGGTATTACTACTAGTAGTAGTAGCAATAGTAGTAGCTGCAGTGGTAACATTGGTAGTATCCTTATAGTATAGTCCTTTTGTAAGGAGGCGGAGCCCTTCTTTACTCACAGTGGTCAATATCTCACTCTACTGTATTACCGTAAATACTGTAGCAGAGGGAGCTAATATCTCCCTCTACTGTATTACCGTAAATACTGTAGCAGAGGGAGCTCAGCTCTGGCTGGCTGCATTGGCCAGGGCAGCTGTGGCCTAATGGGGAGTTGGTCTTGCGGTTGTTAACAGGGGTTGTGATGAATGATGGTTAGTATCATCAGATAGTAGTAGTAGTAG
>CM059274.1:32321115-32331115 GCA_030347295.1 Setipinna tenuifilis | reverse complement strand
GAGAGAGGAAGAGATGGGGTGATGAGAGAGAGGGGGAGAGGTTGAGGGGGTAGTGAGTTGAGTTGGGGTGGGGGGTGGGGGGGGGGGGGCTCTCAGTGAAGTCCGTCCTGTCTGAGCTCTCACATCTGTGACTGTTGCCGTGATACCAGTAGGTGTGTGGGTGTGTGTGTGTGGGGGGGGGGGGGGGGGGGGGGGTGTTAACACACTCATCATCGGTTCTGTGTGTTCTGCTCGCTCCAGCATAAACGCCAGCAGCTGCGTGTGCACGGCCCCGCTCTAATCTAACGCTGATGTCACGGCGCCGTTGGCCGCGCTCGAGCAGATTATCCGGCCGGCCTTGTGGCGAGCATCGATCGGGGCGTCACCGCGGAGCTTTGGACACGCAATTAATGTCCACTTCAGGCTGCAGCCGTCAAGACGCTCCTGTTAAACCACTAATGCCATCACACACACACCCAGTACTAATGCCGTCACACACACACAAGAGCCTGGCCATACAGGCCCACCACAACATGCACAGGGGCTCTCTCATACACACCCCTTTGTGTGTGTGTGTTGTGTGGTCGGTCAGAAACAGTGGGATGTGTGTGTGTGTGTGTGTGTGTGTGTGTGTGTGTTTACATGCTCCATGTTAGAGCCTTTCCCTATTGGTCCCATTAACACCATTAGCTTAACTAGCATCATTAGCACGCTCGGCTGAAGTCATCAATCCGTGTTTACAGCATGTAACCATTAGTCAATCCTGCACACACACGCTCATGAGTGTCCATTTCCCTCAAGAACACTCCAGACTATGCAGAATACTCTACACTCCCCTATTACCCTCCAGAATACTCTAGAATACCGTATTACCCTCCAGAATACTCTAGAATACTGTATTACCCTCCACAATACTCTAGAATACTGCATTACCCTCCACAATACTCTAGAATACTGTATTACCCTCCACAATACTCTAGAATACTGCATTACCCTCCACAATACTCTAGAATACTGTATTACCCTCCACAATACTCTAGAATACTGTATTACCCTCCAGACTCCTGTGTTTCCCTCCAGAATACTCATTGAAGTTCTCCTGTATCTGAAGTTCTGTGAATATATTAAACCCTGCAGTCGTTTCAGAGGGAACAGCTAGTCCTCAGCATGTTTTGATTTTAAAGCACACAGCCACACAGACATGCACACACACAAGCAAGCACACACACACACACACACACACTGTCTTCCTCTGGAGATTAGCTTCTCCCTAATTACTCTGCCGTTTGATAGTCTGCTTGTGCACTGTCAGGCAAAGACTAATAAATTATCCCCCTTTTTCTATGTATGTAGGGCAACTGTGTGTGTGTGTGTGTGTTTTATTTATTTAATTTTCTTTCGGTGGCCTTAATCCATCTATTTAATGTGAACAAACTTAAAGTTTGAATTTCAAAGAAGTGTACATAGCACTGAAAGGATGTCTAATAGATTAATAGAACTAATAGAATGAGACACCACACGTCTGTGTAGAGATGACAGTAAGTGAGTGAGTGAGTGTGTGTGTGGGTGAGTGTGAGAGAGACATTTGTGTTTGTGTGTGAGAGAGATGTGTGCGTTTGTGTGTGTGTGTGTGTGTGTGTTTGGGTGTGTAAGTTTGTAGGAAACAGTGTGTAAGTAAGCAAATATGTGGGTTCTTCATGGGTTAGGGTTAGCTTATAAGCTCAGCTGTGTAATAGTGTGGGTGTTTGCCTGTCTGTGTGGGTGTGTGTATTTGGCTGTGTGTGGGTGTGTGTGTGGCTGCACATCTGCGTGTGTGTGGGTGTGTCTGTGTGTGTGTGTGTGCGCTGTTTGAAAAGGACATTGCTACATCATCATCTTGGTGGAGCTCACCACACCACCGTGTTCCCAGGCTGTGGTGTGTGTGTCCAGCAGAACCCTTCTTCCATTCCCCTGTCCCGTCAGAACCGTTCTTTCAGTCCGCCACTCCATCAGAACCCCTCTTCCAGTCCCGTGCTCCGTCAGAACCCCACTCTAGTCCGGTGCTCAGTTCCAGCTCCACATTCCATCTGTGGTGTCAGACGTTCTGCGAGATCGGCAGAATATCTCCCACACCATTCCATCTTCCTCTCTCCCTCTCTGCCGCTCTCTCTCCCTCTCTCACACACACACACACACACACACACACACTGTCTCTCTTTCTCACTCTCTCTCCAATGTGTGGGAGGGTTGGTGCTGAAATAAACCAGAGAGGTGTGTGTGTGTGTGTGTGTGTGTGTGTGTGTGTGCATGCATGCAGTGTTCTGACTGTGTGGCAGGACAACAGATGGGTCGAAGCAGACCTGTACGCCAGCCTCAAACACACACACACACACACACACACACACACATACATACACACACCAAATGTATTTAGCCTGCTCGCCCAACAATGATTTAAACATAGATTGTGTTCCCATATTTTAGTTAAATGCTGTCATAAGCACAAGTGTTCCTAAATATCACGTTGGAAAATACACAATATTTCATCACGGAAAACAAAAATGCTAAAACACGCGTGCATGATGTGCTGTTCTCCACAGAGAGCCTGATGGAGCTTTCTATTTGACGTCTACTGTACTCCACACATGACACCGTTTCTCTCCCTCACTACAGAAGGAACAGGGTTGGGTTAGGGCCTCAGTACTCAGGACCCAGGGTTGGGTTAGGGCCTCGTTAAACTGCTGATGTAGGCTAAAACGATGGACCTATAGGTTATGCTAAAGTAAAGGGATTACAGTTTAAAGTGTGTTCATGACCATCCTAAGCAAGGTCTCGCATCATTTTGCAAACGTCTCTTCGGAGCGTTAGAACAGCAACCTTAGCTACGGAGAAATGACCTGTCTGCAATAGGTGGATGTGCATGTGACTATATCGTTTAACACTGTTGCCAATGACTTTTGAATAACTGTGTAGTATTAGCACATGTAAATAGCTGTGTGTTAGCACATGTAAATAGCTGTGTGTTAGCACGTGTAAATAGCTGTATGTTAGCACATGTGAATAGCTGTGTGTTAGCACATGTGAATAGCTGTGTGTTAGCACATGTGGATAGTGTGTAGTGATGGCACATGTGACTAGCTGTGTGTTAGCACATGTGAATAGCTGTGTGTTGGCACATGTGAATAGCTGTGTGTTAGCACATGTGACTAGCTGTGTATTAGCATATGTGAATAGCTGTGTATTAGCACATGTGACTAGCTGTGTGTTAGCACATGTGAGTAGTGTGTATTGGCACATGTGAATAGCTGTGTGAGGATGTTGGGCTGCCCTGGGCCGCAGCGGTGACGTGCCTGATTTGGTTCCCCAGGAAACCCCGTCCCGTGTCGCAGCTGGTGGCGCAGCAGGTGACGCAGCAGTTTGCGTCGCCCACGCAGCCCAAGAAGGAGCGCAAGGAGCGGCCCGACAAGGAACGCGGCGACAAGGAACCCTCGCTCAAGAAGAACGGCCACAAGAAGATGAGGTGAGAGTGTGTGTGTGTGTGTGTGTGTGTGTGTGTGTGTCTACCTACTAATGCTACTGTAAATTAGAGTTCATTTCTTGCAAGCTTGTCTGCAAATTCAAATTTGTATTTGTGTATCTTGCCTCACAGAGACTTGTAGAAAAGACACTGTGTGTATGTGTGTGTGTGTGTGTGTGTGTGTGTGTGTGTGTGGGAGAGACAGCGTCAGCACGTCTGCTAATGTGAAAAATGATGTGCTCGTGGCTGTGCCAGGTTGTGTACAAACATAAAGTGCAAATCTCTTGGTTTTACTTCCCAGCACTAAATTATGTCTAAAATCAAGTGTGTGTGTGTGTGTGTGTGTGTCCATGTGTGTGTGATGGAGGAAGGTGTGTATTGTTAGTTCTAGTTTGCATAGAAAATGAATGTAGTGAGTGTGTGTTTCTGGACTACAGGCTATGCTAAAGCTATCAGGACTACAGGCTATGCTAAAGCTATCAGGACTACAGGCTATGCTAAAGCTATCAGGACTACAGGCTATGCTAAAGCTATCAGGACAGCAGGACTATACGATATGCTAAAGCTATCAGGACTACAGGCTATGATAAAGCTATCAGGACTACAGGCTATGATGAAGCTATCAGAACTACAGGCTATGCTAAAGCTATCAGGACAGCAGGACTATACGATATGCTAAAGCTATCAGGACTACAGGCTATGATGAAGCTATCAGGACTACAGGCTATGCTAACGCTATCAGGACTACAGGCTATTAAAATGCTATTTTCCGCTTGACCCAGCTGTGTGAGACCTCACGCGTGTCCCCCCCCCTTGTGCCCCCCCCCCCCGCAGGCCGCGGTTAAAGAACGTGGACAGGAGCAGCGCGCAGCACCTGGAGGTGACGGTGGGCGACCTGACGGTCATAATCACGGACTTTAAGGAGAAGGCCAAGCCCACGTCCTCCTCCTCGGCCGCCAACGACCAGCTCAGCCAGAGCGGCTCCGGCTCCGACAACAACGCCGAGCGGGAGAGGGAGAGGGAGAGGGCCGCCTCCCGCCCCCCCTCTGGCCCCACCTCCCGTCCCGCCTCCCGCCCCGCCTCCCGCTCCTCCTCGCCGCGCCCAGAGCCCTCCGCCCTCAACGGGGAGCCGCACTAGACAGGAAGTGACAAAAAACACACATCCTGCCCCTGCACCCCTCCTCTGATACCCCTATACCCCTGCCCCCATTCTGACACCCCCGTACCCCCGTACCCCTCGTCTGACACCCCCTCCACCAGTCTGATATCCCTATGCCCTCCCCCCCAACTCTGACACCCCCCACATCCCCTTCTCCTGTCCTAACCCTGACCTTTTACAGTCCCTTAAGCCCCCCAACCCCGTGCCTATGTCAGAAGGCCCCGACGCCCTGTGTGTCCAGCCCCCCAACCCCCTACCCCTCACCTGACACCCCCTCCACCAGTCTGATATCCCTATCCCCGTCAGAAGGTCCCGACGTCCTGTGTGTCCAGCCCATACACCCCCCCCACCCCCCCCCCCACCCGGCCCTCCGGAGATGCACATGTAAGCATATGCCAAGACCTTACAGCGAGCTCTTCCCCGCCGCGAAATTCCACTACGACACGACAGACAGACAGACAGACAAAACAACGGTTCTCTGTCTCCTTCCTTCTTTCTTGTGTGTTTTTGGAGGAGGAGGGAGATGTGGTGCTCTTCTTCCCTCCTTCTCTGGAGCGCTCTGGCCCTGCTCAGCTCCCTGGCGCCCCCTCTGGCTCGGGGACGCACCTGCATCGGCCCGCACAGGCCTCGGAAAGAAGAAGAAAACAAACTGTAGAGTTTCTATGTTACTTTGAGGATTAATACTCTATTGATAAAGCATTCTAAGAAGAGCGTTTTAACTCCTGCCCTGCCGTAGGCCCCACTCTCAGCCTCATGCATCCTCCACTTTGGGTTGGTGTTGGCACCTCCAGCCAATCAGTGTTACCGATTTACATGCAGACACTGACGTGAGCCCGCCTACTTCATCTCCTCCATCCCCTCTGTCCAATAAGAACTGTTGTGGCATGATCTGATTCAGTCTCAATGCATTATGGGTAAAAAAAATATCATGAAGCGATTCCCTTCATTTGTACAGTCACTGATCGACCAGACTGATAGAGTAAGACCTTCTTTTGTTTTTGTTTTTGCACCTGCTGGCATTTGGTGTGGTTTCATGAGAGAATATTTTACATTAACATTTTTATTTTTGTTTTCTTTTTTCTTTTTATTTCCTTTGCATTTATTTTGTTGTTTTAAAACAATTTGCAGCACAAGTTCTAGATCATATCATGGTTCTCCCAGTGCTCTGGCTGAGGTGTGAAATGTATTATGTATAAACATCTTGGTGAATTGTGTTAATTAAAAAGTTTGAAGAAAAAAAAACATTTATTACTTAAAAAGACATTGTATTAGTAAGATGTTGACATTGAATCTCCATTTTATAGATTTGAGCTTGTCATCAGAGATTTATTATTACCGTTTAGAAAGTCACTGAATAAAAAGATAAAGTATAGTCTCTTCAGTAACAGCCTTGTAAATAAAGTGATACTGTGTGATTTGCAGGGAAACGGAAGGAAGTCATATTATTTCTGCAGCGATGTACATTTCTGACTTATTAGCGACACTTCAAGAGGAAACTTGGCACCGCCAGCTCACATTTTGTACATTTTGTCCATACACTTAGTGTCACGTCACATACCATCCATCAGACAAGTGCGCTGGAACACTTAAGATGGCCAAAACTGGCACATTACTCCTCAGCAGTCGTGGTTATGAATGTTACGGAGACGGTGGATTAAAGGAGGTGATTAGACATTTGCCTCCTTATTACATCTGATGCCTAGATGGAAGTAATTTCTTCCCGAAGTCGTAAATGCACATAAAGTTAAAGCATAAAGTGCTGAAGTATAACTGCAGAGATAAAAAGTTTTTGCATTGAAATCAAGTTTCTTTATTAACGTGTCTGGCTGCCTTTAAAGTTGACTGGCAACAGTGCGGTCCACTGCAATCTCATTTGATGAAACAGCGCCTGAGATTTTATTGCTGTGGAAGACAGCGACTTATTCATGGGGGGTTGGCCGACACTGTGGGGTCTTTCAGAATGCGTCCTTTACAAAAAGCCATCAATCTTGCCCTTATATCTTCCACATAGCAGAACAAGAGATGTAGTTATTGCTTTGCTATTTGTTGTGTATGTAATCAGTGTAGATGTCTCCAGCGCACCCCAATACTAAAGTGACAAATAGTCTATGGTGTGAATGGATGGCGGTGTCGCGGTCTATAAATAGCTTTCAAAGACGCTGTGTGTGTGTCGGCAGTGAAAGGAGAAGGGCCATGGGAATATGTCTGGGCCGAGTCACCCTTGGGGACGCCCTCTTTAACGCCTGAATGCGGTGGGGGAGGGTACTGTTTGCTGCCTCGGCACCTCAAGACCTCAATTGCCATGAGCGCTTGCTGACCGACTGTCCTGTGTTTAAATCGGCTCTGTCATGATTCGGAGAGTTAAACCACAATTAATTAGCCAAGATGCGGCGATATATTCGTGTTCTGGTGGCGTGTATGGTGTTTGCGGTGTTCTCTGCGCTGTATGTGTTTAGCAATCTCTCCTCCCTGGGGACCTCCGGAGCAGTAGCCGGGGGTCTGGCTTTCTCACGGTCCGCTTCTCTGCACACCGACGCCGGGAACAGCACTAGGCCGGAGACCAGGGAGCATCTGCAGATCCACAGGTAACCTTAAAGTCCTTTTAAAAGCGCCTGAACCCTAGTCGTGCAGAAGTGCACAAGAACAGGTCCTTAGCATTTCGACAGACACGTAGCCCAACTCCCCAGGGAGCTAATGTTTCAATGGGGGAAAAGACCAGACTAGAAAAGTTGACTACTGGTTTCCCAGTAACGTAAACATTGTCCTGAGATATTCTAGGTCTGCGAGATCTATATAGTAATACAACGCAATGATAAGTATTTGCATTTGCACGCGTTGTTTTTGTTGACAGTGTTGAATGAAGGCACGTATTCGCCTTCTCGTGTATCGGAATGTCTAGCCATCTGCTGATGTAGGCTAAAACGATGGACCTGCAGGTTATGCTAAAGTAAAAGGATTACAGTTTAAAGTGTGTTCAATTTGGACGAGTGTAAAATGTGTTTGGCACTGAAGTATCCACACATTATTAACTTCTGCTATGAGTAGAGTTTATAGTAAACAGTGTCACTTCTGCAGTTGTGCTCTATGCCATGCAGAGCTCCAGTATTAAGTTCGCTGCAAGTAGAATAGGATACTTTATAACATGAAATCTAAACTGCAGTATCAGAGGTTTCTCCATCCAGGGTTTTTGGTACTATTCTGCATGCTACACAAACGGGTTTAAGATTGATTCAAACCGCACACATTTTCACTGTTCTATAAATACAAAATGTGTTATTTCCACTTAAAGTCCACTATAGCTTTTTACTCGCCATAAAACGTATGTTGACACAGGGGTCTCAAGTGAGTGTTTCATTAAAACATTAAATTGGCTTCCCAACACGTTAGTGTGAAATGTCAACACGCAAAAGGCATCCCGGGTTTCCACACTTAACTTCAGCTGTGATATCTGCCCGGGGTAGTAACTGTTGTTAAAGTAGGACAGGACTAGAAGCAATTCGAGAAAAAAATTAAAACACGTTTCAAATTCGTTTAAAATGTCCAAATATACATAAAGTTACCATCCACAACACATTTTGTCAGTACTATCTATCTGAGGGACAGTATTACATGTTGTTAGGTAGGATAGCTCTTTACTCTTCCATTCATTGTAAACAGTGCCCCCTCGTGATAATTCCTGGACTTACAGCACTAAGCAGGCTGAGTGTTGCTCCAGCTAGATTTTCATCACCCCGTTAGTTCGCCACATCATTTCAGTACACTAATATGATTGCTTAAGATTTTCATAGAAGCTGGGGGTGTCACCATGTCCAAGCCCTCTGGGACCACCTGGCTTGGTTGTTGGATATTTTCCCCAGTTGGCTCCCCATGTTAGCATGGTTTGTGATGGCCACACTGTGCAGTCCATAGATGGGTTGTGAGGGCCACAGTGTGTTGTCCATAGATGGGTTGTGAGGGCCACAGTGTGTAGTCCATGGATGGGTTGTGAGGGCCACACTGTGCAGTCCATAGATGGGTTGTGATGGCCACTGTGCAGGCTGTGAAACAGGCAGATATTGTGCTCTGCAGTGACAGATGAAGGATGCTAATTCAAAGCGCTAACACATACAACAGTAATGACCAATGAATGGCCACTGGTAAATGTGTTGGATGTGAGACTAGTTGTGGGTCTGAATACTACCCCAGCTGTGCCTCTGTTCATAGATGTGTGTGTGTGTTTCTCCCCCAGGCAGGCTAGTGGGGATGCCCGCACCTCCAGCACAGCACCTCCCCACCCCTCAGCTCCTCCTCGGGGGGAGGGCGGCAGGAGGAGGGGAGAGGAGGAGGAGGAGGTGCACCTGACAGAGAAAGAAGAGGAGGTGCACCTGGCTGTGGTGGCGTGCGGGGATCGGACGGAGGAGACCCTGACCATGCTCAAATCCGCCGTGCTGCTCAGTGGCACTCACACACACACTCACACTCACACACACATCAACGCACACATCTTTGCTGAGGAGGACCTGCACCAGGGATTCAGGGACGAGGTGGGTGGATGTGATGGGGGGTGAATGTGATGAGGATGGATGAGGTGTGGTGGATGTGATGGGGGGTGGATGTGATGTGGGTGGATGAGATGGTGGGTGGCTGTAATAAAGGTGTTGTAGTTATGTGGGTGGATGTGTTTGAGATGGTGGGGGTGAGGGGTGTAGTGATGCTGGCATGGATGGTGTTTGAGATGTGGTAATGATCAGTGGTGGTGTTGGAGATGAGTATACAGGTGCTGGCCATATAATTAGAATACCATGAAAAAGTTCATTAATGAGAGACCATTTAAGCCTTTACTTAAGCCGTTGCAGGTGTTTTGAGTTAATTAGCTACTTAGAGTGTGGCACAAGGTGTCTTCAATATTGAACCCGTCCACAATAATCTTATTTTCTGAGATACTCAATTTCAATCACCATTAAAAGAAATAAACACTTGAAATATGTCAGTCTGTGTGAAATTATACATTATGCAAGTTTCACTTTTACATGAAATTACTGAAATAAATAAACTTGTTCATGATATTATAATTATATGACCCGCACCTGTATATATAGGATAAAATTGTAGGATTTAAGTAACTTAATAAAAACACCAAAAATGGATTACAGTAATAGTAAATATTTGGCACCATATATCATGACATCATCTTTCACCACCGTATTTATGAAGAACCCAGTGCTGCTGCTCTGCCCTCATGTTAAATGAGATGTGCGTGTGTGCGTGTGTGTGCGTGTGTGTGTGCGTGTGTGTGTGTGTGTGTGTGTGTGTGGTCCTCCACAGCTGGACTCCTGGCCCAGAATGCAGCGCTGCAGGCTGAACGTCACCCTGTACCCCATCACCTT
>CM059274.1:32316115-32318615 GCA_030347295.1 Setipinna tenuifilis | reverse complement strand
CTCTTTCTCTCTCTTTTTTGTCTGTCTGTCTGTCTGTCTGTCTCTCTCTCTCTCTTTCTCTCTCTCTCCCTCTCTCTCTCTCTCCCTCTCTCTTTCTTGTCTTCTCTCTCTCTCTCTCTCTCTCTCTCTCTCTCTCTCTCTCTCGTCTTCTCTCTGTGCTTAATTGCTCCTTAATTGTGCTAATGGTAGTGTAGCAGATTAGTAATTGCCTGAGACACTGAGTTGACTTCTTCGGGGCTTTGTGCTGATAATTGCTGCCATCAAACTGCAATTAATGTTTATTTGTCAGCGTGGATTTATTCAGCAGGATCGCAGACGTCTCATTACCTGCTTGGTTCAGACCAGCCTGACTTATCCAGCAGTTACACTTTCCTCATTCTCTCATGTGACTAGTGAACTGTGAGTTCATTAAATTGCTGTGCTGTGAAATTATATGAATAGAAGTACTTTTGCAACTTCATCCTTACCAGTGATTAATGTTTCTGAAAGTACAAATGTGTCATAAACCACTTTAAGGAACTTTCTTCTGAGAACATAAACAGCCCAGTAACGCACCCTGTAGTCCATGTAATGTAGCATTGCCACTGTACTATCATTATACCTGAATAAGTGGCTTTAACGTGGTGTGTGTGTGTGTGTGTGTGTGTGTGTGTGCACGCATGTGCACGCATGTGCGTGTGCGTGTGTGTGTGTGCGTGCGTGCGTGCGTGTGTGTGTGTCTGTGTCGTGCAGAGAAGCTGTATGTGTTCCCGTGCCACTGGAACTTCCGGCCGGACCACTGCATCTACGGGAGCAACTGTGACGCTGCCAAACAGAGGGGCGTGTTCATTCTCCATGGCAACCGGGGAGTGTTCCACGACGCTCGGCAACCAGCCTTCAGGGCCGTTTATGATGCCATCAGAGAGGTCAGATATCACATCACATCTCCCATATGTGTCTACGATGCCATCAGAGAGGTCAGATATACGTCTACGATGCCATCAGAGAGGTCAGATATACGATGCCATCAGAGAGGTCAGATATACGATGCCATCAGAGAGGTCAGATATCGGCACAGAGATGACTCATCACATCTCACACATAACTCGCATCACATGTCCTACACATCTCACATGTCCTACATGTGTCCCATCCAGTTTTGTTTCAGAGATAAAGTATATAACTTGGACAGCCTACACCCTACACCCTACACCTGAGTGTCATTCAGTTACTCACCGCTCAAACACTTACAAATGACCATCAGACATGTTTTCAGATAAGACGGATAAACTCCTGAGAGTCTGTCCAGCGTGATAGCTGTAGAAATGTTCCTGTGTAAATCAGACTCCACTGAAGATGTGACTGAGCTGCTTGAATGTAAAGTGTGTGTCAGGCAGTAGGGGAGTGTGACGAGAGTGCTGGCTGTAGTTTGTGTTGAGGCTAAGTGGCTAAGTGCTAAACGAGTGTTCAGTCTAGGAATCATGATGTTGTCTCTTCTCCACACCAACTACAACTACAATGTGGTGCACTATATTCTTCCTGGTGTTCACTAGTGTGGTGCAGTATATAGTTTAGTGTGTAGTGCACTATATTCTTCCTAGTGTCACTAGTGTGGTGCAGTGTAAGCTTCAGAGACCCCCCACCCCCCTTCTCTGTTCTCTTGGCCAATAAAGTGGCAGCTGATCTATCGTCATAAACGCTCATAACCCACCCACCCTAGCATCCCTCTCTCTCTCTATCTCTCTCTCTCTCTCCCTCTCTCCCTCTCTCTCTCTCTCTCTCTCTCTCTCTCTCTCTCTGTTTCTCTGTTTCTCTCTATGTCTGTTTCACTCTGTGTCTCTCTTTCTCCCTCTCTCACTCTGTCTTTCTTTTTCTCCCCCCTGTGTCTTTCTTTTTCTCTCTGCCTCTCTCCCTCTCTCCCTCTTTCTCTCTCGCTCTCACTCACACTCACACTCACACTCACACTCTCACTCTCACTCACACACACTCACACACACTCACACACACACACACACACACACACACACACACACACACACTGCTGGATCAATGCCTGCTGGTCAGTAGGAGGTGTGTCATGGGCAGAGCTGTCTGGATGTCATAAAGGCCGCAGGCATCGCCAGACCACTCAGACCCCTAAAACAGCTACGGGCAGATCCAGCTGCCATAAAATGTAAACGTTAATCTGTGTGTGTGTGTGTGTGTGTGTGTGTGTGTGTGTGTGTGTGTGTGTGTGTGTGTGTGTGTGTGTGTTTAAACCATAATCTGCTCTGATTTCCTGAGAGTGCAGTAAATGTGCTTTCATTATCAGTGAGAAAGGGTGTGTGTGTGTGTGTGTGTGTGTGTGTGTGTGTGTGTGTGTGTGTGTGTGTGGAGAAGAGTTAAAAGGTCTTGGCTCGTAAGTGCGATTTAATGATGTTAACTGTTTCTACCGCATGGCTTTGACAAAAGGACTTGGTGGTGGGACATAGCGGACACAAGGCTTTGTGTGTGTGTGTGTGTGTGTGTGTGTGTATGTGTG
>CM059274.1:32276356-32288856 GCA_030347295.1 Setipinna tenuifilis | reverse complement strand
TGTTTGATCAATAAGAAGGTATATGAAGATACAGCATTGATCTCTTTCTCGTAGTACCATAAGCCTCTTATCTCTCTGCCAGGATGCCATAACTGAATAGCTGTAACACTTTATAAAACATGAATAGAGTATGATTGTCTTGGCCTTACCTCCACATATACCTCAGTAGTATCCTCTTAAGTAAAAGCTCCTGCAGACCCCCATGCACCTGCACCTGTCTCCTTGCCAGTATTCATCTTTTTTCATCTCCGGTCTGGCCGTGTCTTTAAAGCGCTCTGCAAGGTCTTTGCTGCGTGACTTTATCCTGCCCGCCGCCCAGGGGCCCTTCAGGATGATGGATAAGGATCTAATCCCACGCTGGCAACCTGGCTGTCAACGCCTCCATTGTGAGCGCTCCAAGGGCACTGGATAAGAAAAGGGCCTATGAGATTGTCTGTCTGAGCGTTAACCCCCATGGATAGAGCGAGGGCCCCCTACGAGCGGTTTCATAAAGTCAGACGTGTCTTTTGTGTGTCAGCGTGACAGGCCTTTGACAGGCCCTGACATCAGTGGGATTCTGAACACCTTCCACCCCGGCTGCAAAGCCTCTCTTGCATCTGGGAGAACGTCAGTGGAACATTAGAGCTGAAGGTTACTGGATAGGTGAAGCATTACCCTTCAAAGGAACAGGAAACACTCAAAACAAAAAGCAAAACAAGTAGGGCAGTGGAGGAGACACAGCACACCATCCACACATCTGCCTATTATACAGGAAGGTGTGTGTTTGTGTGTGTGTGTGTGTGTGTGTGTGTGTGTATGTGTGTACCATTCACCAAAAACTAACAAACACAGACTTGGGAGATTGTTGGTGTATAACTGTAAGTGTATATCCTACTGTAGCACTCTATACACTATTATTATTTGATTTACAAAGTGTTGCCATGTTTATCTGTGATGTTTTATAAGTGTATGTATGACATTTATGCACTGGTGCTTAAGGTTATTTAATGCTGTGCTGTTTTGTTTCTAATCCACGCTGTTGAAAATGCTGCTGTTGCTGCTGCTGTCTCCTGCTAAGGTTTATTGAGACTAATAGATGATCCTCTAGTCAACACAAGTGATTTCCATTATGACATTCACTGACAACTAGCAGACACCTCTACAATATAAAACAAATAACACAGAAGTTACACTACAGTAGGAGGTGCTGCTATAGCAATATATAGTAATGTAGTGTCCTGTGTGTGTGTGTGTGTGTGTGCATGTGTGTGTGTTTAGAGTGGGATTATGTCTTCCTTTCATATCCGCTGTTAGCTCTGTTGTCCACTAACACATTGCTTTAATGCCCATTGTCATTACTTGTGCTAGTTAGCACATAGCATAGCCCTATTTGTTAGCATTTTTGTCCCCCATTATTGTCCACTGTGTAAAACTAGAGCTCAATCCTGTGCCCTGTGTCTCAGTGCCAGTGTGTTTTACCAGTGAATTTAATACAACAGCCCACATGCCAATTACACTTGTGTGTTTTTATTGCTTTAATTACAACTTATTTAATGTTTTTAATTGAAAGATGTCGCCATTGTTGGATATAGCATGATACAAATGCCATCCGTTATTGGCTAATAAGTCACAGTTATAGGGAAATTAATCGCGAGCTAGTTAATAGACGCTGTTAGCGGTGAGCGATAATGAAGCGCTAGTAGGACATTAAACTGCTGTGTGTAAACAATCGTGTAGGTGATAAACTGCATTCCCACGCCGCTCACATGTGACAGTGTTTTACGGAGGGGATGGGAATTCTTTATTTGGTCGTGATGATCATTTAGAAGATAAATGGCACTCCAGGTAGCCGTCTTCCTCGCAGAAGTGGAGAGGAGGTAGCGTGCGTGGGCCTCGCCTCTCTCCTGCTTGTCAGTGAGAGACAGAGAGCAGCCTGGGGCTTCATTACATGATCCGCATTCACAGAGGAGTCAGTCAGGCTGGACTACAGCACCCCGACAGTGACTAAAGAGGAGAGAGGGAGAGATAGAGAGATAGATAGAGACATAGATAAAGAGAGAGGGAGAGATAGAGGGAAAGATAGAGAGGGGGAAATGGTAGGGAGAGATAGAGAGAGAGATTGAGACAAAGAAAGGGCAAGATACAGAGAGAGGCAGAGGGAGGGAGAGACAGAGACAGGCAGTTTAACAGAGTAGAGAAAAGAGAGGATGGTGTAAAAAGGACCAAGGAAAAGAGAGAAGGAGAGAGAGTGTTAGAGAGAGTGACAGAAGGATTCAGATTCCTTTGGTGTATTGTGCTGGTATGAGTCGTGAGTGAGCTTTTAAGTTTAGTTATGTGGTGGGAAAATGGGCAAATGTATTAATTCTAAAACACACATGCACACGGGCACACACACACACACACACACACACACACACACACACACACACACACACACACACATTTAACTTATCGTGTAACTCTAGTTTTTTAAAATGGGTTATGTCACTTTAAACACAATGGCTTTATGCACCATTTTAAGCCCATACACCAAAAGGCCTAATCCTCCTACGATAAGTTCTTTATGTACAGCCTCCACATTAGAAACACACCACACAGACAGCCTTGTGATAAAATGATCACCAGAGCAGACAGCCCTGCGAAGACATGACCACCAATGCCTCTGTATTAACACACCAAGGCAGACAGGCATGTGTTATAATAAACACCAAAGCAGATAGTCGTCTGTATTAACACACCAAAGCAGACACGATATAATGAACATCAGAGCAGACAATCGTGCTCCAAAGCCATTTAGTGGCAGTATTTCCATTCTGATATCCAAAATACGGTGAGTGAGTCTGCCCAAAATAACGAGTTCCTGTTATAAATAAAAAACAGACTTTAAAAAACAGACTTATTTATTTTTCCTTTCCAGAGAGTTCCCTGGGTCTGAGACCTGCTGTTTGGAGACAGAAATCAAATGAAAGGTAATGTCGGCCATGACACCAGCGTGGCATTTGTGTCAGTCTGATATTTGGCATCTGACACGAGGCCAACAAATGCCAGAATCATCAATGTCAATCGCCATCTGCTAATTGCATTTTGTTACAGTGTTTGGACAGGTCAACAGGATTTAATAGGCAGAATTAGTCTTCAGTTAACTAGGCACTGAAGGTCAGTTAAAATGAAACATTTAGACACCCACACTACTTACAAGTCAGTTAAAAATAAAATATTTAGACAACGTTTTTACTTGCTATATGATACTGTACATTTCTGAAGTATTATTAGCAGATAATATAAAAGGAATATAAAAACACAACTGTTTTTTTTCTTCAAGTGAAAATGATTTATTATTTGTTTATTTTTTTCACATTTTTTTGCAAATATCACACTTACAGTAGCACACACTGATTCTGCTACAAAAGTTTGTTGACTACCTACCACTTAAATAAGACCAGGAAACACTGAGCAAGAATGTCATCGACTTCATAGAAATACACATTTGTTTTTGTTTTAAATATATAACGCATCATCAAAAATCGGTCTTCACGGTAGGAAAAGCACCAGTGTTCATCAGCACCACCAACACTTCCCAACAACACAACCCCTCAGTCACATCAAAAACACAGACAGTCAAAACCATCTCTGAGGGAGTCAGAAGAAGCTACTGTATGAATCACCACCATGTAAAACGCAGCATTAGCCTAGCCGCCATTTTAGCCTATAAACGCAGCATTAGCCTAGCCGCCATTTTAGCCTATAAACGCAGCATAGCATAGCTGCCATTTTAGCCTATAAACGCAGCATAGCCTAGCCGCCATTTTAGACTACATGCAGCATTAGCCTAGCCGCCATTTTAGACTCTAAACGCAGCATAGCCTAGCCGCCATTTTAGACTCTAAACGCAGCATAGCCTAGCCGCCATTTTAGACTCTAAACGCAGCATAGCCTAGCCGCCATTTTAGACTAGAAACGCAGCATTAGCCTAGCCGCCATTTTAGACTAGATGCAGCATTAGCCTAGCCGCCATTTTAGACTCTAAACGCAGCATAGCCTAGCCGCCATTTTAGACTCTAAACGCAGCATAGCCTAGCCGCCATTTTAGACTAGAAACGCAGCATTAGCCTAGCCGCCATTTTAGACTACAAACGCAGCATAGCCTAGCCGCCATTTTAGACTAGAAACGCAGCATTAGCCTAGCCGCCATTTTAGACTCTAAACGCAGCGTTACCATAGCCGCCATTTTAGACTACAAACGCAGCATAGCCTAGCCGCCATTTTAGACCAGATGCAGCATAGCCTAGCCGCCATTTTAGACTAGATGCAGCATTAGCCTAGCCGCCATTTTAGACTAGAAACGCAGCATAGCCTAGCCGCCATTTTAGACTAGATGCAGCATAGCCTAGCCGCCATTTTAGACTAGATGCAGCATTAGCCTAGCCGCCATTTTAGACTACAAACGCAGCATAGCCTAGCCGCCATTTTAGACTAGATGCAGCATAGCCTAGCCGCCATTTTAGACTAGATGCAGCATTAGCCTAGCCGCCATTTTAGACTACAAACGCAGCATTAGCCTAGCCGCCATTTTAGACTATAAACGCAGCATTAGCCTAGCCGCCATTTTAGACTCTAAACGCAGCATTAGCCTAGCCGCCATTTTAGACTATAAACGCAGCATTAGCCTAGCCGCCATTTTAGACTCTAAACGCAGCATAGCCTAGCCGCCATTTTAGACTCTAAACGCAGCGTTACCATAGCCGCCATTTTAGACTAGATGCAGCATTAGCCTAGCCGCCATTTTAGACTAGATGCAGCATTAGCCTAGCCGCCATTTTAGACTACAAACGCAGCATTAGCATAGCCGACATTTTAGACTAAGATCCAGCGTTAGCCTAGCCGCCATTTTCGACTATAAATGCAGCATAGCATAGCCGCCATTTTAGACCATAAATGCAGCATTAGCCTAGCCGCCATTTTAGACTACAAACGCAGCATAGCCTAGCCGCCATTTTAGACTAGAAACGCAGCATTAGCCTAGCCGCCATTTTAGACTCTAAACGCAGCGTTACCATAGCCGCCATTTTAGACTACAAACGCAGCATAGCCTAGCCGCCATTTTAGACTAGATGCAGCATAGCCTAGCCGCCATTTTAGACTAGATGCAGCATTAGCCTAGCCGCCATTTTAGACTAGAAACGCAGCATAGCCTAGCCGCCATTTTAGACTAGATGCAGCATTAGCCTAGCCGCCATTTTAGACTACAAACGCAGCATAGCCTAGCCGCCATTTTAGACTAGATGCAGCATAGCCTAGCCGCCATTTTAGACTAGATGCAGCATTAGCCTAGCCGCCATTTTAGACTACAAACGCAGCATTAGCCTAGCCGCCATTTTAGACTATAAACGCAGCATTAGCCTAGCCGCCATTTTAGACTCTAAACGCAGCATTAGCCTAGCCGCCATTTTAGACTATAAACGCAGCATTAGCCTAGCCGCCATTTTAGACTCTAAACGCAGCATAGCCTAGCCGCCATTTTAGACTCTAAACGCAGCGTTACCATAGCCGCCATTTTAGACTAGATGCAGCATTAGCCTAGCCGCCATTTTAGACTAGATGCAGCATTAGCCTAGCCGCCATTTTAGACTACAAACGCAGCATTAGCATAGCCGACATTTTAGACTAAGATCCAGCGTTAGCCTAGCCGCCATTTTCGACTATAAATGCAGCATAGCATAGCCGCCATTTTAGACCATAAATGCAGCATAGGATAGCCGCCATTTTAGACTCTAAACACAGCGTTAGCATAGCCGCCATTTTAGACTCTAAACGCAGCATTAGCATAGCCGCAATTTTAGACTGTAAACGCAGTGATAGCCTAGCCGCCGTTCTAGATGATGAACAAACCTCCTGCTTGCACTCTCACAATAAGAAATACAGGTCACACTTTACTTAGAAGGCCCTCTTTAGACTATCTACAGATGCTCAGACTGAAATTAAAAATAAATTAAGACATAACGAAATCCTTTGGAACTCTTTTAAATATAATGTATAGTCATGGTGAGGGGTGGTTCAGGTGTGGGTTGGGGGATGTGTTTGGTTTAGGTGATGTTTAGGTAATGACAGACTGAAGGTAAATTTCAATAAACAATTTTTAAAGTCTCTGTAGGCAGACTGATTGAGTAAAGTGCTGCCAAAATACAGCAGGTGTTGCCTGTTTTGGTAATCTGGTGGTCTAGATATTAGCCTTTAGGTGCAGCTGCCCAATCAGTGGTGTTTTATGAGTCAACATAGTCATGTACGCTACTGCCAGACCAGTACTTCCACACACACAGCCACAGCTGAGGGACCTGCTTATTGTCATAAACACACACAGCCACAGCTGAGTGACCTGCTTATTGTCATAAACACACACAGCCACAGCTGAGGGACCTGCTTATTGTCATAAACACACACAGCCACAGCTGAGTGACCTGCTTATTGTCATAAACACAGCACCACACAGACCTCTCACACCTCATCCTTTATGCTGGACCACACAGACCTCTCACACCTCATCCTTTACACCACACAGGCCTCTCACACCTCATCCTTTACACCACACAGGCCTCTCACACCTCATCCTTTACACCACACAGGCCTCTCACACCTCATCCTTTATGCTGGTTACTGACACTGACGTGTGAGAGTACTCATAATTATTATTATTATTATTATTATTATTATTATTATTATTGTTATTGTTGTTGTTGTTGTTGTTGTTATTGTTATTATTATTATTAGGTTTGACAACATCTAGAAGCCACATGCCAGGATAATGCATCTCTTCTGCATGGGCGAGTTAATTACCTGCTGAATGGTCAGACAGGGTGGCGTTCTCCAGGAAACATAACCGTGCTTCACTATGAATGCTGTCATTATGAGTTAAAATGCATTATTAATGAGTAATTGAAACCTTATTATCATTTATTCTCTTGGTAACTGCTTCGTAATGCGTTTGTAATTAATGAAATTGAATTGTCTAATCCTTGAAAACTAGATTGTAACAGATTGTGAGGTAGCCCTAAAGGCAGTGGTGGCGTTTTGAGAAGTTCTTCATTAGCAGACTGAGTGTAAGGACAGAGGAAACTCACGCCAGTAAAAGCAGACTGAGTGTAAGGACAGAGGAAACTCACACAGGCTGAGTGTAAGGACAGAGGAAACTCACGCCAGTAAAATCATGTTGTTAAGAGCAGCAAGGTCACTGAGTCGCTGAAGGTGAACCAACAGCTGCCCATTTGTGTGATTTGGCATTACACTTACAAAGCATTACTATTTTTATTACTTAAAAAGCATAGTGGAGAAATTCAGTGAAAGTAAGCAGCAACTTTTTGGTCAGCTGATGGGTTTATATCCAAAAACACTCAAATGCTCAAATGGTTTAAGAAGAAAAATGACAAAAGAGAGCCTTCTGTCCACATGTCTCAGTTTTGTAGTATGTCCTGCATATACTTAATGGTCTCCGTATTAGTATGTCCTGCATATACTTACTGGTCTCCGTATTTACCACCAGCTACTGTGACTGCTACTCAGGCCATGGGGTGAGCGTAGTGTAGCATCATCTGTTTAGGTCAATCAGTCAGAGAAACGAACATCTGCTTTAAATAAACAAATAATAAATAATGCATAAAAATACCTTCAGAGTGTTCCATAGAATCAGAATGGACACTGTTAGTGGGTTAACCCATAAGTTACCGCAGCAACCTAGCGTCATTGTCAAGTTTTGAGTCGGTTCCCCTCTTGTCGAGTAACAATAGATCAGTGCTACCATTCAGTGCTGCAGGGAAACAAAACATCAACATATACAGAATGGAACTTATACATGTGAGAAATTACCTAGCTATAAGTTTCAAGGTTCAAGTATGCATTTTACAGTAAATTTCCATGAGAAGTGGACATTGATAAAGACATCGTGCGTGAAAGGGCAAGCATCAGACACAAAAGCATACTTCTGCTCCAAACCCCTTTCAGACAGTCATCGTCTCTTTGTTAACACTGTCAGAGCAAGCAGGAGGTACTGCACTATGGTACAAACATTACAAATCATCTCGGTACAAAAGAGCTGGCCAATCCAGCTCGTGGTTTACAGTCATGGGTGAAAAAAGGGACAATGCCGTTTGTCTCTTTGTACAAAATGATCGGTTCTTAAAGCATGAAAAATATCTCTCGCCTTATGAAAAACAAAACTGCCACATTCAACGAGGCAAGCTGGTGTCGTACCGCAAGAACAGCGATGCATGTCCTGTCCAATCATGATCGAGTACATGCTGCATCGAGTACAGTCATGCTGCATTAGGTCTGTTATCGCAATAGTCCTGTACGCATCATGCGGTGTTAGGTCAGTTATCGCGATGAGCTGATATTGCATGTTTGGTTGATTTATTTGTTGATTAGGATATTGCATGTGTTTGTGAATGCAAGGCAGTGCATGCATATGAATGCAAGATATGTTCATTAGAAACTGTGTGTGTGTGAGTCTTTGTGTGTGTGTGTGTGTGTGCGTGTGTGTGTGTGTGTCTCTCTCTCGCTCTCTGTCTACTAGGCAGTGACCAACAGAAAGGCATGTGTGTGCGTGCGCGCGCGTGTGTGTGTGTGCGTGCGTGCCTGCGTGCGTGCGTGCGTGTGGGCGTGTGGGCGTGTGTGTGTGTGTGTCCTAGACTGTGGTGACCAACAGGAAGGTGTGTTTGTGTGTGTGTGTCTTCTAGACGGTGGTGACCGACAGGAAGGTGTGTGTGTGTGTGTGTGTCTTCTAGACGGTGGTGACCGACAGGAAGGCATTGTGGACTTTGGTGCCCTCGGGCACGCGAGCTCCGTGTGTCATCAGCTCCTGTATGGTCATCCAGTTATCCAGGATCTTCTTGTTCCTCCTCTTCATCATCTTCCTCTGGCTCAGCTCCAGAATGTTCACCTCCTTACGTCCCTCTGCCCCACCTCCTCCTGCTCCTCCCCCACCTCCTCCTGCGCCTCCCCCCGCTTCCCTGAGGCACTCGAGTCGGCTCCTCTGCATGAACTCTCTCCTCCTCCTCTGCTCTCGTGCGCGGGCCAGCTGCTGCTTGCGCTCCTCCTTGCTCCAGTAGCGCCCCATCTTCAGCTCGCTGCCGTCCTCGTCCGTGGTCATGCCGCCACTCCGCTCCTCGCGTATCCGCAGCGCCCGTTCCCGAAGGATCCTGTCCCGCGCCGGCCGCCGGGCCACATAGCGCGAGCCGTCCGCGCGCACCTTCACCTTCCACTCCAGGTGAGGCTCACCTGGGCGCGCCGGCCGCAGACTGAGCAGGCTGAGCTGGCTCTGGGAGTGCGAGTACTCCAGCGAGGACGAGGAGTGTGTGTGTGTGTGTGCGAGTGTGTGTGCGTGTGTGTGTGTGTGCGAGTACTCCAGCGAGGATGAGGAGTGCTGCTGCAGCAGCTGCATGTAGCTCTGGTAGTTGCGGGCCGCAGTGGTGGCGGCAGAGGTGTGTGTGTGTGTGTGCGTGTGTGTGTGGTAAGGGGACGCGTGCCAGGCCGGCTGCCTGCGCTGGTGCTGGTGGGTCCGCTTGCGGTCGCAGCGCTCGTCGTCGGCAGGCAGGGCCGGGTCGGACTCGGACGGGTTGCTGGGGCTCTGGTCCAGACTGGAGGAGTTGGTGGTGGGGGGGGGTGCGGGGAGGGTCCGGCTGGGGCTCCCCAGGACAGAGGAGGTGCCCTTAGTGGGGTGCGCTCCGTGACTGGAGAGGCTGGGTAGCGTGTGTGCGTGGCGGCTCTTGAGTGGTGTGTGTGTGTGTGTGTGAGCGGTGTGTGTGGGCGAGCTGTGTGTGTGTGTGTGTGTGAGGTTCTTGAGGTTGGTCAGGTTGACGCGTCGCTGGAGCGAGTGGTCAGGTGACCTCTCTGTGGCGTGCGGTGGAGTGGAACGCGAGCTCTCGGCCGTGTTGTACGCGCTCGAAGTGTCCTTGTCCTTCAGCGCACTCGAAGTGTCCTTGTCCTTCAGCGTGTCCTTCAGTGCGTCACCCCCCCTCAGCGCGTCCCCCCCCCACCTCTCCGGGTGCTCATGGATGTCCGCCAGTTTGCCCCGGGCCTGCCTACCCCCCTCCTGCCCCGTCCTGCCCCCCTCTTGCCCCGTGCGGGGGGCACTGCCGGGGCCCCGTGTGTGGTCTAAGGCCTGGCTCTGGCTCTGGGTCTGGGTCTTGCGCTGCTGCTGCTGGTGGGCCTGCATGATGCTCTGGCACTCCAGCTCGATGCTCCTCAGCTCCTCATTCAGCATCCGCAGCTCTCGCTCCACCTGCACGCCCCCCCCTCCTGGGCCCCCCCCCGCCCCCCAGGCCCCCGCCCCCGCCCCCCTTCTCCCTCAGGCTGCACTCGATGGTGCTGCTGTGGCTGTAGAACACGCCCCGCTGCCCCCCCTCCTTGCGGATCTCACACTTCAGCTCCAGCAGACGCTGGAAGTGGTCCCGCTCCCCCCGACCCACCCACTGCCCCCGCTCCACACCCGACCCCAGCGCCAGGGCCGAGCTCGCACAGGGCTCCCGGCTCGAGGGGCGCGGGAGACTCGAGGTCCGCCGGGGTTCTGTCGTGCCCTGTGTGTCCCGGGGTCTCCACTGGGGGCGTCTGTGCGGTGGAGAGGTGGAGGGGTGCGGCCCCTCACCCTGCTGGTTCTCCTGGTCCAGTGGGCCACTCTGGTCCTGGTGCTTGGATGGGGAGCCGGCAGGCGTGTGCGTGTGTGTGCAGACTCCCTCCTGCCCCTACAGGACGGAGAGATACATTACATGTTACATTACGTTACATTACATTACATTACACTTCATTACATTACACTACATTACATTACATTACACTACATTACATTACACTACATTACATTACATTACACTACACTACATTACATTACATTACACTACACTACACTACACTTAGCTGCCTCAAGACCAGCTGTCTAACCACTAGACACAGATGCAGCAGTTACAGACAGGAGGGACTAGTGATCTCGGAGCTAGTCATCTGTTGTTTAACAGGTTGAGCAACTACTGGAACAAGGCATCAACAACACCAAGGTCTTGGTCCCAGGGGCTACAGGGTCAGCTGTGGCCTAGCGGTTAGAGAGTTAGTCTGGCGGGTCATTGGAGGGTTGTGGGTTCGAATCCCGTTCCAATAGGAAGAATGGTAATAACTAGCTCTCTCATGCACCCTCATCCATAGCTAAAGTGCCCTTGAGCAAGGCATCTAACCCCACATTGCTGCAGGGACTGGAACTGAAATCCTGTACCTAAATAACTGTAGTTCGCTCTGGATAAGAGCATCAGCTAAGCAAGAATATATAATATATTGGAGACTACCTATATGTGAATCGTTATCTTCTGAAATTACGCAATTCTCAAAGGTATCGTTGGTATTTGAGGGATACTCCTTTAATTGTTCTAATGTGTGGTAGGTATCTTTCTGTAATACTGCTAACCCTCTAATGCACACACACACATTTCAAATCTTTATTCTGTATTTCCTCTGCTGCATTAACGATGGCAGTTACAGTGGGTGTAGTGTTACATTTTTGCCTTAGTTTGGTACAGAGCTACGATACTCACACACCGCACTGCTGCTAGAGCTTACACACACACACACGCACACACACACAAACACATATACACACACACACACACACACCTGCCCCACCTGAGCAGCCATCTGCTGGCTCTCCTCCTGGCTCTGTTCCTGCAGGATCTCCATCTTCAGCTCCTCCAGGAACTCACTGTGCTCCTCATCTAGCCAGACCTCCTCCAGCTACACCAGGGGGGGGGGGCAGTGAGGGAAAGTAGAGAGGGAGGGGGGAAGAAAGTAGGGGGGGGGGCGCAGGGAGGGAAGGTGGGCGGGGCGGTGGAGGGTGAGATACAGAGGGAAGGTAGAGAGGGGGGGGGGGGGCAGGGGGGGAAGGTAGAGAGGGAGAGGGGGGGGAGAGAACAATGGAGAGAGAGAAAAGGGAGAAAGAGTAAAAAATGAAAGAAAGCAGGGAAGAGAGTGAGTATAACAGAAGAAAAGAAAGAGAGAATTTTGGGGACAAAGAAAGAGAGAGAGGGGAGAAGAAAAGAGAAATTAGGGGAAGGCGTCGGATCCTGCAGATTCAGCCATTTTGGCTCTGCTGTCAGGAGTTTCAGGGTGTTGCTGTGGAATGTGCTGGTCTCAGTGCAACTGATGTGCACTTAGCAGAACCGCAGGCTACACAGAGGACTTGAGAACCGCAGCTACACACGGAGGACTTGTACATTTTAATGTCGGCAGCAGCACATTAAAGGGCCAGACTTCCCTTGTGCCCTACTGCCGGCTCTAGACTACTCCTGGACTGTATGAACACACACACACACACGCACGCACGCACGCACGCACGCACGCACGCACGCACGCACGCACGCACGCACGCACACGCACGCACACACATACACATACACACACACACACACACACACACACACACACACACACACACACACACACACTCTGCACTTCATGAATGCACACTATAGCTTCCACATGCACACTGATGA
>CM059274.1:32268856-32271356 GCA_030347295.1 Setipinna tenuifilis | reverse complement strand
ATTTGATTTCTACTGTTGTGCTTCCACACACACACGTCTGATGATGTCTTTTCGCATTAGTGTTTATGCCAATAAGGTTTTCATTTTCATTTTCCATTCCAACCCCACCACTCTTTCTCTTTCTCTCTCCCTCCCTCTCTTTTTTCCTCTCACTCCCTCTCTCTCTCCCTCTCTCTTTCCCTCTCTTCCTGTACTCCTCTCCCTCTCTTAAATCCATGATCAAAACAAGACAGCTGATTTCCATCCCACCACACACACAAGCGCACACACAAACGCACACACACGCACACACAGACACACACACACACGCGCACACACACACACACACACATACACATACACATACACATACACATACACATACACACACATACACATACACACACACACACACACACACACACACACACACACACACACACACACACACTCACGCACACACACACACATACACACACATAGACACAAATACACACACTCTCACGGACACATACACACACACACTCACACACATACACACACACACACACACACACACACACACACACACACAGATAATGCGTAGCGGGGCGGCGGGTGCTGGTGGAGTGTATCAGGTGTCAGGGTTGATTATGGCGGCGGAAGCGTGCCGTCACATCTCATTCCAAACCAATCACTCTTTCATTTCTTTCATTTCTCCATATTTTCATTTTTCCCTCTCTCCCTCTCTCCCCCTCCTCCCCCTCTCCTCCTCTCCCCCTCTCCCCCTCTCCTCCTCCTCCTCCTCCTCTCTCCCTCTCTCTCTCCCCCTCTCCTCTCCTCCTCTCCTCCTCTCCTCCTCTCCCCCCGGTGCCCTCCAGCCTGTACTGTGGTGGGGAGGGGTGTGAGGGGGGTGGGGGGGCGGAAGGGAGTGTGATTGGAGTGTTTCTCGCGTATCCCTGACAACATTAAGATCAAGGGAGAGATACATGTCGAAAACAACCTGCAGGAAATCAGCTAGGGAAATTGGCATGTGTGTGTTTGTGTGTGTGTGTGTGTGTGTCTATGTGTGGAGACAGAGAGAGAGACAGGGAAAGACAGGGAGAGAGAGGGAGAGAGAGACAGAATGTGTACTAAAGTGACACGAACCTTGTGTACATGAATGCATCCATAATGAGCTTCATTAGCATACTAGCTGATCAGCTGTAAATGACTTTTTCCACCAGGCTTTTACTTAAAAACAAGAGACACCAGAACATGTGTACACAGCCGTATACACGTACAGACACACACACACACACACACACACACACAGGGTGCGAGTTGTATGGAAACATCGCCCCCCCACACCCCCCTTCTGGTTTTCATATCCCTAACTCTGCTAAATTATTTTTATCTCTTGGGGGGAACAGAACTATCCCCCCATAGCGATTAATGCAACTCAAGCTATGCAGTTAGGCTACTGCACTGCGCATCTACTCTTGGTGTTTCTTGGGGCATGAACATAAGTTTTGGTGCATCTCTCAGAAGGGACGGAGGGGTGAAAATGATGATGTTATGCTCAAGCTTTCAAATTGAGGATTTAAAGCAGGAACAAGAAGAATGCTTAAAGTAGTAAGTATCCACCCACGGTGGGTAAACGGATGCCATTGCAGAGGGTTCAGATGTGTTGCAGTGTAGTATCGCAATCAGCACTGCCTACAGTAATCAGCACTGGCTACAGTAATCAGCACTGCCGACAGTAATCAGCACTGCCTACAGTCAGCACTGCCTACAGTAATCAGCACTGCCTACAGTAACAGTGTAGTATAGTGATGGATAGCAGACGCTAAAAGTAAAATGTTGCTGGAAAAACATTAGCTGAAGCAACATGGTAGGCCTGGTTGGGCAAGTTAAAAATACAATGTGCATTTCCACCTCCTGCTTTTTTTTACACCCTGCATCTGCAAACACACACACACACACACACACACACACACACACACACACACACACACACACACACACACACACACACACACACACACACACACAGAAACCCAGCTTTAGTGTTTGTTAGGAGCTAATGGGAGCTGTGTGATCTGGCAGGCTGATGGCTGTCACTCATAACTAATTAAAGCTCCACTAAAGGCTGAGAAAGATTACATTACAGACATCACCTCACCCGTCACACACACACACACACACACACACATTACAGACATCACCTCACCCGTCACACACACACACACACACACACATTACAGACATCACCTCACCCCGTCACACACACACACACACACACACACACACACACACATTACAGACATCACCTCACCCGTCACACACACACACACACACACACACCACCTCACCCCGCCACACACACACACACACACACTCACACACACACACACACACACACACACACACACACATTACAGACACCACCTCACCCGTCACACACACACACACACACACACACCACCTCACCCCGCCACACACACACACACACACACTCACACACACACACACACACACACACATTACAGACATCACCTCA
>CM059274.1:32251356-32256356 GCA_030347295.1 Setipinna tenuifilis | reverse complement strand
CTCCATGTGTGGAGCTCAGACTCGGAGCACCCAGACTGAAGTTCAGATAGAGAGCCAGAGCACTGGGGCTGCTGCTGCTGATGATGATGAAGTCTCTCCCCAGCTGGACGTCAATGCTGAGCTCAAGGAACTCAGAGACATGGTGGTGGAGCTGAGGGTGACACTCAGCCATACACAAGATGACCTAAAGGTAATGTATGCTGAAAACTCTCTTGTGAAAGAAAGACTCGCAACCACTGAGACTGAAGTAGAGCACCTGAAGATGGAAAATGCAGCACAAGAGGCAGAGCTGACAGCAGTGAAGAGCGGACTGGCAGCCACTGAGACTGAAGTAGAGAATCTGGAGAAGATGACAGAGAAGTCCAAGGTGGCATTCTCAGCAGGTCTGACTAACTCAGTAGAGTCTGCAAGTAATAACCTGAACTTGGTGTTCAGTAGGATCATCACCAATGTTGGACAGGCCTACAGCAACATAACAGGCTTCTTCACAGCTCCAGTCAGGGGGGTCTACTACTTCAGGTTCACTGTTGTGGATCGTCTAGAATCACGCTGGATTGATATCTGGATGTATAAGAACGGACAGCTGATCATGGTGCTCTCTGAGTATGACACGGATGGACGTTACGCCCCTCTCTCCAGTGGATTGCCTCTGCAGCTGGAGGTGGGAGATGTAGTTAACATGGTACTTCCAGGAGGCCGCAGGCTCACTGAGGATGGTGACTGTAACAACAGCTTTAGTGGCTTCTTGATCTTCCCTCTCTGAATGGAAGAAAATGATCCACCATGATCACTCACCATTCATTATGGTGGGCAATTTGCTGTGAAATAATGGATGATGAAAATCATTATCATGATTAAATAAATCCTTTTTTCACTGCAATGTTGTTGCGCTGTTAATCAACACACACATTCAAAAAGGGTTACTATTATTGTTAATAATATTATTTACTTTATTGTTACTATTATTATTATTATTATTATATTAATAATATTATATTACTAAATAATGATAATAATAATAACAATAATAATACCTAGAGAATGTAATTCCAGGGAATGACCAGGGCATGAAAATGCCAACTTTTATTTTGAAACAGTTGTGGGCGGAGCAAACAGTTGGCTGTAGACATAGTTGATGACACCTGACAGTTTGAATGGCTCAAGAGTTAAATAGCTCATTAAATAGTTAAATCATGTAATAATAAATTATAGTGAGGACTATTTTTAAACAAATTATAATCAGTATTTTGATCAATATTACAATCCTAACATGAATGTTCGTTCATGGCACATTCATTAAGCTCTAAAAATGAGGTGGGGGCTGTGGTTGCTGAACATGAGGCGGGGGTCAAACTTGTACCTGCAAAGGATTATGGGAGAACACAGACGCCACACGTCAGATAAACGGCACACTGGGAGAAGGGGCAGGGGCAGGAGGGGAGTGTGCGTGTGTGTGTGTGTGTGTGTGTGTGTGTGTGTGTGTGTGTGTGTGTGTGTGTGTGTGTGTGTGTGACCAACCCAGCACACTGGGAGAGGGGGCAGGGGCAGGAGGAGGGGAGTGTGTGTGTGTGTGTGTGTGTGTGTGTGTGTGTGTGTGTGTGTGTGACCAACCCAGCACACTGGGAGAGGGGGCAGGAGGAGGGGAGTGTGTGTGTGTGTGTGTGTGTGTGTGTGTGTGTGTGTGTGTGTGTGTGTGTGTGTGTGTGTGTGTGTGTGACTAACCCAGCACACTGGGAGAGGGGGCAGGGGCAGGAGGAGGGGAGTGTGTGTGTGTGTGTCTGGAGCTGTCACAACACAAGCATGTCTTATCAAACACAAGGCCCGAGACAGTGTGCTGTCTCTGTCTCTCTCTCTCACACACACACACACTAACTCTCAGTCTCTCACACACACAAACACATTTTGTGTCCATCATAGTGCCTCTCTCTTTGCTTTCTTCATTGTCTTCCTCCTTCTCTCTGTCTCTCCTTTTATCTCCCTCCCTCTTTCTTCCTCTCCATCCCTCTCTCTGCTGTCTGTGTTGATTAGGTGTGTGTGTGTGTGTGTGTGTGTGTGCGTGTGTATGCGTGTGTGTGTGTGTGTGTGTGTGTGTGTGTGTGTATGCGTGTGTGTGTGTGTGTGTGTGTGCGTGTGTGTGTGTTGTAAGGATCTGGCTGTAGATCCTCATGGTTTTCCCCAGAAAGTTCCATACAACTCAGCCGGACACGAAGGAAAAATGCTGTTTTTCGTTTATCACAAGAAGGACACTATGACAAGGCATAGGGTGGACATGGTCTGCGGTATCTTAACAAATAAAAGACTTACGGTCCTTTTCTGGATAGAGAGCATTTACACGCACACGCTACAAGCGGTATCAGAAGCATAACAACCAAGGTAACAACCCGTGACATCATCAGGGGCCGATCATTACAGTGTGTGTGTGTGTGTGTGTGTGTGTGCGCGCGCGCACGCGCATGCATGAGGGGGTGAAATGAGGACATGAAGCCCTACCAGTGTGTGTGTGTGTGTGTGTGTGTGTGTGTGTGTGTGTGTGCGTGCGTGCGCGTGTGTGTGTGTGTGTGTGTGTGTGTGTGTGTGTGCGTGCGTGTGTGTGTGTGCATGTGTGTGTGTGTGTGCGTGTGTGTGTGTATGTGTGCGCATGAGGGGTGAAATGAGGACATGAAGCCCCCACCTGCCCCACCTGATGGGTAACAGGTTTGTGCTCTCCCACAACACTGATAGCTGAACACACACACGTGTCCTGGAAAAAAACATATCAAATACAGTATATTTGATCAGCGTCCCTGGACTGGAGGTCACCCCAAAACTCCTTACATAATTCCTGAGGTATAAAAAGAGGGGGATCGCAGACTCAAAGTCACAGACACTACTGCTGCACCTACTTCTACTATTACTGCTACAGCCACTACTACTGCGAGCAAAACGATGCGTTTTTAAAGGTAAGATCATTGTTAAGGTTAAAGGTTTTTCTGTTTGGGTGTCTGAGTTTGGTGTATAGATTATAAAACATGTTAGATTATATCACATGTTGGAAAAGTGTGTAGCAGCTCGCTACTGTTCTGCACTACAGTGTTGTGGAGATTGACAGGTGCATCACTTCATCTCTTGTGAGTGAAGGACGAGCTGATGTGACATGAGCTGGTATTAGTCTTTGGTGACGACTGGATCCTCACTAGCACTCACTGAAGGACACCTGGTAGTCCAGCAGTATTTTCTTTAGACAGACAGACAGACAGACAGACAGCCACACACACACACGCACACACACACACACACACACACACACACACACACACACACACACACACACACACACACACACACACACAGCAATGCTGTTTTCATTCAAAAGTGGCTCCAGCTAAAACACAACTGCATGACAGTATAGCGATAGGAAAGGTAGAAGTACAGTCACCTGTTCACCCCCACCCCCCCCACAACCCCCATATCATAGTTAACCCTTCGCAGTCCTGCTATATGCCAGATGGTTTTTCATTATTATATGCATGCTATATCACTCTGCGTGGTAAAGAAAGGTTGTCAATATTATAATTTATTATAACTATACTGCTACATGTCAATATTTTTCATTAGTTATAATATTTATAATGTTTATAAATATATATTTTAGAATTTATAATGAATGATTCTCTAGAGTCAGTAATATTTTCATTGATTATTTTTGACTACTGGCTAGTAATATCTCTTTCTGTGGAATAAGGAGCTCAGGCCCCATTGTGTTATTCTGTGTTTCACAGTGACTTTGAAGATGAGGGCTGCCATCTCACTGCTGGTGCTGCTGTTCTCCATGTGTGGAGCTCAGACTCGGAGCACCCAGACTGAAGTTCAGACAGAGAGCCAGAGCACTGGGGCTGCTGCTGCTGCTGAAGTCTCTCCCCAGCTGGACGTCTCTGCTGAACTCAAGGAACTCAGGGACATGGTGGTGGAGCTGAGGGTGACACTCAGCCATACTCAAGATGAGCTAAAGGTAATGGATGCTGAAAACTCTCTTGTGAAAGAAAGACTGGTGGCCAGTGAGACTGACGTAGAGCACCTGAAGATGAACAGTGCAGCACAAGAGACAGAGCTGACAGCAGTGAAGACCAGACTGGCTGCTAGTGAAGCTGAAGTGATGAACCTGAAGAATGAAACCGCAGCACAAGAGACCAGACTGGCTGCCACTGAGGCTGAAGTAGAGGACCTGAAGATGGACAGTGCAGCACATGAGCAGGAGCTGGCTGCTCTGAGGACCAGACTGGCTGCTAGTGAGACTGGGATAGACGACCTGAAGATGAACAATGCAGCACAAGAGGCAGAGCTGACAGCAGTGAAGACCAGACTGGCTGCTAGTGAAGCTGAAGTGATGACCCTGACCAAGGAAAATGCAGCACAAGAGGCAGAGCTGACAGCAGTGAAGAGCGGACTGGCAGCCACTGAGACTGAAGTAGAGAATCTGGAGAAGATAACAGAGAAGTCCAGGGTGGCATTCTCAGCAGGTCTGTATAACTACGGATACATAGAGGCTGGGAGTAATGACCTGAACTTGATCTTCAGTAGAATCATCACCAATGTTGGACAGGCCTACAGCAGCACAACAGGCTTCTTTACAGCTCCAGTCAGGGGGGTCTACTACTTCAGGTTCACTGTTGCAGATAATCCAACCTCACGCTGGATGAATATCTGTATACACAAGAACGGACAGCGGCTCATGTGGGTGGCTGAGTATGAGGCGGACGGATATCGCAACAATATCTCCAGTGGATTGCCCCTGCAGCTGGAGGTGGGAGATGTAGTTAACATGGTACTCCCACCAGGCAGCAGTGTCTATGAGTATGTTGATGGTAACAACAGCTTTAGTGGCTTCCTGGTCTTCCCTCTCTGAATGGAAGAAAATCACCATGATCACTCACCATTCATTATGGTGGGCAATTTGCTGTGAAATAATGGATGATGTAAATCATTATCATGATTAAATAAATCCTCTTTTTGCTGCAATGTTG
>CM059274.1:32168244-32181256 GCA_030347295.1 Setipinna tenuifilis | reverse complement strand
TGTGAGAAATACTCAGTTATAAGAGGAACCTACTTCAAACAGGTTTACACACCTTATACCAGGATTCAAAGATCAGTGTGAAAAGGAATTACTATCTATCTTACTTGGACAGCAGGACGGACAGCAACTCTTGCGGCCAAATTTGTTAATGAATGCCATTTAGTAAGGGCCAGTGGGTAGACACTACCACACGAACATATATGTACACCAATCCACACATTTCAGAACACACCACACCCACACACTAACACATCATCATTCATACACACACACACACACACACACACACACACACACACACACACACACACACACACACAGAGCATTATATGATTACTGCTCTGTACATGTTTACGGTGTTGTGCACACACTACTTTGTACAAGTAGAAATGCTTTGGCAATGCAATGTATATTTTTGTCATGCCAATAAAGCTCGATTGAATTGAAAAAATTGAATTGAGAGAGAGAGAGAGAGAGAGGGAGAGGGAGAGAGGGGGAGAGAGAGAGAGGGAGAGGGGGGGAGAGCGAAGGGGGGGGAGAGAGGGAGAGGAGAGAGAGAGAACCGAGCGTGCAGGCCAGAGAGGTGGGGGTGGGAAAGGGAAAGACAGTGATGGGGGGGGGCAGAGGAGGGGCATCCAGCCTGACTGGATCTGGCGCCCCCTGTGGACTCCACTGGAACTGCAGCTCCTCACACTCCCACTACAGTGACACTGACACGCCATTATGTGTTTGACTACATGCTGTGATTGTAACTTTCTCTCTCTCTCTCTCTCTCTCTCTCTCTCTCTCTTCTCCCTCTCTGTCCCTCTCTCTCTCTCTCTCTCTCTCTCCCTCTCTCTCTCTCAGGGTTCTCTGTGTCGGTACCTGAGTCTGCAGGACTGGTGATTGGGTCAGCTGCTGACGCTTGTCCCACTCTGTGACCAGGGGCCTGGCCTACTGCCATACAGAGCTCTTACCTGGAGGTAAAACACACACACCACACACACACACACACACACCACACACACACACCACACACACACAAACACACACACACCACCACACACACACACACACACACACAGCACGTGGGGTTGAAGCATAGTGACCCCTCTGGTGTGTAGTTGTAGATGATGGTGGTGAAAATGCTTTGGTGACACACAGAGAAGTCAGGGAGCTTCTTCCTCCTCCCTCTGGTCCTTTTTGCTGGGGTGACACTAGTCAGCGTCTGTACGACAGTGACTGTCCAATGCTCATAGTT
The DNA here is from genome assembly GCA_030347295.1 of Setipinna tenuifilis. Lineage (NCBI taxonomy): Eukaryota > Metazoa > Chordata > Actinopteri > Clupeiformes > Engraulidae > Setipinna > Setipinna tenuifilis. The sequence continues at coordinate 32,180,016 of CM059274.1, read as the reverse complement.
CATGCTTATCTCATGATATGTATTTGTATGTATATGTATATGTATGTAGCAATAGTGTTTTTGTAACTCCAGCACTTAAATTATATTTATAGATGCAATTAATGTTGCACTGTGCATTGACTGGTGAGCATTTTAAATGTCATTGTACCTGTGACCGTGACAATAAAGATCTATTCTATTCTCTTCTTTGAGGGTGGGGATGGTCAGGGAAGGATATGAAGGGGGGGGGGTGTTAGGTGTGTCTTTGATGGAGACATTTATCTCTCCTGTGGTGGAGTGTGGAGTGTGAGGCCTGCACTGTGCTGTATTGGGTTGCGAAAATATATTTCCACTGAGTGAGTGGACAATAAAAGGTTATCTGTCTATCTTTAATAAAATTATTCAAATAGATACAAAAAGAAATGTTTTTCTTCAAGAAGATACATTTTATAAAAGCAACATTTTGGAGATGGAAACATTGTTTTAACTAAATGCATTCTCCTCAACCTTGTAATAGGAAGGACACATGTCACTGATCCCAGAGTTGTTTACTAGTGGTGTATGTGCAATGATAACCCAACAGATCTGCAGTTAAAGAGTAATTTATTTGACCATGATCATGATTTACATTTTCTATTCTATTTGACATCAAATTGCCGACCAACATGAATGTTGAGTGATCATGGTGATTTTCTTCCTTTGCTCAGAGAGGAAAGAGCAGGAAGCCACTGAAGGTGCTGTAATTATAAGAATTATCATAGAGCCTGTGCCCTACTGGGAGCACCATGTTAACTTTATCTCCCACCTCCAGCTGCAGAGTCAGACCACTGGACAGATAGGAAGGACGTCCATCAGTCTCATACTCATACAGCTGCATCAGATGCTGTCGATTCTTATACATGCTGATAGCCATGGCGCGTGAGTCTAGATCATCCCTGACAGTGAACCTGAAGTAGTAGACCCCCCTGACTGGAGCTGTGAAGAAGCCTGTTGTGCTGCTGTAGGCCTGTCCAACATTGGTGATGACTTTACTGAAGAACAAGTTCAAGTGATTACTCCTAGACTCTATGTAACCTGAGTTAGTCAGACCTGCTGAGAATGCCACCTTGGGTGCTGCTTTAATCTCTTTCTCCAGATTCTCCACTTCAGTCTCAGTGGCTGCCAGTCTGGTCTTCACTGCTGTCAGCTCTGCCTCTTGTGCTGCATTTTCCACCTTCAGGTCCTCAACTGCAGTCTCAGTGGCAGCCAGTCTGGTCTCTTGTGCTGCATTTTCCACCTTCAGGTTCATCACGTCAGTCTCCATAGTGGTCAGGTCTGTGTTTTGTGCTGCAGTGTCTTTCTTCACATGCTCCATGTCAGTCACAGTGGCAGCCAGTCTGGTCTCTTGTGCTGCATTTTCCTTGATCAGGTTCATGACTTCGGTCTTCATAGTGGTCAGGTCTGTGTGTTGTGCTGCAGTGTCTTTCTTCACATGCTCCATGTCAGTCTCAGTGGCTGCCAGTCTCTCAGCAACTGACCTCAGATCAGCTGACTGTGCTGCAATTTCCTTCCTCAGATTCATCACTTCAGCTTCACTAGCAGCCAGTCTGGTCTTCACTGCTGTCAGCTCTGTGTCTTGTGCTGCATTTTCCTTCTTCAAATTCTCCACCTCAGTCTTCATTTCTGCTTTGGTGTCCTCTAGCTCATTCTGAGTGACAGTCAGCAGCACCTTCAGCTCCACCAACATGACTTCTTGTTTCTGCACCATGTCTCTGAGTTCCTTGAGCTCAGCAGAGACGTCCAGCTGGGTAGAGACTTCAGCAGCAGCAGCAGCAGCCCCAGTGCTCTGGCTCTCTGTCTGAACTTCAGTCTGGGTGCTCCAAGTCTGAGCTCACGCATGGAGAACAGCAGCACCAGCAGTGAGATGGCAGCCCTCATCTTCAAAGTCACTGTTAATCACAAATTACAATATAGGTTCTGAGTTTCTCATATCACAGAAAGAGATCTTACAAAAAAGTAGTCAAAATGAATGTCGATGAAAATGTCACTAAATATATAAATTGATACATTTTGATACATTTCTTCATAGTAATAAAATAAGTAATTTGTTCTCTATGTGGCATTTACATGGCAGGCTAAGGGAAAGGTGCAGCCTCTCTGAACTGTCAACACACCGGATTAAAAATGTGCTCTATACTTACACCCAGGGGTGTTGTAGTGGTAAAAAAAGAGGTGGGTAAACTATAAATTTTGCGATCGGGGGACCACAACGTTGTAAGGGCCAATTCATACACTGTAAACCCGGATTGTCAATACAACTCAAAACTTTTGATGTAAACTGATTACGTCAATAGTTTTAAGTACATTAACTATATATTTTAATTAAAGTGAACTTTAAAAGTTTAAGTACAACATTCATGTACTTAAACTTTTAAATTAACTTAAATTAAAATATATAGTTATGTACTCAAAACTATTGATGTAATCAGTTACATCAAAAGTTTTGAGTTGTATTAACTTATCCGGGTTTACAGTGTAGTCGAACGGAAGCATGACGCAAGGATGCTACGATGCGTATTGTATGAAACAACTTTTCTGACACATAGGAGTGTGTGTGTATGACAGAGTGTTTGTGAATGTGTGTGTACTTGTGTGTGAATGATGTATGTATGTTTGTGTGTGACAAGGGTTCCCTGAGGTCTCTACTCTGTGTCATTCATAAAACGAGATACACAATACGTATGTTTGAGGTTTATTAAATCTTAATAAAGAGAAAAATAATGTCAGTGTTGAAAAATAACGGAAAGGGTGTAGGTAATTGAAAAATAACGGAAAGGCTTTATTAATATCTGTAAAACAAGAGACATGCGTGCGTAAACTGTATGTAGAGGTGTAGTGGTGGGTAAACGCACGTAAACGCCGTTTACCCACCTCCAGATTTTAGGAAATAGCGTTTATGAACTCTAAATATAGTTTACGCACGTCCAAGCATAGTTTATTCACCTCTAGCCTACATACAGTTTACGCACGCATGTCTCTTGTTTTATACAGATATTAATAAAGCTTTTCCGTTATTTTTCAATTACCTACACCTAGTAGATCCTGCACAAGTTCTTGAGGGTTTTATCACTGCGTAGCCTACGCATAGTAATTCGCCCTCTTGCGGGAGCCAGCAGACTGCGAGATTACATAAGTCACTGATTACCTGTGTGAAGTTATGAAGAAATGGATATTAGGCGATTTCTGACACAGTGAGTCCAAAAAGAATCCTAAACTTCACCTTTTTAGGATAAACTCCCCATCGTTTTGGTTTGTGAACCATGCCACTAACTAACGTTAGGTTGTTAACTTGTGCCGACAAATAAGCCTACCTTTCTGGCAGACAAATGACGTTGTAAGTGCAGTCTAAAGTTTTTGGTAATTATTATATCAACATAAATTCAGTATTTGTAGCGCATTAAAGACAAATAGTTGCCATTTCATGTTAATCTCGAAGTCATGATGACAGCATGCTAGCTTCATGTCACGGACATAATAGGCCTATAGAGAACTTAGCCTAAAGTAACGTTAGGCAAGTCACTCCTCCCCGCCATTCTCGATGTGTGGGTGTGTGTGTTTATTTTTTACTTATTTTTTAAAGAAGGCTATAGCATTCAGATTGGGCAGAAATACTTGTCCACATGATTGGTGTACTTAGCCTTTTTAATTTAATTTTACAGATGGTGGTGGAGAGACAGACAGTGTTGCAGGGCCAGGAGAAACAGCAGGAGGAGAGACAGAAGGAGGAGAGAGTGAGAGGAAGAAAATAGGGCAAAGAGAGGATGAACAGGGTCAACTACAAGAGGAGAAAAGGGAGGAAAATTGAGAAGGCAAATGGACAATGGCAACAGACAAAGAGGCTCTGTGGGCACTGTTGTGAATGACATTATTATTATGGGTAGCTACAAAGTTAAGTTCAGTGCTATAATGATTATTTGATATTGTTCTTTGTTTTGTTTTGACTGCTCCTGCAGTTTTGTGTGTGTACCTGTAAGTATGTGTAATTTGCCATTCTTACAGAGTCTTTATTTTTCTCTCTTTATTTAGATTTCTTAAACACGATAAACATTTGCCATTCTTTCACGATGACATTATTTTTCTCTTTATTAAGATTTAATAAACCTCAAACATACGTATTGTGTATCTCGTTTTATGAATGACACAGAGTAGAGACCTCAGGGAACCCTTGTCACACACAAACATACATACATGCATTCACACACAAGTACACACACATTCACAAACACTCTGTCATACACACACTCCTATGTGTCAGAAAAGTTGTTTTCATACATATACACATCGTAGCATCCTTGCGTCATGCTTGCGTTCGACTATGAATTGGCCCTTAAACGTCGTGGTCCCCCGATGGCAAAATTTATAGTTTACCCACTCTTTTTTTACCACTACACCCCTGCTTACACTTTTACCACACCTAGCCTACTGTTATGCAGCTGTGTTTCAGCTATGCTAAGCATGGGACCCAGTGCATCATCAGTCTCTCTCTCTGCCACACACTCAATAGTCTACATGCACAAGAGATGAAGTGATGCACCTGTCAATCTCCACAACACTGTAGTGCAGTACAATAGAGAGATGCTACACACTTTTCTAACACACACTATAGTTTAATATTTCTAAACTAAACTCAGAATTTGCTTCGCAAAACACTGATCTTACCTTTAAGAACACCCCGTCTGTCTCTCGCAGTAGTAGTGGCTGTAGCAGTAAGACAAATAGTAGAAGTAGGTGCAGCTAGTGTCTGTGACTTTGAGTCTGTGACGTGGAATCCCCGACAAGGAGTGTCCTCCGTCGCTGTCACATGTGTGAGAGCGTGACTCGCCTAACCTGTCCTCTCGTCCCAAGTGTGTGTTTTTTACCCTTTTGTGCTTCATTCTACTGCAAGGACATTTACCACATCTGCGATCACCCTCTTTTTTTACCCTAGGAATTATGTAAGGACTTTTGTGGTGACTTTAAGTCAGGGACGCTGATCAGATATACTGTACTCTATATGCTTTTTCCAGAACATGTCTGTGTGTTCAGCTATTGTTCAGCAACTGTGTTCAGCTGTTACCCATCAGGTGGGACTGGTGGGGCTTCATGTCCTCATTTCACCCCCTCATGTGCTGAAGCTGAAGTGGGAAAGAGAGAGAGAGAGACAGAGAGAGAGAGAGAGAGAGAGACAGACAGAGAGACGGAGAGAGAGAGAGAGAGACAGAGACTGAGAAAGAGAGACAGGGAGACAGGGAGAGACGGAGAGAGAGAGACAGAGACAGAGAAAGAGACACAAGGAGAGAGAGAGAGAGGCTCTTCCTGAAACAAACACACATACACACACACACTCACACATACACACACACACACACACTCACACATACACACACACACACACTCACACACTACACACACACACACTCACACACACACACACACATACATACCACACACACACACACACACACACACAACACACAACATACACACACCCTAACACACACACCACCACAGCAGTGGGGTTGAGCATAGTGAGCCCCCTCTGGTGTGTAGTTGTGATGATGGTGGTGAAATGCTTTGGTGACACAGAGAAGTCAGGGAGCTTCTTCCTCCTCCCTCTGGTCCCTTTTGCTGGGGTGACACTAGATCAGCTGACTGTAGGACAGTGACTGTCCCCTGCTCATAGTTCATGCTTATCTCATAAATATGTATATAGAGAAAGAGAGAGAGAGACAGACAGACAGAGAGAGACAGAGAGAGAAATAGAGAGACAGACAGACTGAGAAAGAGAGACTGAGAGAGACAGAAATTGAGAAAGAGGATGACCAGAGAGACAGAGAGAGCGGACAGAGAGATGGAGAGAGACGAGAGAGAGAGAGAGAGTCTCTGCCTGAAAACACACACACACACACACACACACACACACTCAAACAAACAAGGGTCCCTGCCCCCCTGCCTGAACTGCCATGTGGTAGCCAAGCAGTATTTTCCCTACACACACACACACACACACACACACACACCACACACACACACACACACACACACACACACACGCACACACACAGACAAACACTTACACACACATAAGAAAACACAAACACGTCCATACACACACACACACAGGCACACAAACATACACACACACACCCAGTCATTCAGAGAGAGAGAGAGAGAGACAGAGACCTGAACACACTTCCATAATTACCATACAGCACTTTATTCATTTACATGTATTATTTATTTGCCAAAGTGTTTATAAAGCATTAAGAACAATAAACACAAGTGGGATAGTAGGAGGAAAGGGAGATAGAGACCAGACAGAGAGAGAGAGAGAGAGAGGGAGAGAGACGGAGACAGAGACAGAGAGATCAGAGAGAAAGAGAGAGTTAATGTGCGCGCGTGTGTGTGTGTGTGTGTGTGTGTGTGTGTATGTGTGTATGTGTATATGTTAGTGTGTGTTTACCTCCAGGTAAAAGCTCTGTATGGCAGTAGGCCAGGCCCCTGGTCACAGAGTGGGACAAGCGACAGCAGCTGACCCAGTCACCAGAGAGAGACACTAGATTCTAGAATTCTTCCTGACAACTGGCAGCAAGAAATATGAGCTCCTGAATAACATAACATTTTTTGTCAGAAAAAGGTTGCTTTAGCTACTCAAAGTGATAACCAACAATTGGAAAGTGTGGAGTAACAACAGGGGCAGAAGATTTCAAGGGTAAGACCTCTAAAATATGCGCAAAAGATAAAAAAGAAAGTTTTCAAAAATCTTGAAGTAGCCTCAAGAAGCTAATCGCTAGCAGCCTAGTCAAACTGTCAAACTGTCAGTTGATGACATCACAATGGATGCCAGAGCAGATGCCAGAGTAGTTCAAAACATGGCCACAGCAGTGGCATCTTTTAAAACTGAAGATGAACTGGAAATTTCCTACCCAGAGACTGTGAAATTAACAACTAAAGAAAAGAAAAAGATAAAAGAGAACATGATGAGGGAACATCCTGAAACTCTCATCTCTGATTATATGGGACCTGATGGCAACAAAGTTTTATGCAACCTGTTATTCTTTACAAGTTACCCTACAGCATGGTACACCACCCTGTGCTCTGCTTGGACATGTGTTAAGAGAGGAGGAATTAGTAAAGGAAGGCAGATTACATTGGAGGGGGATAATGACATTAGACTGATAGTCAACCTGTATCACAACGGTACTGTGATGGTACAGGGTACCGAAACCAGTCTTATTCATTTTCAAGAGAAATTTAAACACCTAAAAAGTGTCACTCTAAATAACAGAACAGAACTGGAGATGAGGGCCTCAGTTGTTCCATCAACAGCTGTGACAGACCCAGGCACTACACAGGACCATAGTTTCACCACCTGCACCACCTGCCCCAAGATTCCTCCCTCCCCTGACACTAAGGGACTGAGAGACACCTTGGTTGGACTTGAACAGAACTACATCATGTTCAAAGAGGAAACCATGCACACTTTGCAGCAGCTTCAAGATATAATCATCCATCCTGACATGAACTTGGTGAGACAACTCTGCACTGCAGTCAGACAGCTGGAGGAGGCTAATGAAGAACTACGACAGGAGGTGAGGTCTCTGAAGGAGGAGCTGTTGAGGACAGAGCGGCATAGCCAGGCTCGAAAGGGTCATCACCTGGACAACCTGAACAGAGAGCCATCAGACAAAAATAACATTGTGTCTGACAGTGTCACCAGCTCTGTTGAAGTACTCACATCTCCAGCATTACCTCATCAAAATCTTCAACCTCCAAAACATCACCAAAACAACCACCAGAGTAGTGTAGCCCTCAAGCCATCAAACATCAGCCATGGCCAACAAGGGATAAAGTCTGGTAGCGTGGAAAGAGACAACATTTTCATTCTATGCGACTCCAATGGGAACCATTTGGACCAACGAAGACTTTTTCCAAGGCGACACGTCAAGAAGTTTTGGTGTCCAACCACTCAAGCAGCAAAGGACATACTGCAAAAAGGTTCATTGTATAATCCATCCCATATTATCATTCACACAGGGACAAATGACCTTAATACAAGAACTGATGTGGCAGAAGCCTTAATAACCACCGTTAGATTGGTCACAGAAAAACATCCAGAGGCCAAGGTAATCCTCTCATCTTTGCTTCCAAGACGTGACATACCTATAAGAGTGATAGATCAAATCAACACCAAAATTATGTCCTTTTGTGCCAATTTTCCGAATGTTAAAGTAGCTCATCATACCAACATCACCATCAATCATCTATATGACAATGTACACATACACAAGGACGGTATGAAACTATTTGCAAAAAACCTCAAAGACACAACACTAAATAGAGAGAGAATCCTCAGCTCAGAGAAAAGTAACATCTTCAAACATGAACAGAGTCCACATCAGGTGCACAGGCCTACCTATGCAGCTGCAGCATCCAACAGAGGTACAGATCTCGCCCAGATAAAAACAATGTTACAACATATATGTGATAATCTCTTAAAATAGGGGGGTGGGGGAGATCAAATGAAAATTAATTTGCTTTTTTTAATATTTAGTTAATGTTTAGTACTTTGTACAAATTGAAAAAGATATAGGAATTTTTGCATGTGAATGTGTGTGTGTGTGCATGTGTGTATGTGTATGTGAGAGTGAGTGAGTGAGTGAGTGAGAGACTGTGTGTGTTTTGGGGGCTGGGATTTTGCACATGTGTTTGTGTGTTTGCTTGTGTAACATCTGGGTTGGGGGAACTGACAACAACTGTGTGTAAAAACTTATTTTGTCTTTTATTTTATTTTTCCCCCATTCACACTTGTGTGTGTGCGTGCGTGCGTGCGTGCGTGCGTGTGTGTCGTTTTTGGGAACTTTGTCAATCAGACAATATGATTTAGTAATTGAAGTTTAATGTAGTTGTTTTATGAGTAGTTGAACATCCTTATTTCTGGCAAATTATTTTGTATTATTATAATGACATCTCTCAAAGTTACTTGCTACAATATTCAGGGAATGTACTCTTCTTCTTTTGGAGAAAAGTTTAGAGATTCTGATTTTGTAAATATTGTTAATAGTTCAGACATATGCATAGCACTTGAAACGTGGAGTAAAGGTGAACAGGAATATTACTCACTGCCTAATTATAGAGAGATTAGTGTCCCTTCTGTTAAACACTCAAATGTTAAATGTGGCAGGAACTCAGGGGGAATTATTGTTTGGTTCAAAGAATCTATTATGAAGTACATTAATACTATAAAAAAAGGACCATCACACATATGGTTTAAACTTTCAAAAGAACTGACACATTGCGCCCAAGATATCTATTTATGTACCATATACATTCCTCCATTTGAATCTCCATATTACAATGAAAACATATTTGAAACACTAAACTCAGACATTACTGAATTTCAATCCATTGGAAAAATTCTTATAATGGGAGACTTAAATGCACGTGTAGGAAACGAACCAGATTATATCGATTTACATGGGTTAAAACATATCACAACTTTTAAACAACATACCATTGTTAGTAGTAATAGGAATACTTTTGATAGTATAGTTAACAAACATGGTAAGGAGGTCTTACTTCTTTGCAAAGCACTTGGCCTGTACATTGTTAATGGCAGAACAAAGGGTGACTCTTTGGGCAAGTATACCTACTGTTCATCACTGGGCAGCAGTGTGGTGGATTATGCTGTAACAGATCTAGACCCTGATCAAATAAATTATTTCATGGTGATGCCACAGCTACCTCTGTCAGACCATTGCCATATTGTAATTAGTTTAAAGAAAAATCCCAATGTAGAAAACCAAAAACCTACATCAGCATTGTACCCACTCCCAGTAACATACAAATGGAAACATGACCGGCAGGAACATTATAAATCTGAACTAAATTCAATTGAAGTGGAAAACATGATATATTCCTTCCTGTTCACCAAATTCAATAACAATACAGAAAACATCAACTTGGCCACTAAAAAAATAACAGCAATATTTTCAACAGCTGCCAAAAGATCCTTAATCTGTTGTAAATACAAGGACACTAGTAGAAAAAGAAGATCAAATGCAAACCAAAACAAATGGTTCGACAAAGACTGCGAAACACTAAGAAAAGAATTGAGATTTTGGTCAAACAAAAAACACAGAGAACCCGGAAGTCCAGAAATCCGATCACAATACCATCTTATCCATCACAATTACAAATCACTTCTGAGACACAAAAAAGCTGACTATGTCAATAATCAGCTTCAAAAAATAGATGATGCCCTAGACCAAAACGCCTTTTGGGACCTCTGGAAAACACTTCATAAAACAAAAAAAGAAAATGTTATCCCGTTAGTTGATGGCAAAACGTGGAGCAAACATTTCGAAAGCTTACTGAAGAAAGTAGACTTAACTACTGAACAAACACCCTTATATTCCAAATTAAAAAAGCTTGAACATACGAAAAAAGATCAATTAAATGAATTGGACTCAATTATAACTTTACATGAACTGAACACTAGAATAAAATCCCTCAAAAACCAAAAATCATGTGGAATCGATGGCATTTATAATGAAATGCTAAAGCACAGCACCCCTAAACTTAGGGAAGCTATCCTGAAATTATTCAATTTGATACTATCAACTGGCCACTTTCCAGATCAATGGAAAATCAATCAAATTATACCAATATTTAAACATGGAGATAAGTTAAATCCGAACAATTACAGAGGCATCTCACAAAGTAGCAACCTTGGGAAATTATTTTGTGGTATTTTGAATAACAGAATAGCACATTTTTTACAACACAATAACATTTTAAATTCCTCACAAATTGGCTTCTCAAAAAATAATAGAACTACTGATCACATATATACTTTAAACACACTTATAGATGAACATGTACAAAAAATAAAAAAAGGAAAAATATTTGCCTGTTTCATTGACTTCAGCAAAGCATTTGATTCGGTTTGGCATGAGGGACTCTTCCTAAAACTTTTAGAATATAATATTGGTGGTAAAACATACGATATAATTAGGGACATGTATACAAATAACAGATGCTATATAAAAATTAACAACAAAAGAACAGATTATTTCAGTCACACAAAAGGGGTGAGACAAGGCTGTTCCTTGAGCCCAACATTATTTAATATATATATTAACGAACTAGCTAATAAACTAGAACAATCCCCATCTCCAGGGCTTAAACTTTTGAATAAAGTCATCAAATGCCTGTTATTTGCAGATGATTTACTTCTGGTCTCCCCAAGTGCTGAAGGGCTCCAAGAAAGCCTTAATATCCTTATTAAATACAGTGAAACATGGGCTCTTCCAATTAATATGGCAAAGTGTAAAATCATGGTATTCCAAAAGAAACACTCTAACAAAAACAACAAATATAACTTTACTATTGGCAACCACATACTGGAGGAAGTTAATGAATACTGCTACTTAGGACTTGTCATATCATCAACAGGACAATTTCATAGTGCCATCAAAAACCTGACAGAAAAATCAAGGAAAACTTTTTACATGCTCAAAAAAACACTATTTCAATTTAATCCCCCACTAAAAATGTGGCTGAAGATTTTTGATACATTAATAAAACCAATATTGTTATATGGGAGTGAAATTTGGGGCCCAAAATACATACAAAAATTTGACACATGGGACAAAAGCCTGCCTGAGATATTCCACTTGGAATTTTGTAAAGGCATTTTGGGGGTAAACAGAAGTTCCCCCAACTTAGCTTGCAGGGCAGAGCTGGGAAGGTATCCCCTACTTATTGACATCG
>CM059274.1:32150744-32155744 GCA_030347295.1 Setipinna tenuifilis | reverse complement strand
ATTTAATTCTAAATATGCCCCAGCCCTAGCTAACTGGCTCTCCAGGATGGGTCAGTCAGGGTAATATATAACTTACTTGCAGTATCATTTCATATCTCTATTTCAACAATATGGGGAAAAAACAAACGAAAAAAAGAGAAACAGAGGAGCAACACCACCTTTTATATTCATGGCGTACACACATATAATTGACTGGACTGCTTGAGCTGCACCCCACATACACACACACACACACACACACACTCACACACCACGCTGTGCTGGTGACCCCTACACCTTCCTGGACATACATTGCACTGCACTACCTGCACTACTGCACTACATGACTATTCCATGGTCAACCTACACTATCCTACCTACCCTGGACAACAACATGTACTGCACTGTTTGCATTGCCACTTTGTTTTTACTTGTACTAAGGACTATTCCCCAACTCAAACTTAACCTTATATAGACACGTCTTAGTACCCCCCCCCCCCTCCTAATTTTGTAATTATGTTGAAGTGTGCTATATGGTGATTCGTCTTGATTCGTTTTGTTATGTGTATTTATTATGGGTAATGTGTATTATGTGTATGCTACAAGACACCTTAATTTCCTTCGGGATTAATAAAGTTACTCTACTCTACTCTACTCTACACCTCCCAGTCCTCATACTTATCACTCACACAGGGGACCAACACCCGACTGCTTGGGCAAGACCAGGCCCAGTGTCTCCAGTATCACGTAGCGTAGCTGTCTAAGTCACTAACATACCTACGGTCATCCAGGGGGATATGTGTGAGTTGGCTTGAGGGGGTTTGTCCAGGCGTAACGGACATCTCAGCACTCCTCCTACATGGTGTTCTTGGTGCAAGAAAGTCTATTGTGTGAGCGTGTGTGTGTGTGTGTATTGGTTTATGCATGTGTGTGTATTGGTATGTGTGTGTGTGTGTGTGTGTGTGTATGTGTGTGTGTGGGCTGCACTACAGGTCGATAGCCATGGTGGCGATGACAAAGAGGAGAAGGGAGGCCAGACTCAGAGACTGAGCTGTTGCAGCTGCATCCCCACCAGCTGTGACAAGAGAAGAGATAACACACACACACACACACACACACACACACACACACACACACACACACACACACACACACACCAGCTGTGAGAAGAGATCAACACAACAACTAATCAATTAATCAACCACAGCTACCTGCTTCACCACACACACACACACACACACACACACACACACACACACACACACACACACACACACACACCAGCTGTGAGAAGAGATCAACACAACAACTAATCAATTAATCAACCACAGGTATCTGCTTCACCACACACACACACACACACACACACACACACCAGCTGTGGGAAGAGATCAACACAACAACTAATCAATTACCACAAGTACCTGCTTCACTACACACACACATACACACACACACACACACACACACACACACACACACACACACACACACACACACACACACCAGCTGTGAGAAAAGAAGATCAACACAACAACTCATCAATTACCACAGAAATCCACTTTACTACACACACACACACCTACACATACATTAAATTACACACACACACACACACACACACACACACACACACACACACACATACACACAAACCAATACATTAAATTACACCTGGTACCTGATTTGCCACTAATACTAAAACTAAAACACACACGCATATACACAATACATGTGGTAACTCTTTTCATTTGCAGTCCACTAACTACTAGGTACAGTATTTACCTGGTAACAACCTGGTGAATCTAAGATATTATGTGGTACAGAGAAATGAGGCCTTGTTTAATGAGTTAGCAGTAAGCTATTTTGCTGGTACAAGTAAATGAATACATCACTCGCTAAGTTCCCCCTGGACAGACATGCGTGCGATACTCTATGAGGATCTGGGTTAGTTAATAAATAAATGTGCGATACACTCTAAGGTGTTAGTTTAGGTTAGTAAATGAACACATCACTGAGATCCCCCTGGACAGATACATGTGCGATACTCTCTAAGGGGTTAGTTTAGGTCAGTAAATGAACACGTCACTCACCGAGTTCCCCCTGGACAGACACGCGTGCGATGGGCCCGTCTCCCCCCTCGCAGTGGGCGCGCACCTCGATGACATAGTCGCCCGTCTCGGGGTACGGGAAGTCGATGTAGTGGCGGCCAGTGGTGTACAGCTTCCCATAGCGATAGCCCTCCTTCCTGTACAGGATCTATGTACAAGACACAACACACAACACACCACATCATCATGGTGCCCTACTTCCTGTACAGGATCTGTGGGAAGCAAGACACAACACACAGCAAAGCAAGGATGTCCGAATTCTCTTTGGTTATTTTAAATGTATTTTGTTAAGGTCACTAATTCAGTCACATAGGAGTCTGCCTGTGTGACTGACCTTGTAGCCCTCGATGTAGGACTCGTTCCAGTAGCTGTAGATGTGGTCCCAGGACAGGTAGAGCCACCTGCCGCTCCAGCTCACGTACTTGAACAAGCGCAGCCTGCGTGTCGGAGCTGCAAGACAACACAGAGGAGACATCTTCACACACTGATCACACAGCTGCTCAACATCACAGACAGACAGCTTCACACACTGACCCACACACACATCTCAGGAAGATTGCAGTCTAAGATACAGACAGGGAGTTATGTCAACATTTTTTGCATTTTCTTCTTTTTCTTCTTTGCATTTTCTTCTTTTGTCTAGAAGTCTTTGTAGATGTCTTTTTTTACAATTTTAGAACTTTCACAAAAGACAAATCTCCAAATCAATACTGATAAAGTTTTGGCAATACTAGATAGAGAGTGTGTGTGTGTGTGTGTGTGTGTGTGTGTGTGTGTGTGTGTGTGTGTGTGTGTGAGTGTGTATGTGTGTGTATGTGTGTGTGTGTGTGTGTGTGTGTGTGTGTGTGTGTGTGTCTTACGTGGTCTCCTGGTGAACATCTCGCAGTGTTCGCTGGGCGGCCCCAGGCCGACGCCGTTGTATGCGCGCACCTCGATGAGGTAGTGTGAGTCTGGCAGCATGTTCTCCAGACGCGTGTGGTTCATGTCATTCCCCACCAGCACGCGCTGAGCCGCCGCCTCGTTATCGTCATACTTACGCCAGTAACGCACCTGGGGGGAGCAGAGGGTAGAGACATTATAGTGCTTCAGTACCACACCTGGGGGGAGAGGTTTAGTGTTTTAGTACCTGAGAGGAGACGTTTTAGTGTTTCCGTACTGTACCTGGGAAGAGACCTTTGAGGGCTTAAGGTTTGTGCCTTCTCCTTACTGTGGTGGTTGAGGGTTTGAGTTTTGTAGGAGCATGAAGCATGGGGAGCACTTAACCCCAAGACCCTGCTGGGGTGTGTGTGTGTGTGTGTGTGTGCCCGATGCATGCGGCAGGACCCACCTGGTATCCGTCCACCCACTGCAGGGGGGCTGCTGGAACACAGGGAGCCACCACACCAGCGCCTCAGTGGCACTCACCGGCCGCGCATACACATCCAGGGGCTGCTCTGTCGGCACTACGTGTGTGTGGTGTGTGTGTGTGTGTGTGTATGTGTGTGTGTGTGTGTGTGTGTGTGTGTGTGTGTGTGTGTGTGTATGTGTGTGTGTGTGTGTGTGTGTGTGTGGGGGGGGGGGGATATGGGAACATAAACACAGGACATGTTACCAGACATACAGATACAAGACTGAACATCATCATTTGAAAACGCCTTTGGATTTCCACAAGGTAAAGAAACTAAACAGAACATCAGATGCCAAGGCCCTGCGTATGTTTCAACAGTATAGAGCACACTCAGACATTCCACTCTCCCCCTGCGTTAGCACCTGGTGTAGTCACTGGGTGAATCCCACACATCCTACTGTACAGGAGATATGGATGTGTGGTAGACTCATGTACTGGTGCTCATTACTATGATGTGTGAATGCAGCCTGTTTGGGCATCTGCCCTCCCCACAGTAACCAGGTCATTTGTATTCTGGTGTTCTATCCTCATTTACATTATGCAGGAAAGGTGTCAACACACATGCGCACTACAGTAGGCATGCTAATTACCCCTCTGCATGCACACTACAGTAGGTATAGCCGGAGGTGTAGCTTACATTCATATTTCATATAGCAGTATAGCATGTAGTTAACATACATAATGTATTTGCATATGTGCTCATTAGGCTTAGAGCCACAGAGACCTTGGTAAACACACCATGCTGCCTATTACTGAGAGCATGCTAATTACCCCACTAGATGCTAATTATTCCTCTAGATGCATGGCCATTCCAGCATACATGCTAATGCTAATGCACTTTACCTCATCACTGGTTGAATAACAACATTAAATCGGAACCTATGCGATGTATGTAGCCTTTGGTGTCTTTTTTTGTTATATACCAAAGTAAATGTGTTGCATTACCCAGCACTTCAAGCTATTGTCAGACGTACGCAAGTCTACTGTAATGAAAATGACTGGCTGTCAAAGTGTAGGGTGGGGCCATCTAGTGGAGAACAGAGAGATGACAGGTGGGGCTCGACAATCACTAGGAAACTGTCTCTGTTATGCCTACATTCAGTGAGCTCTTTCTCAACACTTCCACGCAAAACAGCCACACATCAGCAAACCTTTGAGTATATGCCCTGTGCAGGTCTCTTACGCCCCCTAGTGGCTGTTTTTGTTTACACACATTCTCACTATTGCACACTGGACTACAGAGGCCAGACTGACTTACCCCCCTCAGGTGTCTTGACTACAAAGGCCAGATTCACTTACCCCCTCAGGTGACTATACTACAAGACAGACTGACTAACCCCCTTCAGGTATCTAGACTGCAGAGGACAGACTGTATTGTGCTTACCGTCCTCAGGTAACTAATTTACAGAGGACAGACAGACCCCCTCAGGTGTGTTGACTACAGAGGACAGACTGACCTACCTCCCTCAGGTGCGTAGACTACGGAGCTCAGGCTGTATGGCCCCTCCCCCTTGCTGTTGTAG
>CM059274.1:32140744-32143244 GCA_030347295.1 Setipinna tenuifilis | reverse complement strand
CCCAGAGCGAAGCACTCCAGTGTGATGTTTTTGGCCAGCAGGGCGTACGTCTTGGGGAACTTGACTTTGATGTCAGCAGCATACTTCTTAGGAGGGTCTGCAGGACACACAGAGCAGATCGATAGTGAGATGAGTCTGTGCAGCAACCAGGATAGCAACCACTAACCCAATAAGCTTTCTTTCATCTGCCTAAAATGTAGTGTGTGTGCAGTGTGGTTTTACCTGCATGCAGTGTATGACTAAAATCATATCAGCCTGAGCAGGTAACACAATATATATATATGTTTATATATGTATGTATAGATATATGTGCGTATGTATGTATGTATGTATGTATGTATGTATGTATGTATGCATGTATATTATCATAAACATAAACCTACACAGAGGGTCTATTGTGATATGCGTATGTGTGTATGTATGGATATAAGTATGTAGGGTCTATTGTGACGTGAAGCAGCACGTACTCTCTGGGGGCTGGGGGATGAGGGGGATGGGCTTGGTATGTATGTAAGTATGTATATATGTATTGATATATATATATGTGTGTGTGTATGTAAGTATACGTACTCTCTGGGGGCTGGGGAATGAGGGGGATGGGCTTGCTGAAGACGCTCTTGCCGATCTTGGGACTCGACACGAAGCACGAGTAGTTGCCCACATCCGCGGGCTCCACCATGGCGATGTACAGATTCCCTGTCGTCTGGGAGATGAAGCGACGCCTGTCCATCTCGATGAAGTTGGGGTAGTCGTTAAACAGCCAGTGGAACTTCACATCATCTGGAATTGGTAAAAGGCATCAGGGTATGGCTCAATCCAAGATAAGTGTGCAAACTTTATTTTCTTTCAGTCATTATAGGGTTTTGAGCGCAACTGTAGGGCAAGTAAAAGGCTTGTCATTACAATGAGCAAGGATATACAGTTACAAAATAATATTTACACGTCACAACATTATTGTAGATTGAAAACAGGTCAGTTATATTTAAAAGAACGTCAGCTACAGTCAGTTACATCTATAAAAAGGTCAGCTACAGTAGTAAAGCTGTTTAAGTCTAGTTACAAAATAATATTTACAAATCACAACATCATTGTAATAATAAAACATGTCAGTTGCATTTATAAAAAGGTCACGTCACAACATCATTCTAGTAATAAAATAAAACATGTATATAGGTCAGCTACAGTAATTTAGGTCCCTGCTCCATAACTCACAGTAATAATAAAGGCATTACAGTAAGTCATACAGTAATTTAGGTCAGTGCTCCAGAACTCACAGGGGTCGCGGTTGGGGGGGTCACAGAGCAGCACCACCCCCTGTCCCTCCTTCACAAACACCGGCTCTCGCTCCTCAGTGGCAAAGTTATCCAGGACTGCAGCGCAGAGACCACAGCAGGACAGGAACCACAGCAGCACAGAGACCAGCGCAGCACAGAGACCACAGCAGCACAGAGATGACAGCAGCACAGAGATGAGAGCAGGACAGAGACCACAGCAGCACAGGGACCACAGCAGCACAGGAACCACAGCAGGACAGAGACCACAGCAGGGGGGCACGACACAGACGGATGCAGCGTGGGATTACAGAGGCATTATGGGTAATGAAGGAGGCAACATGGGGATTATAAAGGGATTCAGAAGTGATAACATAAAAGGGGGAAAATGTGGAAGAAAATACAGAGGAAAGAAGAAAGAAAGAGAGAAAGAAAAAAAGGTTAGAACTTTATACACCATTATGTAAATATTATACAGCAATACAAACAAATCATCTTTCATCACCAGCTGGGTAAAAGGCCACAGGAGCCAGCAATGCTAAATTACATTACATTACAGTGGGATGCTTTACATCCCCTTGCATTAGATTACACTACACTACACTTAGCAGACACTTTACATTCCACTACCTTACATTCCACTATGTTATACTATATTATACAGTATTACACTTCATTACATTACACTACATTACACTTAAAAGATGCTTTCCAGTCCACTGCATTCCATTATATTACATTACACTACATTACATTACATTACATTATATTACATTACACTACATTACATTACATTACATTATATTACATTACACTACATTACACTACACTTCACAGGTGCTTTTATCCAAAACGACTTAATTAAACTTAATTAAAAAGAAAAACAAATATACAAACAAACAAAGACAGAGCAAAGGGAAAGAAAATGGTCCAAACTCACATCCGAACTTGACGGTGGCCTCCTTGCTGATGATGGTGCCGTAGAGGTTGGAGGCCACACACACGTACTTGCCCGCGTGCTTGTTCTTGTTGGGGTTGCTGATCACCAGGTTGCCCCCCACCAGGCTGTAGTACTCATCCGGCTGCTCCAGGAGCTTGATCTCCCAGTTATTCAGCCACCACCTGCGGGAGAGTACAGCGGGGCACAGATCAGGATCTGGGACTGTGGTTATACAGGATGCAGGATAGTGGACAGGAGAGTACAGTTATTCAGCCACCACCTGCGGGAC
>CM059274.1:32103244-32133244 GCA_030347295.1 Setipinna tenuifilis | reverse complement strand
CGACTTTAAACTACATGATGATGTTTTTTGGCAGCACACGGAAGCTTCTGTGTGTTCCAAAATCTGCACACGCGTCTCCAAAATGACCCAGAGTAACCTGGAAGTGTGACATCAGCCATGACCGAGCAACTGAGTTACCGACACCGGATTATCCAATAACTCACTCTTCTGCATTGCGGTACCCCGGGACTGCTCCGATACTCCTCTTTCGGACGGCGTGGTGCAGGCAAAAACTCCGAGAGCACTTGGTAAAAACAGCTATGAGATTCTGTGTGACGGCCGAAGAAGCAGGTTTGAAAAGCAGAGCTGTCGCTCCTCTTACCTGGAAATAACGAATAAAATCCTGTCGGCACTTCATCAACACCTGGGTCAGAACCGCATAGTTCCACAACCAAGCCCGTGGATCCACCGGCTGGGCTGCACCTTTCTATTGGCCGAGAGCGAATGAATGGCATCGAAGGAGGAGAGCGGAGAGCGGAAGACTATTGGATGAAGGAGATGCCATCAGTACTGCACGCGGGTACCAGTGCATCAGCTAAAGCGTCTAAGGCGGTAGTTGCTGGCGCTGATGCGTGCTGTAAAGAGTCATCCATTTACCCCCGAGAGTCACACACGGATCCCAGATCTGCGGCTACCTCAAGACCATGAAGGAAACTAATGACATTTACGACTGGAATGCGGCTGATAAATGGCCGAAGATAATACAAATAATACAGCTTATTACTGTTTGCCGAGTCATGGTGTAGGCTACAGCAGATGAACAATAGCCCCTCATAGGGCAGATAAGGGGGGGGGGGGGGGGGGGTATTTGCTAATTTGTTAATTTGCTAATTTGTATTTGTTAATTGTATTATTATTTGTTTAATATGAGATTGTTTGTTAAACTCAGTTTTAAACTTCTACCAGACCCCCTTAATGTATGCTGCATGACGCACCATCATGAACTAGCCTAGAGCACAGAGAAGACACACAGAGAGTTAGAGAGACACGGAGAGAGAGAGCTAGGAAGAGAGACAGAGAGTTTGTCTGAAATAGTGAAATGCACATTAAACCATCCTCGCCTTGTGGATAAAATCTATAAAAGGAAGACGTCATCACTGTTGAAATCAGGAGAAAAACTAATCAGACCGAGTCCTTCCAGGAGATGGCGCCATAGGGCCGTCTTTCAGCACACTCGAGGCTGCACGTGAGAGTGGCAGGGACCAGCCGGCTGATGTGACACCAGACAAAGCTCTGGGGACAAGAGGCCAGGGACACACCCTAGCAGGATGGAGTAGTTGGTCTGAAAAAGGCTTAATCCTGTGTGTGTGTGTGTGTGTGTGTGAGAGAGGGGGCGGACATAGAAAGAGAGATGGGGAGGGAGAGAGAGAGACAAAGGTCTGGGGACAGCACAAGAGGCCAGGACATGAAATGAAAGGCTTAATCCTGCTAGGCAAGAGAGGGTGGTTGTGTGTGTGTGTATGTGGGTCGGGGTAGAAAAAGAGAGAGACAGTGTGTGTGTGAGAGAGAGACAGACAGACAGACAGACAGACAGAGATTATTGGGGGGAGGGATGTCTATTTGTCAGCATGCTTTCTCTCATGAACACTCAGCAGTCTCACTCTAGCGACTGACGTGTAGTGGATGGATAATCTCTTGGGTTTCCAGGAATGTTTGGGTCTTTTTGCATAGCAGAAACATTTGCCTTAAGTCTGGGCTTGGTCAGGTTGAGTACAGAGTATGGCCAGTACACTAGGGACACAGGCAGGGATTGTGTAAGTGGGTAAATCTGTATGTCTAGGGTGGGTGTCTGTAGTGTCCCTGCTCTGGGAAACTTCCTTAGGCACATGCATCTCCTTGTGTGTATGAGGGTCGTCTGCTTACTCTGTGTTCCTCTACACCTCTGTTGGCTTATTATGTCCTCCATTTTTGTAAGTCGCTTTGGATAAAAGTGTCTGCTAAGTGTAACGTAATAATGAATTGTTTTACTATAACTAGCTATAACAATTACACTCTGAAGTGTATGACTATGACTAGCTATAAAAGTTACACTCTGAAGTGCTCTCACCAGGGAGTCTGTTTGGCTGAGCCCCTTCGCACTCCCAGAGGCAAGCAGTGAGGAATGGTATGGGAGTTCACACACGTGGGAAAAGGTCAAAATAATTTCCTGTATAGTCACAGGTGAGTATCCCCAGCTACAGAACCAGCTTCTAACATGAAACATTGCAAAACACATTTGTTAAATCTGATCACTAAACCAGCTGATTCTGATGAGCACAATTCTGCAGCCCGGTTGCCAGGTGACCCAGGCAGTTCTAGAACTAATATATGGAAGGACGATCTCTGAACACTCCACTCAGTGATCATAACCAGTGTGTCTATACACAAAGACGATCAGAAGTCAGAGATCCCTTAAACTTACACATGCACTTCCCTAAAGCTGTGAGGAGATTGTTGGAATCAACGCACAAAGAAACATAAATAAAGTTGGTTGTGAAATCCTGAAACCAACATTTATTTTTCATCATTTTAAAATACAAAATATTTTGCATTAATATCATAGAGTAAACCATTTGACGGCCTTTCATGCTTTACTTCATGTAGCTTTGACATTTTCACCAGAATGTTGGTTATCATATCATATATTATATCCTACCATTGAACACCATTCACAAAAAAAGAAAGAAAGAAATAAAACTCAAAAGAAAAACAGGCTTTTTCAAGGAATATGCAGTACCATAGTGAGGCCAAGTGTAATAGTCTGCTGACCTGCGTGGTTTCTCAGCGCGGGGTGAAGTATCTTTAGGGTATCTTTAGTTAGGTACGTAAATAAGTGCATGACCTGGCTGCCACAGAAAGGAGGAGAGCTGGCGTGAAGCTCACTCATAATCATCTTTTTTTCTTTTCCCGTGGACCCCATACGACATATGAGCAGAAAAAACAACAACAAAAAATGTGTTTCTTGTGTTATGTCTTTTTCCTGTGTTACAGTATATTTCACAGCAAACTAAACGGTCCCAGGTGAGGCGCAAACTAAACAGCCCCAGGTGAGGCGGGGTCGCACATGCCGCAATGCACTCTGGGAAGCAGAGCCAACATCGGAGCTTTGACCAGGGGTGTCTGGCTTTGACCAGGGGCGTCTTTCAGAAGGGGGGTTCTACTACAAAGGTAGCAGGTCAAAGGTGATAAACCTGGATTATTTAACCCAAAGGTAAACCTGGATTATTTCAACCCAGAGGCAATCGTGCCATTTGTTTAGTTACGAGAATGAAGCTCTGGGCTCTTCTACTACCAGCTTTACGGTAGTAAAGTAAACCAGCTGATGTACCTCCCTCTGGGTAACTAAACCAGGTGTAGCACTTTATCATCCCACCATCTCATCACCGTACACCCCCAGGTTTAGCCCCTTGCCTGACTACCTCCCTCTGGGTTAACTTGCCTGGCTAGGGTAAATCGGAGCCAGCGGTAATCCCCCTAATAGACAGGTCTTATGGCTTCACTGTTCTAGCAAAACAAAGCCACAGGGCTCTCCTATTAGGAGGTTTACCGCTGGTTTTAAGTTGCTCATCTGGGCTAGGCAGTAAACCAGGACCTTGGACACCCCCTGAGCCTGGTTACCCAGACCTGAGCCAGACTGGGTTTGGCATCACCGGTGGTCCAATGCCGCACTCCTACTGGGGCCCAGACACACAGGGATGTAAAGAAAGCACTTCAAATCGGCATGTTATATATTATATTCAGTCCCATGTTAAATATGTGATTAAGCTTTCTCTACTTGCCTATCTGTCTGGCTTTCTTTGCTCTCTCTGCTGTGGCCTTGTGGCTTAAGATAATCAGGTTATATTTACAAAGCAACAGAACAGCTACGTGTAAAAAGCTAGACAAGTCCAACCTAAAAGAAAACAAAAACAAAAAACAAACTTGATACAAGTCAAGACAGACAAGCCAAATGAACAATCCTGGGCCTTGTCGAGGAGAGTGCACACACACACACACACCCACTGCCACTGCTGACTATACACACACATACAGGCATTTTGAAAAACCTAAACACACTTGCTTGCAAACACACATACACACACACACACACACACACATACAGCGGCACACAAGTGTCACGTACATTCTGAATTCTTGCAACAACAAACAATAAACAAAACCACACACTGGCATGTATCACACACACACACACACACACACACACACACACACACACACACACACACATACATGCACACATATACACACACACACATGCACACACACACACACACATTATATGACAGCTCCAATCGCTAATGTTAGGGTGGGCTTGGTAACTGGTTGAGAACAGAGTGCTTCTT
This sequence comes from Setipinna tenuifilis, assembly GCA_030347295.1. Classification (NCBI taxonomy): domain Eukaryota; kingdom Metazoa; phylum Chordata; class Actinopteri; order Clupeiformes; family Engraulidae; genus Setipinna; species Setipinna tenuifilis. The sequence goes on along the minus strand of CM059274.1, from coordinate 32,128,922 downwards.
TTCACTGCGCTACACTCCAAAGCTTGCAATACTCGTAAAACATGCATCGCCATGGTCCAAAACCAAAGAAAACAGCATGGCTATACGTGGAGAAAGAAAAAACAACCTACACATTATTGTTTACACTGAGTTTTGTCTAACCTATCCTATGGGTAACTGCTAGTTTTTTTAGACATTCCACTTCTTCATCACCATCCCCACCCCCTTCGTCTGTGGCGTGTGTGTGTGTGTGTGTGTGTGTGTGTGTGCGTGTGTGTGGTTCTCCGCTGTGACACTGTCACACCCCTCTGCAGTCCCCTGTAGTCCGTCTCATAGCGCCACCCGGTGGCGGCTGGGTCCTATGGCAGTTAACCTGTCAGATTGGCAGTAGTTGCAGCTGCTTGGTGGAGAGAGAAGCAGCCCCTCCCCCATCTGCGTGATGCGGCCAATGAGGGCTTGAGATGAGAACATGCTCAGTTCTGCCTGCAGGTCAGAGTTGGTCGTGAGGAAGAATCTCGATGTGGTGCCGTGAACGTGGAACAATCGTTTCATTTCTTTTGACCGTCCTTGATCTTGATCTCGACTCCTGGTCTCTCCTTTGCTAGTTTGTGTTTCTTACTTGTAGGTGTGTTTGTGTGTGTATGAGTGTATTTGTGTGAAGTAGACAAGCGTGTGTGAAGGTGAGACATGGGGAAGGGAGGTGTGTGTGTGTGTGAGTGAGTGAATAAATGAATGCTGATCGGTGTGTGTGTGTGTGAGTGAATGAATGAATGCTGATCTCTACAAAGGCACTGGTTACCATGCAGAGGGGCCCTCAGGCCCCTACAGTAAAACACTGCTTCTACACACTTCTCGGGTGGTGTATGCATGTTCAGTTCTTCTCTCTCTCCCTCTCCTTCTCACTAGCTCACTCTCTCACTCTCTCATTCTTTTTCTGTTTAAGGAGCCATGTTAGTTAGGGAATGGAAGTTGTCTGTGTGTGTGGGAGAGAGAGATTGTGTGGAACAGAGAAGAAATGGGATTTAGGTCTCTGTAAGTCTGCATGTGTGTGTGTGTGTGTGTGTGTGTGTGAGAGAGACAGAGAGAGAGTTGTGTGAGTGTGACTGTGTGAGATAGACAGTCCTCTTGCGAGCCACCATTGACGAGAGGAAACCATGATGGCTGCTGTATGCCAAAGACATCTCAAATCCACTTCCTGTTCTCTCAAATCCACTTCCTCTCTTCTCAAATCCATTTCCTCTTTTCCCAGACTGCAGGTGGGCATGGGTCAGGTCCATAGCAGAACTCGGCCAGATCGGGATCACATCAAGGCCACATTCCAGAATATTCCTGTCCGGGCCACATTCTAGAATATTCCGGTCTGGCCTGGTCCAGGTTCCGCCCTGTCTGGGGCTCCTTGGCTGGAGTTATGCTGGAGGTCCGTGTCCGAGACCAACAAAATAAACACTAACAATGTAACAGCAGGTTTAAAAGGACAAAAATCTAAAAAAAAAGTAAATATGCACACAACAACAAAAACTGCACCTAGCTCAAAAACATATAAGAAAATACACCAAGGCTACATTTGTGAGCGAAATAAAATGCATCGGTCATTTTGCTAATTATCTGTTAAGTGTGTTTCTTGTTGGTGTATTAGTGGCTTTGTGTGTGTACATGTGAAGGTGTGTGTGTGTGTGTGTGTGTGTGTGTGGGTGTGGGTGTGCACTGTCTTCAGGGACCAAAGCGCTGAGCTATGTTCTGGTGTGGTGGCTGACCTTTAACCCCAAACACAGCCCTGTTCCGGCCCTGTTCCGGGCCACAGCCGGCTGAGAGGCGCCCCACTAACCTGACGTCCGTCCCTGATGCTCTGCCAATAGATTAGACTTCTGAAATGTACAGTAGTAGATAAATACAGACAGCTCTTCGTCTTTAATTAAGACATAATAATATTAATCTGTAATAGCTTTCACATCGAGTCACACATCACTTACAGCAATGTCCACAAAGACATCGGTGTCGTTTTCCTTTCTCCTTTGAGTAATACAGGATAGAATACCATTTAGCATCAGTAGGTGACTGTCATTGCTGTGTCAGAACAGAGTAACTCTTGTCTGCAAACGTTTGGCGTGACACAGTACAGCAGGTACACAGCGGAGGTGGGGGCAAAGGGGGGGGGGGGGGGGTTGGGGGCGGGGCATTAAGCTCATGTACCTTACGACCTTTGCTGTGGGGACACACTTCCTCCAAAGCTACACAACAGTGAACTGTGTTAGCATGACGCTATCTGCTAGCCAATGGTTCATGTTGGCGAAAAAATATAGCTCATTTCTATATATATATATTTATATTAATGTCTCATATATACTCTCATCTATATATTCATAATGTAAAAAGATAAAAAAAACAATGTGGTAAAACCTGCCCTGTGTAGTTTAAAACAGGCTGGTATACGCAGGCCCAGTCTGCCAGATGAAATGTGTTCCTGCTTAGTATCACATGTGGCCATCCTGCTCACTCTCGATCACTTCTCTCCTCTCCTCTCCTCTCCTCTCCTCTCCTCTCCTCTCCTCTCCTCTCCTCTTCCCTTCCCTTCTCTTCTCTGCTCTTCCCTTCTCTCCTCCTCCCTTCTCTCCTCTCCTCTCCTCTCCTCTTCCCTCCTCTTCTCTCCTCTTCCCTTCCCTTCTCTCCTCCTCCCTCCTCCCTTCTCTCCTCTTCCCTTCCCTTCTCTTCTCTCCTCTTCCCTTCCCTTCTCTCCTCTTCCCTTCTCTCCTCCTCCCTTCTCTCCTCTTCCTTTCTCTCCTCCTCCCTTCTCTCCTCTCCTCTCCTCTCCTCTTCCCTTCCCTTCCCTTCCCTTCTCTTCTCTTCTCTCCTCTTCCGTTCCCTTCTCTCCTCCTCCTTTCTCTCCTCTCCTCTCCTCTTCCCTTCTCTTCTCTTCTCTCCTCTTCCGTTCCCTTCTCTCCTCCTCCCTTCTCTCCTCTTCTCTCCTCTTCCTTTCTCTTCCTGTAGTCTCTATGGGGGGCTGATAGCCGTTTTAGCTCTGTGTTTACTGTTTGGCAAAGTGAGCATATGAATGGGTGTGTGTGTGTGTGTGTGTGTGTGTGTGTGTGTGTGTGAGACACATGCATGTGTGTGTTTGTTGGGAGGGGGAGAGAAGGAGTTCACAGTGTGATGGAATAGCCTGGCAAAGATGAAGATGTCGGTGTGTGTCTGAACGTGTGTGTGTGTGTATGTTGGTGTGTGTGTATGACAAACATGAGGTGTCATGTCTCTCTACAGGTGTAAAGTCACACACAAGAGTTCATGACATTGGAGGGTGACGGGACAGCCTGGCACAAATGACGGGGTGTGTGTGTGTGTGTGTGAGACAGAGAGTGTGTGTGTATGTGTATACTTGTACACATACATTAATATATGTGCGTGTGTGTGTGTGTATACTTGTACACATACATCAATATATGTGTGTGTATGTGTGTGGGAGTGTGTATATATGAACTGTGTGTGTATGTAAGAGAGAAGAAATGTCACCTCCTCTCATCCATGTTACATGAGCATACGTGTATGACTGGGAGTGTGTGTGTGTGTGTGATTCTGAGTGTGTGTGTTTCTGTGTGAAAATGTCCAGTGAGAGTTCTGTGGTGCATCTCCGCGCCGTGTCGTGTCGTGTCGTGTCCTCTCCAGTGGGGGGCGCTCTGGCCCTCGCGGTCGCGGTCGCTCTGGCGCTCACACGAAGGAGTTCATGGCGTTGACGGGTGACGGCGCCTCGGAGCTCTCGTTGCCCTCGGCCGTGTCCTTCTCCTTCTTGCCGCTGTACTGGCCGATGAAGGAGCCGTCCTCGTTGAACTGGCCCTCGCCGCCCTCCCCGTAGTCCACCAGGCTGTCGTCACTGTCGTCCTTCTTCACCGTGCCGTTGGACGGAGTCCGGCTGCCCTTCAGGGGCTTGTGGTCCTCCGTGTCACTGAGGGAGGACAAGAGAGAGAGGGGGAGGACAGAGAGAGAGAGAGAGAGAGAGAGGGAGGACAGAGAGAGAGGGAAGATAGAGAGAGGGAGAGAGAGAGAGAGACAGAGAGAGAGGACAGAGAGAGAGAGAGAAGAAGAAGAGAAGAGCAGAGGAAAGAGAAGGGAGGAAAGGTAAAAGAGGAGGGATGATGGATGTGTGAGGGAAAGAAAGAGAAGAGAGAAAGAGAGAGAGAAAGTTTGAGAGAAAGAAGAGCAGAAGAAAGACGAGAGGAAAGGTAAGACAGGAGGGATGACAGATGTGTAAGGGAGAGAGAGAGAAAAAACAATACAAACACAAAGAAAGAAAGGAGGAAAGGAGAAAAGAAAGAAACAAAGGATAATAAAAAAATGTAGAAAGGAAATGAGAGAAGACAGAAAGACAGAAGGGAATATGAAGTGATATAAGGACACACAGAGACAGAGAGGGAAGAGGGGGAGACGAGGGGAGGGGGCTGTTATACAAGGAGCATACTGTATTAGCATACTGCATTAGCATACTGTATTAATCACACCCAGCTGGGCTGGACCATCCTAGCCAGCGTGCCCTAGCAAAGCCCCCAGTGGGGCCCAGGATCAGATGCTCTCACTGGCCCAGGATCAGATGCTCTCTCTGGCCCTTGTATGCTGCTGCTGGAGCATGCTGGGGGGGTCGGGGGGAGGGGGTCATGGGGGGGGTGTTTGGGGTGGGGTGGGGGGTCAGGGGGGTGTATATGGGGTTAGGGGGATCACAATGCAGGACGGCTATCACTGGTGAGATGCCTGATAACACTGGTGACATCGGGGACACCAAGCCAAAGCTGTGAGCGTAAATCACACAATCTAACTGAGGGGGGGTGCTGTTAGATCACGGGCTTCCTCTGGTCACTCCTGTTAATGAGGGTCATTCCTAACGCACTTCATTTCCGTCAAGGGAGTGGGGGAGTGAAACAAATGCAATGCAAAGCCAAACCTTGTGCAAAAAAAAAACTCAAACAAAACTCAAACTGGACCCAAATCAAATCGGGAGCCTGGAGGAATGCAAGGAAAGAATGGTGCTGTTATTGCCATGTGCTGGGTAGGTGTATTCCCTGCCTGGATAGTAGTGGACTTGGGACGAGATGTGGTTCTGATCCGCTATGGATGCCTGCCCGGGTCACAGCCGGACCAGAGCCAGATCAGAGCCAGCGTCCGTTACTATCCAGGTGCCATGGCAACCACGGCATGTACAGGGGAACCAATCACAGCGTGTAAATCCTCTGGCGTGTTAACAGGCTCCGGGGTGTTGCATGCTGGGATAGCCACTGCCTGCTTACCTCTCCAGGGACCTACACTCCCCAAATACACAAGCACAGGGAGGCAACCAATCAGATGCTGTCTTATTGCACAGTGAGGGCTGAGTTCAACCAATCCAACATGATCATACTGTACTGCACAGTGAGGATGTGAGATCAACCAATCAAATACAGTCGGGCTGTTCAGTGAAGGAATAAATGAATGAAATCCAGTCGAGTATGGTCTTACGGTGTAGTGGAGAGTTTTGACCAATGGAATATGGACTTACTGCATAGTGGAGAGTTTTGACTAATGGGATATGGTTTTACTAAAATGTGGAGAGTTTTGACCAATGAAATATGGTCTTACTGTATAGTGGACAGTTTTGACTAATGGAATATGGTTTTACTGCATCGTGGAAGGTTTTGACCAATGGAATATGGACTTACTGCATAGTGGAGGCTTTGACCAATGAAATATGGACTTACTGCATTAGTGGATTGCTTTAACCAATGGAATATGGTCTTTTTGCACAGTCACCTGGTAGAGGTGTGCACAATGCTGCAAATACAGCACACATATACACGACTGTGAACTGTGAAAGATGAGCTTGGGAACAGAAGTCACTGTAGCACATTTACTGTCTGTGAAGCTTGGGCTAGCACAGTGTAGTGAAGGAGAGTTTATGTCATAAAAGCATTACAATATACTCAAGAGACATGCAGGAGTACTGGTACATAAAGACAGAAAGTAAAGATGTGGGCTCCTAACACTGACTGGATGACTAGTTACCTCTGCCAAGGAGGTTATGTTTTTACAGTATGTTTTCACAGTATGGCGGTATTGTCAGGTGCCTTCAGGTGACTCTTTCTTGGGGAAAGGTAGTTTGGACTGAGCTGCTTGTCGGAGCTCTGCGCTCTTTGAGTGCTTTTCTGGAGTCCTCTGCAACTGATGTACAGAGTCTGCAATTTATGCGTCTCCATTACCACATAGATCTGATCAGGATTAAAAACCACATAAAAGCTGTTTCAAATGGGTTAAACCTTTTAATGGAATTATGACCTTGATATTTCATAACTTGAACTATTTTCTCCTAAATTATTTTTAAACAATTTATTTCTGGAAGCACTTTTGCGCGATTAGCATAAAAAGCCTTTAGCTGAAAAGCGTGCAATTGGATTGCTGCTAACCAAACAAGCAGCAAATAAGCTAATGTGAATGTTTGCTATGGGCATTTAAATGCTAAATTAGACAGATAGATAGGGTATTTTAATATAACTATTTAAAAAGACAGTTAGGGCATTTTTAACAGAGTTATTTAGAGTTATGTAGGCAATTGCAACAACAAGGTCCCTATCTGGCCCTTATGTCAGGCAGCCCTGGAGCAAACCAGGAGCAAACCTGCCTGACAGTCAGGGACTGCTGTGGGGTTGGGTTAGATTAACTGTAGCGGTTAGGGGAAGTGTGAAGCTTGAAGATGAAGGTTCCTGCTTGCCTGATGGATCTGGAGTGGAACTGTGAGTGGAACTGTCTCCGTTCGCTGTCCTGTGTCAAGGCAGACGCACAACACAACCATTTCTTCTCTTCCTTCCGCATCTGTACACGTCTAATGTCCTTGTGTGTTAAACATTACACTTAAATTAGCTTTTTACTTCCTTCTAGGCATGTTTAATGCTGATGTTTATGTTGAGGTTAATACTGTGGAGCTATGTTTATTTAAACATTTACATAGGTTGGGTATATTCTGTCATTTGTTTTTTTAATGAACTTAAAATTCTGAATATAAGGTCCGTGATGAATGTATTGATATTCCTCTGGCTCCAGCTGCCCTGATGTGTGTGTGTGTGTGTGTGTGTGTGTGTGTGTGTGTGTGTGTGTGTGTGTGTGTGTGTGCCCTGATGGAGGTGTGCAGCCAAAGGCCGCCCTGTGCTGTAGGACACTGTATGGGGTTGAGACCGAGTTCCTTCACCTCCTGCATGGGGTTGAGATTGAGGGCTGCAGTGTTCCTTCACCTCCTGTACTTCTGTGCTGTGCCTCTCTCTCTCTCTCCCTCTATTCACCCATACCAAGCCATATCTGTCTTTCCACCTGTATGAAGCTCACCTGTGTTTATAAAAGAGTGAAGGTCACCTGTGGGGAACTCACTCACCTCTACTCTCCAAAGGATGACCTACACCTGTGTGCCACTCACTCACCTGTACTCTCCAAAGGTGCCATCATCCTCCTTCATGGGCTGGATCTCTGGGTCCTGGTGTTGGTCCTCTTTTTCTTTTACTGGTGGGACGGACACACACACACACACACACACACACACACACACACACACATACACATCGTGTGTTGGCCCTTTTTTTCTTTCACTGGGAGGAGGGTGGGGGTGATACATCGGTTATGTGAGTGATGTGCAAGTTAATTGTTAAGTGAGTGTGTGTGTGTGTGTGTGTGTGTGTTTGTGTGTGTGCGTGTGAGAGAGAGAGAGAGAGAGAGAGAGAGAGAGAGAGAGAGAGGGAGAGAGAGAGAGGGAGAGAGAGAGAGAGAGAGAGGGAGAGAGGGAGGGAGAGAGAGAGGGACAGAGAGAGAGAGGGAGAGAGAGAGAGACTAACCGGGGTATTTCCCTCCCTTGTTCCTCTTGATGAAGCAGACGATGAGGAGGACGAGGATGAGCAGCGCCACTGCACACATCAGCCCGATGAACCAGCCCTGCGTGGCTATGTCTACATGCGGGCTTGCTATCGCTACACACACACACACACACACACACACACACACGCACACACACACAAACGCATGTGCACGCACACACACACACGTGCACACACACACAGAGGCGCAAACACACACACACACACACACACACACACACACACACAGGCGCAAACACACACACACACACACACACAAGGCAAGTGTTCAAATGAACATGCGTACATACATACAAAAAAGAAGTATAGGTGCAAGCAAGGAATAATTACTACAGTCAATGTTAAACATGTTACACGATGCAGTTTATATTCATTTATGCTGGTATTATATAAGCTAATTTCTTACTTTAATTTAAAAATGTAAATTTAATTTGTTGTATTAACATACACGAAATATACATACATTAGGTCAACGAGGATATTTGAATACTTTGTAGAGGTTATATTTCAATACATCACTTACAAACACACACACATACAGACACACACACATACAGACACACACACACACGACACACATGCAGGTGCACACATATCAACTTTAACTTTAAGAGGTCCTTCAGGGTGAAACACTGATGTTGAGATGTCACGGCTGGACACACAGTACTTGTCAGGCATCATGCGGAAACACAAGCCATGATGATCCCACTGCACATGACATGACCACACAACTTAAAACACACACATAGACCAACACACCGATCACCGCATCATGCAAGAGCTCCATGAGCAACACAAATGGTAAAAAATCGTACTGGAAAAAAATGTTAAATAAATGTTTTTATGTTAAATAAAACAGTCATCAAGCAAAAAAGAAACAATTGTGTTTTAACTAGTTATTACTGTAAATCTCATGCAGAATGAGAACAGAATCCACCGATAGTCCAACTCCACTGACATGGCTACGGATGAGAAATAAAAATGGATCCCCTTCGCCCCCCAACATGCCTGATTCACGGAGAGGACCATACAACATGGGATGGTAGGGCTGCACAATTCATCGATATTTCAGTCAAACTAACGCTACAGCTGCACGAGCTGCAGTTCCTCGTGCTTCTTGGAACTCTGTCCCCGAGCGTGACCTTGGCTGACCTTGGCACACGTACGAGTTTAACATTCATGTAGTCCCCCACGTGGGACTGACACAGAAACTTAAAATCAAATCTAAATAAGTGAACTGAAGCCTGACTTGGCTTGAAAAAGTACATCAAACCTGCAATGACAATAAGTGTCCACAAAATAACTCTGCCAAAATTGTGCAGCCCTTGGATGACGGACATGAGGACCCTGAAGAAGAGACGGATGAGACGATGCTGTACTTTCACGTGCTGCTAGCCACCTCACCTGAGACCTGAATGACCTGGGAGCTTAATGACCTTATTTGGGGTCTTAATGACCTCACCTGGGAGCTTAATGACCTCACCTGGGACCTTAACGACCAGCTCGTCAGTGCGGTGCAGCGTGCGGTCGGCGTGGTCTTTGGCCACCAGGCGAACCCTATAGGTCATGCCGGCCTTCAGGCCCTTAATCAGATACGCCTGCGTGCCGTTTACAAGCTCTTTAGTCCACCCATCCTTACCTAGAGAATAGGAGAATATGCACAGCCACCGTCAGCTCCAGAGCTCTGCACTACAGCTAGATCACAGCTACATCTACACACGCTAACATGTTTCGATTAAACTGCTACATATTTTATATTGTGCATGTAGATTTTATAAATAGCTTCTTTAATCCAGAAAAGTAGTTAAAACATTTAGAACAAAAAACAATACTTTAAAATTGAGACACTATCCAGCATACAAGCACCTATAATCCGAACTGTAAATATATAAATATTTATGTATAAAATATTTAAAGAAACAGCTTCTAGCCTCAAGCATCTAAGTTTTCAAGATCATTTATGTACACTATGCTGGTTTTGCATCAGCTAAAAAGCAACCTGCTGTAAATGACACTACTGCATATGAGAGCACCAGGGCATGGCTTACTGTTTTCTACAATATATTCCACGTAAATGTTATCCGGACCCGAGTATTCCCAGTTTACAAGAGCTCCATGCTCCTCCATGGACAAGTTCACCCTCCCGAACGCCGGCACAATGGGAAGAGCTGAAGAGAACAAGCACACATGAGGCCAACACTGCCAAAGTTCAAAGTTCAAAGTTCAAAAGTCAAGTGATAGAAACTTTAGGCCTTATAGTGGCGGTGGACCATATAGTAGCTTGAGAAAGCCAACACTGAATGGCATAAAACAGGGAAGGATAGTTCTTCAGACTGCTTTCTAATGTGTCCTAATGTGTCTTCTGTCTTGGTTAGGGTAAAGACATGCAGGTGATAAAACTATCCTAATAATAGATACGTATGATACAACAGAGAGCTAAGCAATTGCGTTGTAGTGCTAACAGTGCAGAGGTCTATGGCAGATCACTACTATGTAGCTAACATACAATTGTAGTTTACCGCCAATGACTAACTTCACTTAAGGGTTCATTCTGTCTGTCTATCCTTCTATGCTACATAACAACTATAGTCCAGTACAGTACAGTAAAGTAGAGTAGAGTAGAGTGTGTTATCACACTGCATAAGCAGGGACCTACAGTACATGCACAGCAATACAGGAGCTTTGCCAAGTGTGTTCTACTGGGGGAGCTGGGGGGGGGGGGGGGGGGGTGCGTAAGAGGTCAAGAGGTCAAGGGTCAAGAGGTCAGTACCCTTGTACACTGGAGGAGGGGGTGGAGCCTGAGTGGGGGGAGTGGTTGGGGGCAGAGTGGGGGGCGGAGTTTCAGTGAGGCCTGGAAAGAGTTCAGAAGGAAAAAGAGTCAGAGAACACACATACACACACAGGTACAGCAATTACATGTAAACAAACATCAATATCTGAAGGAAGGAGATAGACAGATAGAGAGAGAGAGAGAGAGAGAGAGACAGAGACAGAGAGAGAGAAACAGCAAGAGTAAGAGGGAGCAACAGAGATGGTGATAGAATGAAAGACACAAAGAGCAACAAAGAGACAGTGATAGAAAAATAGAAACAAAGATCAAAACGACTGAAATACAAAACAGACAGAGTAAAGGAATCCGACCTTAAGACAACAAAAGAAGAATAAACAATAAAAATGCTGAGAAAGAGAAAAGAAGAAGAGTAAACAAGGAGGAGAGGGATAAGAAAAAAAAAAAAGAAAGAGTGAACACACGTGAAGACTGCGAGTGTGGGAAGGAAAGAGAAAGACAAGAAGGTGAGAAGTCATAGACAGCTGTAAGCGTTTGGTGTTTAGTGCAGTTATCTCCATGCAGGACCATGCAGAGCACCCTGACTAGCCTAGTGAAGGGCATGACTAGCCTAGCGAAGGGCATGACTAGCCTAGCGAAGGGCATGGGCAAGCAGCTGTTATGGTGAGGAGGAGGCAGGACTGACTGTTTGCAGCATCATATACATCTACACTATATGCTGACACATTAAAACAGGTACATCATGCACACTCCTTTTCTACACGACATGACGACTTCAGTCAAACTAGTTAGTCTTGGTTAAACAGGAAGGGAAGGGAAGGGGGAGGCTTGAACATCCGAGGTCTGATGCAAGAGATGGGATGAGGAAACATTCCTTTTAACTGTTTTATTCTCTAGCCAACTCATGATTCCAGTGTTTCTATGGAAACCACTGAACCAGGAAGTGGGCGGGACTGCCTGGTCTACTCTGAGGGAAGCATGCAGAAGCAGATGCAGGTCTGCTGGCCTACAGGGCACTCTTGGGAAAAGGGTTCATCCTGCATCTCCATACAAGAACCATTATAAGTTCTACTGGGACCTTTCACATAAAGAAGCCCCATTTCAGGGCTGCACAAGTGGTAAATGGAACCCCTAATTTAAGAGTTCCTCTATGGAGATCATCTCAGGAACCTTTAGTTCCTCTATGGAGATCATCTGAGTAACCTTTTAGAGTTCCTCTATAATGATCCGAGGACCCTTTAAGAGTTCCTCAATGATGATCTGAGGACCCTTTAAGAGTTCCTCTATGGAGATCATCTGAGGACCCTTTAAGAGTTCCTCTATGGAGATCATCTGAGGACCCTTTAAGAGTTCCTCTATGGAGATCATCTGAGGACCCTTTAAGAGTTCCTCTACGGAGATCATCTAAGGACCCTTTAAGAGTTCCTCTATGGAGATCATCTGAGGACCCTTTAAGAGTTCTTCTATGGAGATCATCTGAGTAACCTTTAAGAGTTCCTCTATAATGATCTGAGGACCCTTTAAGAGGTCCTCTATGGAGATCATCTGAAGACCCTTTAAGAGTTCCTCTATGGAGATCATGTGAGGAGCCTGTCCGTGTGTGAGAGTGGCAGAGCTAGGGGGCCGCACTGAGCACTGACGCCTCTATGGCATGCAGGACCATCAGGCCAGAGCAGGACCATCAGGCCAGAGCAGACGCCAGCAGTTACCTTTGCCCCCCGCTACTGTGGGCTGGGGCAAGAGCGCTTCAGAGGAGGAGAGAGAAGAGAGGAAAACACAACACACACACACACACACACACACACACACACACACACACAGAAGCAGAAGCAGATTGAGTCACACAGGTACCTTCACAGACTGCTTGAGTTGTGTCAACTATTAAAGACCAAAGCAAAGCAGCTTGTATTCCTCTTTCTCTCAGATACATCAACTCAAAATGTCCATTACCACTGCCATTCACATCTCACCTGTATGTTTGTAAAAGAGCCAGAAGCACCATACTCGGCCAACACAGCTTAAGTTAAAAAAAGACTTAAGTGTGAGTGTGTGTGTGTGTGTGTGTGTGTTAGGGAATGCAGGAAAATTGCTGCTATTGAGAACACAGAAAACAAAAAAAAAGGTTTTGGAGAAGCATGGTGTTTGTTTTTGACTGACTGCATGACTAGATGAGGGCTGGAGTGAGACGATGACACAGCTGAATCACACACTCAGCACTGTGCTCGGCCAACACAGCTTAAGTTAAAGTGTGTGTGTGTGTGTGTGTGTGTGTGTGTGTGTGTGTGTGTGTGTGTGTGTGTGTGTGAGGGCTTGAGTGAGACGAGGACACAGCTGAATCACACACTCTGTGCTGCGCCAACAGCAGACTGCAGTCCAGTGGGCAAATACTACACAGAACATGGCGCAGCATTTCTTAGTGCGGTTAGCCGAGTGTGCGGTTAGCCGAGTGTGTGATTAGCTCATCTGCATTATCAGAACATTTCTGAGTGTGTAATGAGCTCAACTCTGCATTACAGTATCAGACCTTTCCTTAGTGTGTGCTTAGCTCAAATCTGCATTTGTAAGTGTGTGCTTAGCTCAAATCTGCATTTGTTAGTGTGTGCTTAGCTCAAATCTGCATTTGTATGTCTGTGCTTAGCTCAAATCCACATTTTTAAGTGTGCAATTGGCTCAAATCTGCACTAGAGCTGGGAGCAGATGGGCTCAATAGTCAATTTCTTTATACAGGAAGCTGTGTGACACAGTCACAGGAAAAAGAACAAAAAAAATCAAAACATTTACCTGGAAAGAAAATTAGCTTTTACACACCTCTAAAGAAGACAGTTGTGTTGGAGATGGCCGCAGTCTAACTTAGGAAAATAAGAGCTCCTGCGTACTGCCCATTGCTCAAGCAAGATTTATTTACGCTTTCCTCATAAACCATCGTCAGGTTCGTGAAGCAACCTGACAGAAGGTCTATGACCGAAACGTTATAAATAAATCTTTATTGAGGAATGGGCAGTGTGCATGTGTTCTTATTTCCCTAAAAACTCCTCCCACAACCTGATGTGTTTACACTAAGAGCCAGTTACTAAGAGTTATCTGTAAAAAGCTGCCAAATCCAAGAACACGACTCGCTTATGCAGCTTAAATGATGAGCAATGAAGTCATCTGGAATGTCAACTTGGTGACATGGGCTGTGGTGCAGTGGGTAGAGCACCCGTACCATAAATCGGCAAGTGGCCTTGGGGTGCCCCTGGGTCATTTCCCAACCCTACCCCATCTCTCTCTCTCCCACTCATTTCCTGTCACCTTTTCACTGTCCTATCATAATAAAGGCAAAAAAGCCCAAAAATATACTTTAAAAAACAAAGTTGGTGACCTGGGAGAATGCAACTCGTTTATACAAGTTAAATGATGAGCAATGAAGTCATCTGGAATGTCGCCTCGCGTCCCCCGAGCCTCACCTTCGTCGATCATGGTGACGGCCTCGCTGGTGATGCTGGGGCCGGCGCCGCGGGCCGTGCTGGCGCGGACGTGGAACTTGTAGCGCGTGCTGAAGCGCAGACGGGGCAGCGTCACCCGCGTCTCGTTAGGGGGCAGCGACAGCTCCTCCAGAGGACCCAACTCACTAGTGGCGTTCACTACACATCGGAGGGGGGGGGGGTGGGGGGGGGAGAGGGAGGAGAGGGGGACAGGAAGAGAGGGGGAGGGGGAGAGGGGGAGGGGGAGAGTGAGTCAGGAGAGGAAGGAGAGAGGGGGAGAGAGGGAGAGGAAGAGGGAGAGGCAGGGAGAGGAAGACGGAGCGGGAGGGTGAGAGAGTGAAATTGTGCCTTCTAGTTTATATCAGTTAAACTACAGTTGGGTTGTTTTGATTGATTGATTAAAGAGTTTTGCATCTGAGCTCCTTATATATTCGGCATGACCTGCATGTGAGTTTCTAGTTACGAAGCTGTAATGAGCACAAGTACCCTCTGACCTCTCTGCTGCTACGTGACCAGGCTGATTTCTTATGACCAGTGACTTACTGGGCTGGTACGTGAGTGTGAGTGTGTAGGTGGTGACCAGGCTAGTATGCAAGTGTGAGTGTGTAGGCGGTGACCAGTGACTTACCGGGCTGATATGTGTGTGTGAGTGTGTAGGCGATGAGTGTGTGAGTGTGTAGGTAGTGTTACATGACCAGGTTGATTTCTTATGATCAGTGACTTACGGGGCTGGTACGTGAGTGTGAGTGTGAGTGTGTAGGTGGTGAGTGTGAGTGTGTGAGTGAGTGTGTGAGTGTGTAGGCGGTGAGTGTGAGTGTGTGAGTGTGTAGGTAGTCTCTTACCGGGCTGGTATGTGAGGGTGTAGCAGGTGAGTGTGAGTGTGTGGGTGGTGAGTGTGTGGCGGATGACCAGTGACTTACCGGGCTGGTATGTGAGTGTGTAGCGGGTGAGGCGGCCGTTGTCCTCCTGTGGGGGGCCCCACTCCACGGTCAGCGAGTCCAGGCTGGGGTTGGTGATGTCCAGGAAGGCCGGAGGGCCAGGAACTGCACGCGCAGAAGACAGGAGGAGCAAACAGGGAGTCAGCCGGGATCACGAGGATGAGGATGGTACTGACACTGAGATGCACTCTAACCCTCCTCATGAACACCACATGTCCAGTACTGACACTGAGATGCACTCTAACCCCCATGTCCAGTACTGACACTGAGATGCACTCTAACCCCCATGTCCAGTACTGACACTGAGATGCACTCTAACCCCCATGTCCAGTACTGACAGTGAGATGCACTCTAACCCCCATGTCCAGTACTGACACTGAGATGCACTCTAACCCCCATGTCCAGTACTGACAGTGAGATGCACTCTAACCCCCATGTCCAGTACTGACACTGAGATGCACTCTAACCCCCATGTCCAGTACTGACACTGAGATGCACTCTAACCCCCATGTCCAGTACTGACAGTGAGATGCACTCTAACCCCCATGTCCAGTACTGACAGTGAGATGCACTCTAACCCCCATGTCCAGTACTGACACTGAGATGCACTCTAACCCCCATGTCCAGTACTGACAGTGAGATGCACTCTAACCCCCATGTCCAGTACTGACACTGAGATGCACTCTAACCCCCATGTCCAGTACTGACACTGAGATGCACTCTAACCCCCATGTCCAGTACTGACAGTGAGATGCACTCTAACCCCCATGTCCAGTACTGACACTGAGATGCACTCTAACCCCCATGTCCAGTACTGACAGTGAGATGCACTCTAACCCCCATGTCCAGTACTGACAGTGAGATGCACTCTAACCCCCATGTCCAGTACTGACACTGAGATGCACTCTAACCCCCATGTCCAGTACTGACACTGAGATGCACTCTAACCCCCATGTCCAGTACTGACACTGAGATGCACTCTAACCCCCATGTCCAGTACTGACACTGAGATGCACTCTAACCCCCATGTCCAGTACTGACACTGAGATGCACTCTAACCCTCCTCATGAAACACCATGTCCAGTGCAGCCTAACTCACTTTGGCCAAAGCCATAATCATCATCATAATCATCATCATCATCATCATAGAGTAAGTAAATGCTTCAGTGTGCAACCCTGTGACAGAAAACTCGTTGCTGTGTGTTGGCTGGTCTCTCTCTATCTGTCTCTCTCTCTCTTTCTCCCTCTCTCTCTCTTCCTTCCCTCAGATATTGATGTTGGCTGGGCATTTCTATATCATGGTTAGGGAAATCACTCCCAGTGTTCCTAATGGGCTTACCCCATGCAACAATTTATTGCTTTGTTGCTGCGTATGTATATGTGTGTGTGTTTGTGTGTGCATATGTGCGTGTGTATGTATGTGTGTGTGTTTGTGTGTGCATATGTGTGTGCGTATGTATGTGTGTGTGTTTGTGTGTGCATATGTGCGTGCGTATGTATGTGTGTGTGTTTGTGTGTGCATATGTGCGTGCATATGTATGTACGTGTGTGTGTTTGTGTGTGCATATGTGCGTGCGTATGTATGTGTGTGTGTTTGTGTGTGCATATGTGCGTGCATATGTATGTGTGTGTGTTTGTGTGTGCATATGTGCGTGCGAGCATGTGTGCCTGCGTGCGTGCATGTATGTGTATATGCGTGCGTATGTGTGTGTGTGAGCGTGAGTGTGTGTGTGTGTATGTGTGTGTGTGTGTGTGTGCGTGCGTGCATGCGTATGTGTGTGTGTGTGCCTGCGTGTGTGTGTATGTGTGCATGCTTCTTGTCCCCCACCTCCTTCGGGGGTTTGGAAGCTGGTGGAGGCGCTGGGTGGCCCCTCCCCCTTGCCGTTGAAGACCCTGATGTGCAGGCCGTACAGGCTGTATGGGTGGAGGCCCCCCACCTGCCCCTGCGTGCGGTTCCCCTCGAACACCAGCACCTGCACCTCCTCACGCCGCACCTCCTCCTCCAGCAGACTCCTCTCCCTCCAGTAGTACACCTGACGCAGGGCAGTAGAGACAGGTGCAATATGACACAGGTGTACACTACAGTACCACAGTATTACACCTGACGCAGGACAGCAGTACAGAGGTGTAATATGACACAGGTGTAAAGTACTCAGAGGTGTAATATGTCACAGATGTACACTACAGTACCACAGTATCACACCTGGCGCAGCACAGCAGTACAGAGGTGCAATATGACACAGGTGCACACTACAGCAGTATTACACCTGACGCAGGACAGCAGCACAGAGGTGTAATATGACACAGGTGTACAGTACTCCAGTAGTACACCTGATGCAGCACAGCAGTAGACAGGTATAGCATCAAACCGATGTCTACATTACTGCAGTTTTACTCTTTTAAACTGTTACCATAAGGACCAGAAGCACCAGAAGCAAAACATGGCAGTCTGGCTGAAGTGCTTGAATTAGTCCCTTAAATATTCATGTTTTTACAGAACTCCGCCTAAGCCGGGTACCTTGTAGCCTTGTAGTCTTCCATGCACCGTTGCCATGGGAACAGATTCCCAGTTGACCTCTGCGACGGTGTCGTTTCCTGCCTCCACCTTCACACTGGCAGGAGCTGCCGAGGGCACTGCAGGGAGATGGCGGCCCACAGATGCTTAAACATTCACACATGCAACTCCTTCATTCAGTCTGGGTGCACTCATCTAACCCACTGGCTTTTCCTGGACTCACCCATACAACATGTTTACCTGTTTTTGGGTTCACACATTCAACTTACACACACGTAGGCCTTTACTCTTGTGTTAACAATGTTCTATAACCTAACCTGACCTTTATGAGGAGTAAAATGTAGTGTTCCTCAGGTATGTGCTGTAATAAACTGTAAACTGCTGTAATACACTGTAAATTGCTGTAATAATACTTTGTATGAATGTCTGCTAAATGATCACGTAGCTAGCAGGTAGAGCAGTGTGAACGCTGCCCCTAGTGGTGAGGGGAGGGCATGACAGGAGAGGAAGCTGTCACTCACGGTCTTCGCCAGAGTATCCCAGCAGCACCTGGGGCTCGGGGCCTGGTCCGAAGTGGTTCCTGGCGCGCACGGTGATCTCGTAGGGCACGTAGGTGGGCGTCTCGGGCACCACGTACTGCGAGGCGTTCGCCACCGTCACGCTGGCCCACTCCTGGTCCACGTCCTTCTGACGCCAGCTCACCTCGTACGCCAGATCCGGACCGTTGGACTCAAACCCACTCAGCTCCTGAGATACAGGGGAGAGAGAGGGATACAGAGAGAGAGAGATGGAGAGATGGAGAGGAAGAGAGAGAGATGGAGGGGAAGAGAGAGAGAGATGGAGAGGAAGAGAGTGAGTGATGGAGAGGAAGAGAGAGAGATGGATGGGAAGAGAGTGAGAGACGGAGAGGAAGAGAGAGAGATGGAGGGGAAGAGAGTGATAAAGAGAGAGCGAGATGGAGGGGAAGAGAGAGAGAGGGAGATAGAGTAAGACAGTGATAAATAGAGAAGGAGAGAGATAAAGAGGAAGAGAGATAAAGAGAGAGAGGGAGAGAGATGAAGAGGGTTCCCATGACGTATCTGCCTTGAGTGGCCTTAAGGACAGTGTCCAGCATACAATGTCACCGGAGCTAAACACATTTTGCTACAATGTAGCATGCCGTATAAAACACAGTACCTTCCATGATATAACCAGATTCTTCGGTTCTGTTCCATAGCCTTGGACTTCTGATGGGTTGACATCTGGCTCTGTTAAAGTGAAAAAACATAAAAGTAAAAACTTTAAAAATAATTCTATACTATTATCATTATATCTTGTTTGGGTTCTTATGAGACTATACAATGCAGATGATTACAGACAAGCTGAGCTGAGTACCTAAAGCCAAACTTCCAAAGTAGCTACCAGCCTGCACTAAAAGCATGTGATGGAGTGACCATCACTAGGGTTGTGGGTGTGTGTGTGTGTGTGTGTGTGATGGAGTGACCATCACTAGAGTTGTGGGTGTGTGTGTGTGTGTGTGTGTGATGGAGTGACCATCACTAGGGTTGTGGGTGTGCTCTGATTGCCATACCAACCAGCCTGGCATGTTTGGTACCCCGGAGACCGGTTTGAACCCGGGTGGTGTGACTCCACTACATCATGAAACGGTGACGTAGTGTCTCCTGTCGTAGCTACTCTACCTCACTGACCATCTGACCTCCATCCACATGCTCTTCCCTCTGCATGTGCTCACTCATCTCCTCAGCTCTCTGTAACGTGACTGTGTGTTGGTGTTGGATGTGAGTGTGAGTGCAATATCACGAATGGCCACTGGAGGGCACTGCTCACTGGCTGGGCTGGTTCTGTACTGGTCAGACTTACTGGCTGGACTGGTTCTGTACTGGAATTACTGGCTGGGCTGGTTCTGTTCTGTTCTGGTCAGACTTACTGGCTGGACTGGTTCTGTACTGGAATTACTGGCTGGGCTGGTTCTGTTCTGTACTGGTCAGACTTACTGGCTGGGCTGGTCCTGTACTGCTCTGACGGGGCGCTGGGCTCGCTGAGCCCCACGGCATTCTGGGCCAGCACCCGGAAGGAGTAGTAGACGTAGGGGGACAGGTCCAGACGAGCCGTCGTCATGGTGCCAGACACCTCCGTCATGTTGACCCACACGCCCCTCTCATGGAGCGAGTCCTCATACTGGATCAGGAACCCTGAGGTGGACAGAGAGAAGAAGAAGGAGGGATAATAAGGAACTGGTAAACCAATAAACGAGTGAGTGAGTGAGTGAGTGAGTGAGTGTGTGAGTGAGTGAATGAGTGAGTGAGTGAGTGAGTGAGAGTGTGTGAGTGAGTAAATGTGTGAGTGAGTGGGTGAGTGAATGTGTGAGTGAATGAATGAGTAAGTGGGTGAGTGAGTGAGTGCATGAGTGAGTGAGTGAGTGAGTGAGTGAGTAAGTCAGTGAGTAAATGAGTGTCAGTGAGTGAGTGTGTGAATAAATGAATGAGTGAATATCAGCAGTCGTACTCTGTATGGGGCTGTTGTGCTCGTCTCCATTAAGACAGTGAGTGAGTGTGTGAGTGTGTGAGTGAGTGTGTGAGTGAGTGAGTGAGTGTGTGAGTGAGTGAGTGAGTGTGTGAGTGAGTGAATAAATGAATGAGTGAATCATACTCTGTATGGGGCTGTTGTGCTTATAGTGAGTGTATGAGTGTGTGAGTGAGTGTGTGAGTGTGTGAGTGAGTGAATCGTAATCTGTATGGGGCTGTTGTGCCCGTCTCCACTAAGACAGCGAGTGAGTGAGTGTGTGAGTGAATAAATGAATGTGTGTGTGTGTGTGTGTGTGTGAGTGAAGCGTACTCTGTATGGGGCTGTTGTGTTCGTCTCCGGGGATCCAGGTGAGCTGCACGCTCCTCTCCAGCTGGTCCGTGAGCTCCAGGTCAGTGGGGGGGTCGGGTTGCTCTGGGGGGCGAGAGGGATGGGTTAGTGGCGCCACGCACACACACACACTCACACACACACGCACACACACACACACATACACACACACACACACACTCACACACACACGTGCAGACACGCACACACACGCACGCACACACACACACACACACACACGCACACACACACACACACACACACACACACACGCACACACACACACACACGCACACACACACACACAGTGTTGTTCAGGACGCAGGGGCAGCATGCAGTGATGCACCAGTATGGGGATGTAGAGCCTGAGGCACGCTGGACCAGTACGAGGAACCAGATAGGTCAGACTGGGAACCAGTACGAGGAACCAGATAGGTCAGACTGGGAACCAGTACGAGGAACCAGATAGGTCAGACTGGGAACCAGATAGGTCAGACTGGGAACCAGTACGAGGACTGGGACCAGATAGGTCAGACTGGGAACCAGTACGAGGACTGGGAGCTGGATAAGTCAGACTGGGAACCAGATAGGTCAGACTGGGAACCAGTACGAGGACTGGGACCAGATAGGTCAGACTGGGAACCAGACAGGCCATACTGTGGGCCAGATAAGTCATACTGGGAGCTGGATAAGACAGGCTGGGGGCCAGTTAAGACATACTGGGGGCCAGATGAGTAAACACCAAACATGCTGGATGGACATTAGTCACGAGACGACAAACTTAAAGAGATAAAACAGCACTGGGTCACAACTGAAAATGAATTAAAGAGCAAAATAAGTCTTTTTTTTGCTGTGTCGTCAGATTGGCTCATTTAGCAAAGTTGCACACTGAAATATTAAATACGGCAAATACATAAAGTGATAGTCAAGCATGATGTGTCCAAAAACAGCAAACAAAAAAAGTAGAGGGAGCGAACAGAAAACACCCCAGAACATAAATCCCGTAGGGGGGGGGGGGGGAGTGATGGCTGATGGGAACACGACTCAGGGGCGCCATGGCGACATTACCGTAAACAATGGCCGGGGTGGGCGTGGCCTCTGGTGGGCGGAGCAGCAGTAGGGTGGGAGGAGTTATTAGCCATAAGAATCATCATCACATACCATAGCAACACAGCATCACACACCACACAGCCACCAGAACAACGCAGAAATACATATTCACTCAGTATTACAACACCTGTTATAAAGTATTACAAGGCAACACATTATTCACAGCACTATCTGATGGATTACATTACTCTTAAAGTAGAACCCTTCATACGAGAAAGACAAATGTGATCATGCAAATACTGTTTTAGGAGAGTGAGAGAGTAAGAGAGAGAGGAAGATGGAGAGAAAGGGAGATAGAGAGAGATACACAGAGAGAGATACACAGAGAGAGATACAGAGAGAGAGAGAGAGAGAGAGAGAGAGAATTGAACTTGAAAGTATTTACATCTTTACATCAAAGACATTTCTCCACCAAGAGAGCGCCTGAAACAGGCCTTAATGAGCAGTGGACATAAAAGCGGTCATGAGCTGGAAAGTTGATGTTTAGTTCTGGCCAGATCTCCCAAATAGGGTCTAACATGACTGCAACATTAAAGGGAGAACATCCAAATCCACCAGACCCACCCACCCACTCTCGCAATGACAGTGCCAGCATCTCAGCCCTGTTGGTAGAAACCTTCAGCTGCAAAGTAATACACAGGTCATTTGCTGTGGTCCCCTCCCCCAGACAGCATGTGTGGGGACTGTCACAGTGTGTGCCCACCTACTAACTACAGTGAGCATGGCAGGATGTGTGTGTGTGTGTGTGTGTGTGTGTGTGTGTGTGTGTGTCTGTGTGTGTGTGTGTACCTACCTACTACAGTGAGTGTGGCGCTGGCGGAGTCCTGGTCGAGTGTGTGTGTGTGTGTGTGTGTGTGTGTGTACCTACCTACTACAGTGAGTGTGGCGGGGTATGTGTGTGTGTGTGTGTGTGTGTGTGTGTACCTACGTACTACAGTCAGTGTGTGTGTGTGTGTGTACCTACGTACTACAGTCAGTGTGTGTGTGTGTGTGTACCTACGTACTACAGTCAGTGTGTGTGTGTGTGTGTGTACGTACGTACTACAGTCAGTGTGTGTGTGTGTGTGTGTGTACCTACCTACTACAGTGAGTGTGCTGCTGGCGGAGTCCTGGTTGAGGGTGGTGGGGTGTGTGTGTGTGTGTGTGTGTGTGTGTGTACCTACCTACTACAGTGAGTGTGGCACTGGCGGAGTCTTGGTCGAGTGTGGTGGGGTGTGTGTGTGTGTGTGTGTGTGTGTGTGTGTGTGTGTGTGTGTGTGTGTGTGTGTGTGTGTACCTACCTACTACAGTGAGTGTGGCGGGGTATGCGTGTGTGTGTGTGTGTGTGTGTGTGTGTGTGTACCTACGTACTACAGTCAGTGTGTGTGTGTGTGTGTGTGTGTGTGTGTGTGTACGTACGTACTACAGTCAGTGTGTGTGTGTCTGTGTGTGTACCTACCTACTACAGTGAGTGTGGCGCTGGCGGAGTCCTGGTCGAGGGTGGTGGGGTGTGTGTGTGTGTGTGTGTGTGTGTGTGTGTGTGTGTGTACCTACCTACTACAGTGAGTGTGGCGCTGGCGGAGTCCTGGTCGAGTGTGTGTGTGTGTGTGTGTGTGTGTACCTACCCACTACAGTGAGGGTGGCGCTGGCGGAGTCTTGGTCTAGTGTGGTGGGGTGTGTGTGTGTGTGTGTGTGTACCTACCTACTACAGTGAGTGTGGCGCTGGCTGAGTCCTGGTCGAGGGTCGTGTTCATGATGCAGGTGTAGCGGCCCTCGTCCTCCTCCGTCACGTCATTGATAGTCAGGCTGTCTGCACTGATCACAAACCTGCACACACCACACACACAGCACACACACACACACACACACACACACACACACACACACACACACACACACCACACACACACACACACACAGCACAGTAACACTTAGGCTGTCTGCACTGATCACAAACCTACACACAGCACAGTAACCCTTAGCTTAACTTTTATATCATAACCTACACAGAGCACAGTAACCCTTAGCTTAACTTTTATATCATAACCTACACAGAGCACAGTAACCCTTAGCTTTATATCATAGCTTACAGTTTATATCACAGCTTACATATATGTGTATATATGTGTAGGTATGTGCATATATGTGTAGATATGTGTAGGTATGTGCATATATGTGTATATATGTGTAGATATGTGCTTTAGCTGAAGATGGGCAGCTACATGTGGCAGAGCCTGCTGTGCTTTATCTCAACGGCACTCTGACATTGGACTGCAGCAGGGGGCTGAGCAAGCACTTCCTCAATGACAGATCACATAGCATGCTTAGCCACACACACACAGACACACACACACAGGCACACACACACACCACACACACAGGCACGCACAGGCACAGACAAACACAGACACACACAGACACACACACACACTCACACACACACAGGCATAGACACACACACAAACACACACACACACACACACACACACAGACACACACACACACACACCTGTCATCGTCGGGTAGGTCTCCTCCGTCCTTGAGCCAGATCATGGTGGGAATGAGGGTGGGGTCGTGCTTCACCTTACACTCAAACACCGCCCTACTGCTCCGCTGCACCACCTTATACTCCGGCTGCGCCAGGATCCGCGTGGGCTCTGCCACACACACACACACACACACACACACACAGAGGCATGCAGTACACACACACACACACACACACACACACACACACGCATGCAGTACACACACGCACACACACACACACACACACATACACACACACACCAAGGCATGCAGTACACACACACACACACAGGCATGCAGTACACACACACCACACACACACACACACACACACACACACACACACACACACACACACACACACACACACACAGGCATGCAGTACACACACACACACACAGAATAGAACAGCTCATCTGAATGCAGTGGCCCTACAGTCAATTTGTTTGTCATCATCTACTGTATTCAAGTAGCACAGACACTGTATTTATCCTGAAGGAATTTAAGGAAATAAAGTCATTTGTATTAATTGATTAAGTAATTACAGTATATTGTGTAGTTCACTATTTGAAAAGCCCATAACACATATTTACTCACAATTATTTTATTGTGTATCCCACAGTTTTTATTATAAATGCAAATAGATAGATGGCCTGTAGTTATCAATATGGCCTATAGTTGGATATATGACCAATGAACCCCTAGATTGGATATATAAGAAGCTCTAGATTGGATATATATGAACCCCTACACTGGATATATGAACCCCTAGATTGGATATATACGACCCCTTAGATTAAACACAGCGAGAAGACCCCAAGTGGCAGCTCCCGCTCCTCACCTTTGACCTCCAGGTAGACGTGGTTCTCCTTCCTGCCCAGGTAGTTGGTGGCGATGCAGGTGTACTTGCCGCTGTAGGCCGGCTGGGCCACGTGCACCTCCAGAGTGCCGCTCGTGTGCAGCACGTACGGCTCCCCATGCAGGATCTCCAGGTGGCCATCTTTAAACCTGTAGGACAGGTGTCCTTTATTATACCTGTACGCCAGGTAGCCATCTTTAAACCTGACAGGTGGCCATCTTTAAACCTGTAACACAGGTGTCCTTTACTATACCTGTACGCCAGGTGGCCATCTTTAAACCTGTAAGACAGGTGAACATCCTTAAACCTGTAAGACAGGTGGCCATCTTTAAACCTGTACGCCAGGTGGCCATCTTTAAACCTGTAAGGCAGGTGACCATCTTTAAACCTGTAAGGCAGGTGAACATATTTACACCTTTATGCCAGGTGGACATCCTAAAAGCTATATGCCAGGTGGGCATCTTTAAACCTGTAAGGCAGGTGGGCATGTTTAAGGCTGAGGGGCAACATTGTTCGGAGTCACTGACACAACACTGTCTGACCGGCAACATCGCTTCCTGTCACTCTGACAATACTGTGTGACATCATCTGTGTGACATAGTCTGGGCATACAAATATTCTTTCTTTCTGTCTTTGTTGTTTTGGTAATACTAAACAATGAAACAAATAATTTTACTGTGGTTCCTTGTGCCTCTCTCTTCACTGACCAACAGGTGGAGTCACGATCATAATACTGTAAGTGCTTTACTTAAAATAATAGCTCATATCGTATTAATGCTCTCTCTCTCCATGTCTA
>CM059274.1:32088244-32095744 GCA_030347295.1 Setipinna tenuifilis | reverse complement strand
TGAGACAGAGAGGGAGAGAGATAGAGAGAGGGAGAGAGATAGAGAAAGAGAGAGAGACTGGCCTGAACTGTGTGAGAAGAATGGAAGGATTCAGCAAAGGAGGAGTGTGACATGTGACAGAAGCTGGAGAGGTCAAGGCCGAGGTGGGTGTGTGCCATGGTGCTTTTCCTTTAGTTGGTCTGAGTGGTGATGACACTGTGTGTCTTTGGCATGTCACACTGAGGGACTGTACTGTGGTGACTCAATGCAAAGACAAACACAGACTATCAGTGTGCATGTGTGCCTCAGAGGGGATGTGCATTGTAGGACACTGAAGCACATACATTGAAAAGGGACATCATCTGATGGGGAACACAAATCATTTCAAACACATCGTTTGCCCCTTTCTCAATGTTATGTCATTATTTTTTTAGAAATTAGGAAATGTTAAATAAAAAATTGTATCTGATTTATGACATGTTAGGAATAAGACAAAGATGGTCTTGGTCAATGTGTTAATGAGATGGGGTAGATGCAACATTTAGATGGATTTAGAAACTATGGATTTTCTTCTAAAAGGAGATTACAAACAAAAGTGGAAAACGTGGACTCAGGAAGCAGACGAGATATAAGTATGTTTGTGCAAGACCAAAATACGGCAACAGGTTTGTAAAACAGTTCCCGATACTGGACACATTGTTTTCCAAAGAGATGAAC
The DNA here is from genome assembly GCA_030347295.1 of Setipinna tenuifilis. Lineage (NCBI taxonomy): Eukaryota > Metazoa > Chordata > Actinopteri > Clupeiformes > Engraulidae > Setipinna > Setipinna tenuifilis. Next base: position 32,095,048 of record CM059274.1, on the reverse strand, counting down.
AATTTTGTAAAGTCACATGTCAGAGATCAGACTCAACCATTTGCTTCCTGAGTGGGACAGTTCCACTTGTGATGTCATAGAGGTAACAATGGCGATGGCAGGGGCGGGGCGATGGGAGGTTCACTTTAGACATGTGTGCAAGCACTCACCACCAAACAAATCTGTCTCATTGATAAAAGATGCCAAGACTGTCTCATTCATGGCATTCACTGTAATACAACAGAACAAAGTGAGCATGCAGGTCTGGAGAAGAAAGTAAAAACTGGGACAGCCAAATCTGACACACCAGGAATTCCAAACAAAAACTGTGTTCCCTGAACAAGACTACAAATACGCCACAGCATAAAAGCAAAACCAGACACAAATCAAATATATACATTTCAAAAATCTACCATTGCAATGCACTATTAGGAAGAAGGACCATGGGTCATGGTGGGGTAACAAGCATGTATTACAGCATGTGTGAACATAACTCAATAAATAACTCAATAAATAACTCAATAAATAAACAAATAGATAGATAGATAGATAGATAGATAGATAGATAGATAGATAGATAGATAGATAGTGTACAGTGCAAGTGCATATGGGTTTCATAGGTGGGAAAATGGATGGTTTAACCATTTATTAATTTTATTTAATTCTTAAGTTCCTTATTTCACTCACTACATAACCATATCTAGGAAACCCTGGGATCTAAAAGTGTATTACATGTTTTCCAGTCTGGAGTGGTTATGATCCTCCATTCCACTGCCACTGTACTTGCCCAACCCTGCAAATAAATCCCTATGACGACCAGTGTGCCTATTAAGGTTCATTTACTGCTACACAAGCATGTATAAGGAAGAGATAAACATAAGATATATGTGATCTATAAGTGTGTATGCGCATCCAGAGGGTGTCCTCCTGCTTTGTGGCTGTGTGGAGTAGAGGGGTAGAGGGGTAGGGGGGTAGAGGGGGGTGGGGGTGTAAGGGGGGTTAGAGGCGTAAAGAGCGGCGGATACGTACTGTCGAGCACCTTGACGGTGATTGGCTGCTTCTGCTGTATGGTGGAGGTGTAGGGGAAGCGGGCGTAGCAGATGTAGTCGCTGCGTGCGTCCTCCATCAGCACGTTGGAGAAGTACAGGTCCCCGTTCGCCGCCTGCGACACACGACTGTTCTGGGGGAGACGCTGGAAATCTGGGGGGGGGGGGGGGGGGGGGGGGGGGGGGGGGGGGCAGGAGCCGTGTGAGAGACTCAGGGCGCTTTCACAGAGGGCCCATAGTGGCCTGCAGTGGCCTATAGTGGCTTTTAGTGGCCTGTGGTGTCCTCATTTTGCTCTTAGTGAGCAGGTAACATCGATGACACCTGGTGGCTCTTGTAGGCTGCTGTTTGCCTACAAACTGCCTTGTATGTAGCTGTGCTGTATGTTTATATCTGTGCTGTGTGTTTACAGCTGTGCTGTGTGTTTACAGCTGTGTTGTATGTTTATTGCTGTGTTGTGTGTGTATAGCTGTGCTGTATGTGTGTATATCTGTGCTGTGTGTACCATCTGTGCATTGAGTGTGCGCTCCATTTGCTTGCTTACTGCTGCATTACTGTGACAGTTATTGTTATTATTATTGTTTGTTTGATGTTTGTTTGTTGTTGCTGTTGTTGCTGTTGTTGTCTGTGTGTCAGGAGTGCTGGAGTGACTCACTGGGGTCCATCCAGAGGATGATGGGCGGGGGAAGCCCGGCTGGAGGTCTGCAGTGCAGGATGAGGGAGTCCCCCAGCTGAACCAGCCGCGGCTCAATGCTCTCCTTCGACCACAAGGGGGAGCCTGTGAGACAGGGAAGACATGCTCATGGAAACGGCTCTCCTGTGTCCAACTTTGGACTTTATCATGCACGTGTCCAAAGTCTTTTTCAAAGAAAATGTGATAAATTCCAGAGATTTTCATGCTAGGCTGGGACACCAGGTACTTCTGTAGCTACAAATACACTTATTTCCATGATACTGAAGCCAGTTTTCCCATTTTCATCTCAGCCTTCTGATCACCCGATGCTGAATACATCATACTACAGCCAGCGTTTCTGTCTCTGTAGCACAAACACACGGGTGTTTCTCTGGTGTGTTAGTTATGATGGCCTGTACTCACGTGACTGGCGGACGACGATGTTGTTGGACAGCGCTGTCCCGTGGTCGTTGTGCGCCGTGCACTGGTACACGCCCTCGTAGGCCTCCGACTTCTCGCCGTTGCTGATGTCGATGACCAGCGAGCCCGAGTTCGGCTTTATCGTCACCTTCGGGTCTTTGTCCACATCAAAGTGTGTCCCATTCAGCGTCCAGGAGAAGCTGTGGAGGTGACATGCTACTTTAGTCTCCTCTAAAACATGCCTAAGAACAGCAGCTATGCAGCCCAGTAGTCTCCTCTACACAGCAGCTATGCAGCTATGTCAGCCCAGTAGTCTCCTGTAAACAGCAGGTATGTCAGCCCAATAGTCTCCTGTAAACATGCTTAAGAACAGCAGCCATGCCAGCACAAAGGCCACTGTGTGTGAGGCCATCAACATAGGGGGTCAAGCTGGTGTTAACAAGGCCATGATATCCCAGGGCCGCATGTTTCATGATTTACAAGACCCTATGTTCTAGGGGTTCCCAAGGCACTATGTTCCAGAGGTTCCTGCGGCCCTATGTACTATGAGATCCCAAAGGCCCTATGTTCCATGGTTTGCAAGGCCCTATGTACACAGTTACCTTGTCTCCTGGAATAGATAATAGGACATGGCCAAATCACCATAATCAAACCCAACCCCTAACCCTTACCTTAACAAGGCACTGCGCTTCGAAAGATGTTTTAATTTTAGCTTCAGCATCAGTTGGCAGTCCTTAGGACCATCTAGGGCCATCTAGGGCCATCTAGGACCATCTAGGGCCATCCAAATAAGCGTGTGACTGATATGAGTACTAGCGATAGCTGTGAGGGTTGTTTGCCTGCTCTGGTTGCCTGCTCGCTGCCTGCGATGTGTGTGTGTGTGTGTGTGTGTGTGTGTGTGTGTGTGTGCGTGTGTGTGTAAGGTGCTGTTGGGATCTCTTGTCTGTGTGTGTGTCTGTGTGTGTGTGTGTGTATGTGTGTGCAGTACATCTCAGGAGATAAAGGTCTCAGGAATGCACAGCAGGATCCAACAGCAGGGAGAACTCAATGTGTCTTCACGACACGCAGCTCCTACCCAGAATGCATCTGGTCAGACTCCAAACACAAATCCAGACCACTATGTCAGCTCCTTTAGCAGGCTGTACACCCTGTGGAGTATATGTATGTAGGGTAACTGGGCTATGCTTCTATCTGCCCTTAAAAACCCTCACAGGGCCCTCTGTGATGCAGTAAGGTTGAGGGGTCACTGAAGGCCGGTCTGCCATGGGAAAGGTACGACCGGAGCAAACGTATCCGGCCTGAGCTGCCTGTGATTACAGGAGACGGCTGAGTCTCTGCACTAAACAGACACATTAGACTACATTTCAAACAAACTGGAGAAAAAACATACTGGAATGTGCAAAACGGAAATCTTGTGTTTAACACCGATGAAATGTATACACAGGACATTTTAAAACACCCTTGATTAAACTGCCCAGCTAAGGATCTGAACCCTAATGGTTTATTTTAGATTGAAGGTAATGATCACTTTGTTGAATAATGTTTAGGAATAATCTATGTTAAGTGGTTTGCATTAGTTTACATAAACAAACCATAATCAGGCCATAAGTCCACCATTTAAGATCTCTTCCTGAAGCAGTAATTACTGCACTCAATGAGTAAGGTGTGTGTGAGTGTGTGTGAGTGTGTGTGTGTGTGTGTGTGTGAGTGAGTGTGTGTGTGTATTACTGCAGTCAATGATGAATGTGAAGCTTTAGGCTGATGTGACTTTGGGGATCTCTTATGTAAACTGTAACTGCTGTCACTATAGCAACAGTCTCTGTCGCAAAGGTGTCCAAAGCAACCGTCTCCATGGAGACCAACTCTCACATGTGCTAAAGTTGACACACACCTGGGGTGAGGCTGTCCTTTGGCCTCGCAGTTGATGACGATGTTCTCGCGTGGGTCGATGATGTAATCTTTTGGAGACTGGTACGTGATCGTTGGAGGCTGTGGCACTGAGGTCGAAAGACAGAGGAAAGTTAACAGTCAAACACAAACACACACACACACAAACACACACACACACACACACACACACACACACACACACACACACAGAAAACCACTAGATGCTTAAACACACACTCAGAAACGCTAGATGCTTAAGCACACACACAGACACACACACACACGTGCACACACACACACAGGCACACACACACACAGGCGCACACACACACACGCACAGATATGTTCCCCAAACACACTCGCCCCCTCAACAGACACTCTACACATTCCACACAAACACGCCATATTTGGCGAATCCCAACCAAATCAAATCACAGCATGCATTCATGTTTCCAAGGGCCTTTTTCAGCAACCCAATCTACTGTATGACAAATAAGGCAGACTAGACACGCTGACAGAGCTCATGCAGCATGCGATTGAAGGCACGATACTTTGACCAAAGACCAAAACACGGGTTACACGCTATAACGTTTGTGTACATAAAACCATTTTATAAACACACGAAGAACTTTTCTGTTTGAAATATGAGAGAATAAGACGATTGATATCTAAAAAACAAACACACACACACACAAATGCAAGCCAGAGACCACAGCAACCCAAACCAAACAAATACACACACGTAATCTCTAAGAAGTCTGTAAGAGCTAAAACAAAACACAGCACACCACACCAGCCCAAACTTACATCCTTCCAAGACTTTCGCTTTTGGTTCCCAATGATTCAGCACGCACATACGTACAAGAGTGAGAGAGCTAGAGGTTAGTCTCAGCAAGGCCTTATACTTGCTCTATAATACTAGATTAATACTTATTAATTATAATATTCATAATTATAATAATACACTCTAAACTTTAATAATTAATTTCACTTTACTGGGATGGTCCCGTATGGACAGATACTATCTACAGACACCTACAGATGATCAGATTATAGCCAGATATCTACACATGTGGTTAAATAAAGTATCTGTAGAAATTCTATAAATGATAAAATACTGCATGTACCACAGTGTTAAGGTTAGGATTAGGGGCTGGTTACGGAATGGAGCTAAAATTGTAAGCAGCCATCTGTAGGTGTCTGTAGATGGACCCCCCCAGTAATGTGTCAGGCAGGGCTGTAGGGGGCGCTCTAACACTCTGGTGCAGTGCCGTCTGGGGACCATAGTTCCAATCACAGGGGGTACTGGGGGGTACGGTACCCCCTCATCAAGACCCAGCTACCCCCAAAGAGACAAAAATAGCAGGGTTGGGGCGTACTAACATATTAACGTAATTCATGTAACATGTAAAAGGTAGCACCCCCATAAAAGGTAGTACCCCCCAATTATGGAGGCGGGACAAGAGCGTCTTAGCGGTGGTTGAAGGATCCGTAAGTCAGTCATGCAGGTGTCATGCGGTCACTGTTGGCCAATCAGGTTAGAGATGCACGTCCTCCAGGCAGGCGCAGGGATGCACGGGGTGGACCGCAGGGATGCAGGAGCTACAGTAGACTCCTCATGTGTGTGTACGGTAGACTCCTCATGTATGTGTACAGGAGACTCCTCATGTATGTGTACGTGTACGGGGGACACTCCTCATGTACGCCTGTCTGATGGGGCTGATCTATGCCCTCTGAGTCTCTAGCCTCATATGGTCTATAGCCTCATATCCTGATTTAAATACAGACCTTCAGTCTATGTGGACAATGATCATTTGGTCATTTGAAGCCTTTGGGTTTAAGGAGATTTAAATTGTTGTTCACTGGATGTAAATAGTCTTTGAGAACTAGTTTTATTTCTGGTTCACAAAAAGTATAGAACTTGTTTCAAGTATATGATTTAGTGACAAACCTGTCTCAAAGTGAGTTGTAATCTTGATAACAGAAGTCTTACAACTTTGTTTTGTCATAAAATATAATTATATAATATAATATAAAAATCTATAATCCAAAAGCCAAAGCGTGTTCTATTAGGAGGTTCACTGCTTGTTCTTAGTTAACTTCCCCAAGTGTGTGACTAAATAATGTTCTTGAGGTACCTGACATCCCCCCTGAATAAACTTAAGAGTTCTTATGTAACGCAGCAGTGTTGTGGTGTTATTTCAGCCGTGCGGACACACAGCACTGTTCTGCTCTGCGGGGCTCTGGAACTCGGGGTGTGTGTGTGTGTGTGTGTGTGTGTGTGTGTGTGTGTGTGTGGCACTCGGGGACAAAGTGCTGTTGTGCTCCAGCTCATTTGCTGAGTCGTCACTCGCTGCGGTGTGGACTCTCTCTCTCTCGCACACACACACACACACACACACACACACACCCACACACACACACACACTCGTTCATCACGGAGCTGGGGACACAGCAGCCCAGAGAGCAGCAGCTGAGACACACACACACACACACACACACACACACACACACACAGCAGAGACGCAACACTGCACTCACACAGCAGGAGTGTGTATCACAGAGAGAGAGAGCAGGAGTGCTTTAGAGTGAGAGAGACAGACAGGAGTGTGTTGGAGTGAGAGAGACAGACAGGAGTGTTCAAGAATGATAGAGTCACACAGGAGTGTTCTAGAGTGAGAGGGGAAGTGCTTCAGCATAATGAGCCATGAGGTCATCATTCCGGCCGCTCGTTAGGAGGGGGTCGTTAGGGGGGGTCGCTAAGTGCATACGTCTGGATGGGCAGGAGATTTAAACAT
>CM059274.1:32078244-32080744 GCA_030347295.1 Setipinna tenuifilis | reverse complement strand
TTGCTATGGACGCTGGTGTTCTATAGAATGTTGCTATGACACTGGTGTTCTATAGAATGTGTGTTTGAGTGGCTGCCCAGAGCACATTAATATTAAAGTAGAGAGGGTGCTCATTGCTCAGAGGGGCTTCGCTAATGATGCTATATTACTTTAGCCCCGGAACCTCATATCACACAGGGCCCTACCTAATCACAGTACAGACCACAGGGCCCCTCATATCACACAGGGCAGTCAGGGAGAACAAGGAGCTAAGCTCTGCTCCCCAGTGGCCCTGACTGGGTTAGAGGGACTACTGTGATAAACACACACACACACACACACACACACACACACACACACACACCCTATCATCGCCATTGTTGTAAAAATAAAAAAAACCTAAGCACACACAAACATCTAAAAATGTTCAGACAAGGCAAGAGAAGGCAGACGAGGCAAGTAGCAGGACACACACACACACACACACACACACACACACACACACACACACACACACACACACACACACACACACACACTCACACATATACACACACACACACACACACACACTCACACACATACACATACACACACAATAACACATGGCTGTCCTGAGGCTAGACCTACACCGCCTTGATGAGTGTGTATGTGTGTGTGTGAGTGTGTGTGCATGTATATGTGTGTGTATGTGTGTGAGCCGTGACCTTGGCCCCATATGTGTGTGTGGGCTCCTCTCGTATCTCTGACACAATTTAGAGAAAACCCCCTGAGCATTTCATGTGTGTGTGTGTGTGTGTGTGTTTGTGTGTGTGTGTGTGTGTGTGTGTTGGGGGATGGTCATCTGCTGCAGCCCCAAAACACACACACACAAACACACACACACACAGTCAGACACACACACACACACACACACACTACACCAGGCGCCTCTGGGGAGGCCCAAAATTAAGGATCATGTGTGACACATCACAACAACAGAAGCCAGTTTGGACACGAGGCCACCAGGTGAGAACATGGACGCTGCTGGGGACATGGGGCTGCTCTCACACACAGCACTGTCCCTTATGTGTGTGTGTGTGTGTGTGTGTGTGTGTGTGTGGCCTGGGCTAAGTGAGTAAGACACTCAGCTGTAGTATGTTCTGTGCTCTTGAGTCTGTGAAGGGGAAACACTTTCTCATCACCATTTACACTCCAGCACACAACCATCCAGCCCACGACCTGGGCCCAGAATAGTAGCGCCAGCCTCTCTACAATATACCTCCAGCCCCTTAAACCTCAGCACAGCACACTACTGCCAGCCTCACCACAACAACCATCCAGCCTCTTAAAGCTGGGCACAGCATACTGCTGCCAAACGCTCTACAATATACCTCCAGCCTCTTAAACCTCAGCACAGCATACTACTGATAGCCCCCCCCCCACCACCACCACCACGAGCCTAAATCCCCCTTAACTTCAGCACAGCATACTGCTGCCAAACGCTCTACAATATACCTCCAGGCCCTTAAACCTGAGCCCAGACTACCAGTGCCAGCCCCTCCACAAGAAGCTTAGAGCCCCTTAAACGCTCCACAACAACCCTCCAGATCCCTAAACCTGAGCCCTCTACAACGGGCCTAAATCCCCCTAAACTTCAGCGCAGCGCACCACTGCCAGCCCCTCCATTATAAACCACTACATGATGCTGCTTATTTAGCTCTGGGCAAGCAGCCAGGACATTAAGTATTCCTTTAAGTTCTTATTGCGAAGAGGAACACAGTTTATTTTGGTGCTGCTGTGAAATGATATCAAAGCTGGCAGGTCATATTCTCTAATCTACTGCAGGAGCCAATAGCAGACTGTTCCCTCATGAGTCTTTATAAGTCTGTGAGTCTTTATGAGTCTGTGAGTCTTTATGAGTCTGTGAGTCTTTATGAGGCGAAGCATTAAAGCCTGATTGCAGTTTAACTAGCAAAGCATTCAGTGACTAAGACTAAGTCTGCAGAGATAAAAGCACAGACTGTCTAAAGGCTCTCAGCAGCCGTGTGATGCTGTTAGTTAGGGTGTACAGTAGCCGTGTAATGCTGTTAGTTTGGGCGTACAGTAGCCGTGTAATGCTGTTAGTTTGGGCGTACAGTAGCCGTGTAATGCTGTTAGTTTGGGTGTACAGTAGCCGTGTAATGCTGTTAGTTTGGGTGTACAGTAGCCGTGTAATGCTGTTAGTTTGGGCGTACAGTAGCCGTGTAATGCTGTTAGTTTGGGCGTACAGTAGCCGTGTAATGCTGTTAGTTTGGGCGTACAGTAGCCGTGTAATGCTGTTAGTTTGGGTGTACAGTAGCCGTGTAATGCTGTTAGTTTGGGCGTACAGTAGCCGTGTAATGCTGTTAGTTTGGGTGTACAGTAGCCGTGTAATGCTGTTAGTTTGGGTGTACAGTAGCCGTGTAATGCTGTTAGTTTGGGCGTACAGTAGCCGTGTAATGCTGTTAGTTTGGGCGTACAGTAGCCGTGTAATGCTGTTAGTTTGGGCGTACAGTAGCCG
>CM059274.1:32060744-32070744 GCA_030347295.1 Setipinna tenuifilis | reverse complement strand
CTGCCTCATGGCTATTTGGCTTCACTCACACATACAGTATGCAGAGGGGTTGACTCACAGTATGCACGACTGCTTTAACATAATAACTGGGTCACACCTGAGGTGGAGGGTCTTACAGATGCTCCTTTAGACTTATACAGATACTCAGACTATTAACTCACCATCTACTTCCTGTCTCTGAGAGTGGACTACACAAATAAAGCTGTCCAGCATGAGTTCAGGCATAACAATAAAGCCAGACTCCTTTTTCAGGCTGTCTTACCACTAGTAAAAGAGAGTATTACCACTAGGAAAAGAGTATTGCCACTAACAGAAGAGAATGGGAAAAGGCCATATGGTTTGTGCAGGCACCTTTCCACCCTAGTAGTGAGAGAAAGTACTTTTGAACTTTTGTGCTGTGGTAGAGAATTACTGGTAATGGGGAAACACCACTGAGCACAATCATTATCTTTTGCGCAGGCGTGCGTGTGTGTGTGTGTGTGTGTGTGTGTGTGTGTGTGTGTGTGTGTGTGTGTGTGTGTGCGTGCGACGGGGACAAATAGCACAATGCTAATCCAACAAACTCATTGTTACAGTGCTCCGCTGACCACTGCTCTACCCCCCCATGCCCCCCCCAGACAAAACAAATGATGACATCAGCCCTTTGCAGGCAGCTCATGGTGAGCAGGCATTCCAGGCACTGGCGGGGGGGGGGGGGGGGGGGGGGGTGTGACTCATTTCAGCAGCATCTGCAAAAATCAGGGGGGGCTTTTCTCCTCTGGGCTTACAGCAAGTGCTGATACTCAGCTTTTTTTTCTTGTGGAGGGGAGGGGGGTCGCTGGGGAACCCAACTCCATACTCCACCCCCCCGAGCCCAGCTCCGTACTCCACCAGCATGGCTGCACCTGAAACTGAAGCCCCTCCATGCGGAGACCCCTGAGGCCCAAAGCTAATCTAAATATAGCCCATATAGCCCACAGCAGCTACAGACGCCTCACTGCTGGTGTAGCATAGACAATCAGAGGGACTCATTTGCAGTGTGTACTATCTCTGTGCCAGCTTAGCCAGTGAGGAGGACTTCGTTCCTTTCCCCCCACACCTACACAGTGTCCCCGCCCCCCCACACCTGCATAGTGTCCCCCCACATCTGCATAATGTTCCCTCCACACCTGCATTATGCACCTGCATAATCTCCCTCTGCACACACCTGCATAGTGTTTTTTCCGCCACACCTGCATAGTCCCCCCTCCCCCACACACACCTGCATAATGTCCCCCCCCACACACACACCTGCATAGTGTTCCCCCCCACACACACACCTGCATAATGTCCCCCCCACACACACACACCTGCATAGTGTTTCCCCCCACAGCTGCATAGTGCCCCCTCACACACCTGCATAGTACCCCCCCCCCACTGCTGCTTGGTTGTTGCTGCCCAGTCAGAGCAGATGGTTTGGCTCTCCTCCTGCTGCATCTCAGCCTCCTCTTCAGACAGGATGGAGTGGCTACTTAGCTCTAGAAACTGACAGCTTTCTCTCTCTCTCTGTTGTTCTCCCTCTCTCTCTCTCTCTCTAGCTCCCTCTCTCTGTCTATCTCTCTCTCTCTCTGAAAGAAAAAGGTACCCCTCAGCTGTGTGCACAGAGCCCCACATTGACAGGAGGGGGAGGGGGGTACCGGTAACAGAAGCCCCTATTCGGGGGGTCACCCTCTTTAACAACACCCTCTCAAGGACATGCCAATCACTCTCGAGAGAGAGAGAGAGAGAGAGAGAGAGGGAGATCACTCTTATGAGGAGAGTAACGATTACACGAATACATGACACATGCACACACACTCACACACACACACACACACACACATGCATGCACACACACTCACACTTACACACACACATGCATGCCGAGACACACTCTCACACTCACACATGCAAGGACACAGTGTAACACTGGCTGGTGAAGAGACTGAGAGGGAAAGCTTTTATACAGACTCATTCACACTCACTCAAAACAGCATTTTAATGAACAACCCTCAACATTCGTATTTAACAGACAAGCCTACCCAAATGTGCGTACTCAACATTGAGTATCTTTGTCTATTTGCATATCATTATCGCCACACTGCAGCCTACAACTGCCAGCTAGCCGTTCGCTTCTGTATGCTACGGCTGTATGTGACAAATACTGTAAACTGTATAACTAAATGTAACAAATACATCTCTTGGCATCCATGATCTACAGCATGACTGATATTAGAGTCACTGGGTATTAGAAGCACTGGGCATTAGAGTCGCTGGATATTAGAGGAAGCTGGATGTTAGAGGCACTGGATACTAGAGGCAGGTGAATATTAGAGGCAGGTGAATATTAGAGGAAGGTGAATATTAGAGGAAGGTGACTCTAGGAAGTGGAGACCTCAGCAGCGCTCCCCACCTGCAGTGCTGGCACACACACACACACACACACACACACACACACACACACACACACACACACACACACACACCTGACAGCAGATGCAGAGGAACGATGACGGCACTCCGGAGCTATTTAGGGAAGTAGGCCACATGATTCAGTGATGAAGCAGCTCAGAGCAGGGCTCCCCCACAATACACACATCGCCATCCTCACTCAGGGCCCTCACTACCTCACTCCCTCACACACACAAACACACACACACACACACACACACACACACACACACACACACACACACTCAGGGCCTCACTCCCTCATGCTCACTCACTTAGGGCTCCCCCACAATGCATACATCCTCACGCAGGGCCCTCACTCCCTCACACACACACACACACACACACACAAACACACACACACTCCCTCACACACACACACACACACTCCCTCACACACACACACTCACTGACATCCTCACTCAGGGCCCTCACACACACACACACACACACACACACACATCCTCATTTAGGGCCTCACTCCCTCACTCCCCCGCAATACATCCATCCTCACTCAGGGCCCTCACACACACACACACACACACACACACATCCTCATTTAGGGCCTCACTCCCTCACTCCCCCGCAATACATCCATCCTCACTCAGGGCATCACTCCCTCACACACACATGCTCACATGCTCACTTAGGGCCCTCACACACACATGCTCACATGCTCACTTAGGGCCCTCACACACACACTCACTTAGTGCCCTCACTCCATCACACACACACTCACTTAGGGCCTCACTTCCTCTCTCACACACACACACACTCACATTCTTACTTATGCTCATTTAATATCACAACGGCCCAGTGAAAGATTTTATCCTAGAGAGGAGAGGAGAGGAAAGTTAAAAAGAGGAAAGAGAGGAGAGAAAAGGAAGCCTCTGATCAGTTAAATGGTTTTAAATGCCCCTCTGCGCCTCATCCTACTGCATTCCGCATCTGCATCGCTCTGCACCCCTTTCCGGCTTTCTGTCACTGGTTAAGAGGGGATGTGTGCATCTTTCTGTCATTGGTTGTGAGGGGGAGTTTGCTTAAATGCATAAAATTCAATAAAAGTAGTTCAGTACATTTTTTCTACAGCACACTAAAGGAGCTCACTCTATCTGCTAATGCCCTAGCCTTTCTCCATTATAGGGAACTGTGCCATGCTAATGATGCTAATGTAATGTAGCCTTTCCCCATCATACAGAACTGTGCCATGCTAATGATGCTAACGTACGTAGCCTTTTTCTATCATAGAAAACAGTGCCATGCTAATGATGCTAACGATGCTATTGTGCTATTGTCATGTAGCCTTTCTCTATCATAGGGAACAATGCCATGCTAATGATGCTAACGATGCTAATGTCAGGGCGTATAGCCTTTCTTGATGAACACTGTGCCGTGCTTTCATCTGCTCTACACGCTGGAGACACTGTTGCTGGGGAACAATCCCAACACTGACTGAATCTTCTGGTACCCATCCAGTGCTGTACAAATCTATTGAGTACTGCATCTTCTGCTATCTATCCAGTCATGTAGAAATGTATGGACTATTGCCTTCTGGGGTATCTATCAAGTGTAGCATTGTAGGATAAACAGTCAGGCATCTGCACGGGCACCACATACCCAGCCTACTGTATTGAGTGCCCCAGTGACTTCCGTTTTACTTCCGCTACACGGGACCTCGGAAGTCAGAAAAAATGAATGGGGTTCAATGAGAGCAAAAAACTATTTTCTGGTCCCGTATGAATTGTACCATGAATGGGACATATGATATTTGTCAGTTTTAAATATATTTTTTCATACGAAGAAAACCACGATTCACAGCGAAGAAGTTTGATGGTGGCAGGTTTTGTGAGAGGCCGCTTTGTGAACTACAGTTCTTCGCTGCTGTCGACGCGAATGAAATACGTCATCACTGAAATTGTGCGAAACGAAAGAAGGAACAGCCATTCCTGCTGGAATGCGCACATTGAAGCACAAAACACACTGGCATCTCTGTTATAAATGTATATTTACTGCTAACATAGATCGGAGAAAGAGTAGGCTAATGATGGGACGTGACGTCAACAACGCGACGTAGTCTTTCTCAATTTTGTTTTCGCTACAGCTTTTATCTGAACAACAGCACAACAAACGGTAAAACGTTTTACATGAAAAAACACCATTTTAATCCACAAACAACATATTTCATTTCAGGGGCATACAACGACTTGGACCAGAAAATAGCTATTTTAGTCTCATTGAAACCCATTCATTTTTTGCGAGCTCAGAGGTCCCATGAAATCGAGCGGAAGTGGCGTCACTGGGACACTCTATTAGGTCTGGAATGTTACCTGGGGTCCTGAGCTGTAGTTCTGGTGGGCTGTACCTCAAGGCTGAAGTCAGTCTAGATGATGGAGCAGCACAAAAGCTGATTCATGTGCAGCCCTTCCAACTCTTATTAGTAATGAGTGTAACACCATTCTGAATTCTCTGACACTCATCCAATACATCGTAAATCTTTACATATTAATGTTTTTATTTATTTGCCTCCATTAATCTCACACAGGACAGCAAAAAAACTTGTGATGCAATATATTCTGCAATATATAGCCACCCCTCCCACACACACACACACATACACACACACACACACACACACACACACACCACTCTCCCTTTTTCTCTTCTCAAGTATAGTCTATAGTCTATGTGTGCACGTAACACACACCAGACATAAAATCAAGAACAGACAGAGAGATGGAGAAATGGAGAGATGGAGAGATGGAGAGATGGAGAGCACCAAAGAGGAAAAGAGGAGTAGGCACCTCCAGGCCCATGTGTCTCCCCACAGCACACTCCACACTCAGCCCATAACCCAGCACACACACACACACACTCCACACTCAGCCCATAACCCAGCACACATACACACCAGCACCTCAGAGATGGCTTGATCCGCACGGTAGAGCCACACACACTCCCTGAGTAAGATAATGCATGTCTCTGCCTGAGGCCAGGCACACACACACACACACACACACACACACACACACACACACACACACACACACTATCGACCCATGCAGACTCAGGCCTGTCCATCTCATGTCCACTAAAGGTCAGGGGGTGCGAGTGTGAAATTAAGTGTGAAATTGCTGACAGAAGTGCCGACTCATTCTCATGGCTTCCCAGAAGTGCTGTGTGACGCACTGAATGATTTTACAACCCACAGAATAACCCACAAACCCCCCCAGCCCCCAGCCCCCCCCCCAGCCCCCCCAGCCCACTCCCACTCTCCCAAGGCCCTCACTAGAATATTACAGTACAGGACACAGGACACAGGGGACAGGGGACAGGGGACAAGTGAGACACAGGGGACAGGACACAGCAGACAGGAGACAGGAGACAGGACACAGCAGACAGGAGACAGGAGACAGGAGACAGGAGACAGGAGACAGGAGACAGGACACAGGGGACAGGAGACAGGGGACAGGGGACAGGGGACAGGGGACAGGACACAGGGGACAAGTGAGAGGAGACAGGACACAGGGCAGGGACAGGACACAGGGGACAGCAGACAGGACACAGGACACAGGACACAGACAGCAAGTAAACAGACCTTGACAGAAAACACCATCTCATATTATACACCACATCATCATATTATTATATTATCTCATATTATATTATATTATATTATATTATATTATATTATATTATATTATATTATATTATATTATATTATATTATACACCACACAGTCTGACTTCATTCTCACTTCCTCTCACTGGAGATTCTCAGATGAAAATCCACTACAACAGCACTCAATATTGTGTGTGTGAGTGTGTGTGTGTGTGTGTGTGTGTGGGAGTGTGTGTGAGAGAGAGTGTGTGTGTGAGAGTGATAGTGAGAGAGAGTGTGTGCACGTGTTTGTGTTTGTGTGTGCATGTGTGTACGCACATTTGTGGGAGAGAGAGACACAAAGAAAGAAAGGAAAAAATAAAGACAAAGAGAGTGTGAGGTATCTGTGTGTGTGTGTGTGTGTGTGTGTGTGTGTGTGTGTGTGAGAGTGTGAGGTATCTGAAGAGGAGTTCTGGTAGGAAAGACACGCTGTGTGTAGATGTGCACGTGTCACAAACACAGAAGCAGAAGAAGAAAAGAGGAAAATCAATATCCACATTCCCACCTTTGAGTAGCAAACAGTGATGTCCTGCCTCCCACTCTCTCTCTCTCTCTCTCTCTCTCTCTCTCTCTCTCTCTCTCTCTGTCTCTCTCAAACACACACACAATCTCTCTCTCTCTCAAACACACACACACACACACACACCTATAATCACAATTATGGTGCTCAGGCTTCTCTTCCTATTATGTCTGTCAGCTTTCACATAATTATGTACAGCCACACACACACACACACACACACACACACATATATATATATATATATATATATATACACACACACACACATACATATACACATCAGGCTTGTCCCAAATTCAGAATTGAATTGAGAATGACCCCCAAATTCAAATTCAATTCCTGAATTTCAAAATGAATTTGAATTGAAATTCAAACAGGAAGTGGAATTGCAATTCAAATTCGAATTGCAGGAAGTAGAATTGGAATTCCTTGAAATTCAAAGAAATTCATGATAATGAAAGTACCATTAACAAAGATTATATACAGACTTTTATGATTACACTATGAATTTAATATCTACTGCATATTAATATAGGACATTATATCATGTCCACAGCATGATTTTGTACATTTATTTAACAGAAAAAGGCCCCATTTGCACAGCAATTTGTCACTTAATATATACTGATCCTTAAAATTGTAAACAGTGAAATGGAGCAATGTTTCAAAAAGACAAGGCATGAACATGACCAAGAGATTTACAAGAGATGAGGCTCTTCAGTTACTTTTTGATGATAACAGAAGAGAATGAAGACAATGTGTCAGAGGAGGATGATGACGCCGAATATGGTGATGAGATTAGAAATAGAAGAGGCAAATGCAGGAACACCATTTCCAATAAAAAAAATGGAAATATCATGTGGCATCCATCCGCAACTGTTACTCCAAGTAGAGCCACCACAGAAAACATTATTCCCCTGAGACCAGGGCCTACCAGATATACCATCGCCCACACAGATGGCATTCTGTCAGTGAGTTGTTCATAACAAATCCAATTCAAGGCTTCATACTGGAGATGACAAACATTGAGGGTCACCGTGTGTATGGCACTAACTGGAGGATGCTTGACCTAGTTGACCTCCACAGCGACAAGGAAATGTTACTTTGTTGTTACAACTAAAACATCAACATGTCTATGAGCAGACGAGAAGTTAATTACTTTCAATGTTATTATATTGAGAATAAAACTGAAATTTGAATTAATTGTGTTGTATTAGTTTTTTCATTATTAGAACTTAATTTTAATGAATCGAATTGGTGCAAGATCAGGAAAATAAAGCCTATAAATGATACAACAAAGTAGAATAACATTTTAATCACCTTGGCCATGTTTCAAAGGGATGTCTAATACAGTAGATAATCAAAACATATGCAAATCAGATTTTTAATAAATGTATTATTGTAGTTTAGGCGGTCAATTTTGACCATTAACACCATGACGTTTAAAATGAAAATATTGCTTAAAAATATATATAAGCATAAATATATGCTTAGTATTAGTCTCTGTATAGCTTTAGTTGTGTTTCATATATAATTATTCCAATATGGAAGAAGAACACATGCCAAGAATCACATTCTTATTGATATGTGGTTTGAATGAATTTCTTTGAATTGCACTGAATTTGAAATTCCACTTCCTGTAATTCCAATTCACATTCAATTCCATATCCCCTGGGGTGGAGCCAATTCAAATTCAATTCAAATTCACTTCCTGAATTGAATTGAATTCTGAAATTCTGAATTTGGGACAAGCCTGATACACATGCACACATACACACACATACAGTATACACAAATACTGTACACATACACATTGACTCAATATGAAGAATCACAAACACACACACACACACAGATCATTGCTGGAAAAAGAGAGAAGAGGAGAGGAGGAAGGATGAATGGAGGGAGTAGGGCATGGGTGTGTGAGGGAGGGGAGGAGAGGAGAGGAGGGGGGCATGGGTGTGTGAGGGAGGGGAGGAGAGGAGAGGAGGGGGGCATGGGTGTGTGAGGGAGAGGAGGGAGGAGGAAGGAGACAGGAGGGAGGAGGGAAGCGGGCAAGAGTGTGTGAGGGAGGAGAGGAGAGAAGAGGAGGAGAGGAGGGGAGAGGAGAGGAGAGGAAAGGAGAGGAGAGGAGGAGAGGAGGGAGTAGGGCACGGTTGTGTAAGGGAGGGGAGGAGAGGAGAGGAGGGGGGCATGGGTGTGTGAGGGAGGAGAGGAGAGGAGAGGAGGAGAGGGGAGGAGAGGAGGGAGTGGGGCATGGTTGTGTAAGGGAGGAGAGGAGGTAGAAGGGAGGAAGGGAGGGGGGGGGGGCATGGGTGCGTGGGTGTGAGCTGGCATGGGTGCGTAAGGGAGGGGGGGGGGCATGGGTGCTGGCATGGGTGTCTCCTTAGCCCATCTGCTGACCTCCAGCAGGATTAGTCATCTGGGCAGGATCTATGCATAACACACACACACACACACACCGTATGCACACACACGCTGTATGCACACACACACACACGCACACGCACACAAACACACAGACACACACACACACACCGTATGCACACATGAGTACACACACACACACCGTATGCACACGCACATGCACACGCACACACACACACACACACACCGTATGCACACACACACATACGCAATCACACACACACACTCATGCACACACATGCACAAACACACACACACGCCGTATGCACACATGAGCGCGCACACACACGCCGTATGCACACATGAGCACACACACACACGGAAGCTTGGAACAGGGCCATATGTGGTTTACCTACTGTTAAGGTAAGGTGTAAATAGTCAGATTCAGTTACAAACACCACACACACACACACACACACACACACACACACACACACACACACACACACACACACACACACACAAACTCTCTAACCATGTACAGAGAGCACAGAGCCCCAGTCATACAGCACAAGAGGAGCGTAATATGAAGATTATTACTCAGTATAAGAGTACAAGAGGAGCGTAATATGAAGATTATTACTCAGTATAAGAGTACAAGAGGAGCGTAATATAAAGATGTATTATTCAGTCCTACAGTGTGTGTGTGTGTGTATAAGTATAACTGTAAGAGGAGAGTAATATGAAGATTATTACTCAGTATAACAGTGTAAGGGGTGTAGTATAAAGATGCAGTACTCGGTATTAGTGTAAGAGGAGTGTAGTATAAAGATTATTACTCAGTGAAACTGTAAGGGAGCGTAATATAAAGATTATTACTCAGTATTACAGTGTAAGAGGAGTGTAATATAAAGATTATTACTCAGTGCTGTCCTGTCTGGAGTCGTCCTCTCACAGAGCTGCTGCTCCTGAAGTCTCCCTGGTCACTGGTCAAGATGGCGGCCCT
>CM059274.1:32048244-32050744 GCA_030347295.1 Setipinna tenuifilis | reverse complement strand
TTGAACTCACACACACACACACACACACACACACACACACACACACCCTTCTGCCCATTCACTGAATAACAGGTGCATTGACTGAAACCTTCCCTCAATTTAGCAAATCGGTCCATACACACACACACACCCCCACACAGCAGGAGCAATTACATGGAAAGGGCCCCAGACAGACAGACTGTCAGTCAGTCTGTCCTTTTGTGTGTGTGTGTGTGTGTGTGTGTGTGTGTGTGTGTGTGTGTGTGTGTGTGTGAGTGAAGAGAGAGAGAGACCATGAAGCACACTCACGTTACACAAAGCTACTCTACACGTTCACAGGCTCTGTTCCAGTCCCTAGTGGCACGTACACACTGTATAGTACACAACATCCTTACAGCACACACACACACACACACACACACACACACACACACACATGGATGACATGTGGGTAGCATAAGAGCAACACAAGTAACAGTGTCCTCAATGCTAAAGTATAGCTAACAGGGTTCTCAATGCTAAAGTATGGCTAACAGTGTCCTCAATGCTAAAGTATGGCTAATAGTGTCAAGGCTAAAATATGAAAAAAACTTTCTCATTGGGAAAGTATGGCTAACAGTGTTCTCAATAATATCGTATGGCTAATAGTGTCAATGCTAAAGTATGGCTAACAGTGTTCTCAGTGCTAAAGTATGGCTAACATAAATAATGTCTGTCCAATGATATTGGCAGGTAGTCACTGTATATTTTAGCATTTCAGATACAACAAACATCGTGTGTTGCAGATCCATTCCATTTCAGTCAAACTGCAGCTGGCTTGGATTTAAAAAACAGATCTACAGTAGCATGAGTGTAAGATGACACATACAGTAGTCTGAGTCACAGCACTGAACCAGCTGAAAAGATCAACATGAAAGGCACCAGAGATGACAGCTGCACATATGACCAACCAGCCTGCGATACAGCAGAGGCCTGATGGAGGATGTTGGCCACCACAAGAAGAGTCACATTCAGCCCACGGTGCTCTGCGCACTCTTTCCTTGATAAATAAAGTATTTCTACTCTACTCTACTCTACTCTGCTCTACTCTACTCTACTCTACTCTACTCTACTCTACTCTACTCTACTCTGCTCTGCTCTACTCTACTCTACTCTACTCTACTCTACTCTGCTCTGCTCTGCTCTGCTCTACTCTACTCTGCTCTACTCAACTTGAATGCACTACAACCATTAGGAAGCTGAGCACCACCGTAAGAGTCTCATTCAGCCCACTGTGCTCCGTTTCCTCCTTTTTAAATAAAGTATCTGTACTCCACTCTACTCTGCTCTACTCTACTCTACTCTACTCTACTCTACTCCACTCTACTCTGCTCTGCTCTACTCTTACTGTATTCTATTCTACTTTACTCTACTCTCCATCCATTAGGAAGCTGAGCACCCCCGTAAGAGTACCATTCAGCCCACTGTGCTCAGAAGCAGGACATTCATTAGAGGACGTCAACAATGGCAACAGCCATGGTTACACCTGGTTACATCATGCTGCATATTATGGGATGTAAAGAAGCAGCCCTCAGCGGAGGTAGCCACACACACACTCAATAGCAAAGCAGAGACACACACTCAATAGCAAAGGTCACACTACACACACTCAATAGCAAAACACAGACACAGACTCAGTAGCAACGCAGAGACACACACTCAACAGCAAAGCACAGAGACAGCTCTCTCTCTCTCTCCCTCTCTCTCTCTCTCTCTCTCTCCAATGTGTTTCTTTACCAACCCTCCCAACACACACACACACACACACACACACACACACACACACACACACACACACTAAAGAGAGGCGTGGGGGGTGGATGGCCTTGCTGTGTGCCTGTGGGGAGATTTACTGCCTCGCAGCATCATCATGAGAGCAGGACACACACACACACACACACACACACACACGCCCTGACGCTGTGCTTTAAGCACCAGCCCCCTCCTCCCCCCCCTCGCAGGTGCATCATCATGAGAGCAGGACACACACACACACACACACACACACACACACACACGCCCTGACGCTGTGCTTTAAGCACCAGCCCCCTCCTCGCAGGTGCATCATCATGAGAGCAGGACACACACACACACACACACACACACACACACACACACACACCTTTTCCATGGCTCAGCGTTGTGTAAGGAGGTGTGTGTGTGTGTGTGTGTGGGGGTGTGTGTGTGTGTGTGTGTGTGTGTGTGTGTGAGTGAAGAGAGAGAGAGACCATGAAGCACACTCACGTTACACAAAGCTACTCTACTGTGTGATAACATGAAGACTGGTGTTTGACCTCTGAGGCATAAAATGTGTTTGTGTGTAAAGACGCGTCCGTGGCGACAGAGAGAAGGAGGGAGTGACCGCTATCTCCCAGCATCCTCTGGAACTCTAATTACTGTTTTGGAGCGCAGGGACATTTATTGTGCTAAATTGCAGCCTGTTTAGGGAGGAACTACGGCCAGAACACCCAGACCACAGACA